>CAJVGC010000001.1:237948-323815 GCA_910822075.1 Senecio squalidus | reverse complement strand
TGATGGATTGTCCCGCGGGGAAGATTGCTGTATATTGTAAATGGTTTGAATTTTCAAACCTTCGCCTGCCATTTACTGAGTTCTTCCTTTCGGTGATTGAGCACTATCGGATCACACCCATTCAGATGAACCCGTTGGGTGTTCTTCGAATTATGTCTTTTGAGATCCTGTGCCGGGCGCTGGGTTTCGACGCCACTTTAAATTTGTGGCGTCAGTTTTTCAAACTTGCTCGCAACGGCGACTGGTTCATGGTGGAGCGCCAGGCGAGGAACGACCTGGTGGACAAGGACTGTTTCTCCTTCATCCCTACCGGGTTGAAGAAGTGGAAGGAGTCCTTCTTTTGGGTAAACGCTTCCGTTGCTCCTATTCCGATGACTTGGCGGTCCGTTACTGCTGGGGGTTTTAAGGATGACGCTCCGGTTCCTACAGATGTGGAGAGGAACCACATAGAACTTATTTTGGCGAACCCCATTCACCTTCGTCCTTATCCTTCAGAAGTATTAATCCTGGCTGGCGTGAGCCGGAACTGGATTCCAATGTGCCAGAAGCCCACTATTGCCATCGGGAGCCAAAGTAAGTTTCCTTTCTTTTGCCGCTTAGTTTTTGTTATTATATATTTTTTATTTATATATGCCCTGCTTTATTTCTCTAGCTTTGACGTTGCTCGAGTATTTGAAGCTTGAAGATGTGAGCAATGTTCATTTTCCACGAATTGTACTGGAGGTTGATGAGAAGGGAATAGTTGAACAGGTCGGTGGGAGGTTCGTGGAACCTTCTGCTACCATGCAGCAACGGAGGAGGTAGTAGCTGGAGCCTCTGCTCCTAAGGCAAGAAAAAGAGTTCGGACCGAAGCTTCCAGCAGCAAGCCTCGTCGGCATAAGAAAGCTGCTCGAAAAGGTACATGTATTGACCTTTCTTCCGAAGAGGAAGAGGAATGGTCAGGTTCTTGCCGGATTGTTTATCCCTTTTTCCCTACCTCACCATGTTCCTCTTTCCCTTCGGTTATAGAGTTAACTTCCTCTTCTTCTGAATCCGTTCATCGATCTGACTTTTGGTGCTCCACAGAGTCTGTTGATCAACCCATCGCGAATCCTTCTGCTAATTTGGAGGGGGAGGACAGAGTACCCCCCGTTACTTCTGCTTCTGCTCCTTCTGGTAAGAGCTCTTCTTTGCTTGTTCGTCGATTCTTTTGCTATGACTTCTTGCTGACATGGCCTCTTTTCGTTTTTCTTTAACTTGTGCAGATGGGGCTGGGCCGAAGGTTAATGTCCCGGTGGTGACTGAAGAACCAGGAGGTTCCTTCTCCCATGGTGACTGAGCCAGAAGTCCCTGCTCAGAACCAGGAGGTTCCTTCTGCCACGGTGACTGAGCCAGAAGTCCCTGCGCAGAACCAGGAGGTTCCTTCTGCCACGGTGACTGAGCCAGAAGTCACTGCTCAGAGCCATGAGACTTCTACAGGCATTGGGGGTGGCGACAGAAACTGCTACAAGTGTGGTGAGAGTGGCCATCTGTCTGAAGAGTGCCCTAAGGGCGATGGTAGTGGTGGTGGTGGTGCTGATGATCATTTTGTGGAGCAAGAAGTTAATCCTCCTTCTCCTTCTAACTCCGGGCCTTCTCAAACCGAAGGTATATATGTTCCATCTTGGGCTGCGGGACCTAGCAGCAGCATGCAAGATCCCAATATCTGCCGGAGCATGCTTGACAATTTCGCAACTCCGGCAGAGTTAGAGCGCTGGAGAAAGAAATCCGATGAGGCTGTGATGGGCCGGATGGATGTTATGCTACTGAGCTGAGGGCCAGGCATGATAGACTTCTGGATGAATATTCGAAACTTCGGGAGAGTTTCGCTGAGCAAGAAGCTGAAATGAAGGAGAAGGATGCGGTAATCTCTTCCTTGGAAAGGACTGGCCTCTCTCTTTCTAGTAAAGCTTCTTTTCACCATCGCCAACGGAAGAAAGTTTCTAAGCAAGTTAAGAATTTGACTGTGCAGCTAGCTGATGCGCTTTTAGAGTTGGATAAGGTGAAGGAGGAGAATTCTTCCCTAATAGAAGCTGCAAAAACCCCTGCCGTTGCCCCAGGTATGAAGATAGTGAGCCAATCTGACTGGGATTTGATGGTGGGAGAGTTGGGTAGATTGGAGAAGGTTGAGGAGGCTTCTAAGTCTCAACTGCAGCGTGCCGGAGCGGATGCCAAAAAGACCATTGACCTCTTGCAGGACGAGCTTGAGCAGGTTAAGGGAGCCAATAAAGCTCTCCTATCTGATAAGGAAGAGCTACAAGCCAAGGTAAATTGGGTTATGGGGGATGGGCTACAGATTTTTTTCAACAAGCTCCGTGCCAGTCATGAGTTTTCCTCCCCTTACGGCCAGGTGACTGTTAATGCCATTGCCTTGGGTTTTGCCGACGGGGTGAAGAAAGGTTATCGTTATCAACGGCTTAGTACCCCTATGGATGCGGTTCCCTCTTTTGACCCCCAATCTGAACAGAAATATGAGGAAGCCGTTGCTGCGCTATCTCAGCTCTCCTTTCCTTACCTAGACCTGCTTCGATCTAACTCTCACCTCTCTATTGAAGATCTCCAGGCTTTGAACCCTGCTCCTGCTCCGAATCTAGAACCTTAGGCTGTGGAAAGATATGTGTTTGTTTTTTATTTTCTTTTTTGTAATGGCTTCGGCCAACATGTATTTATCGAGGCTTCGGCCCTTCTATTAATGAAAATGTTTTGGCCTTCCGTGGTGTGTTTGTTTATTCTATGTTTAAGTTAAAAATAATTATTTTGAGAAGCGTCCTTCGTCAACTGAGTTAATTAGAGAGGTTACTCAACCCTACGGTACTGGGATATTCTCAGACCAGCACGGAGATATTTTTTGGTAGGCTGCTCAAACCTGTCTATGTTAGGATTAGAGTATCAGACTAACATGGAGTTTATTAGAGAGGGCACTCTCCCCTTCGTCTTCTAAGAAAGTAATATTCTTAGGATTTTAATTACCATGAATCACTTGTCTTTTATAATTTAATCAATGGACTTAAGAGTTTTGCCATGTATTGAGAAAATTGTTGCTCCCTAAACCAGGAAGCAACGGTGGTTTTTTGTATTATAGTAAATAACCGGGCATTGCCCTTACATGCCTTAATAGGAGGCTTCACAAGTGACTTGGTATAACTATATGTAGCAACGGCGGAGGAGGTTTCCATGCCAAGTCCTGGGGATCATATCCCCTCCGATCATTTTTAGTTTGTAGGCTCCATTTCCATAAGCTTCTGCAACTTGGTATGGGCCTTCCCAGTTCGGCCCCAATTTGCCTTGATTTTCGGCCCTACTAGCCTCATTGCTCCGGAACACGTAGTCCCCTGGTTTGAACGCAGTAGACTTAACCCTCTGGTTGTAGTATCCTTCCACCTGTCTTTTGTATCTCTCTTCGTTGATTGCTGCTATCTCCCTTCTTTCTTCTAGGAGATTTAAATGGAGGCGAAGGTCTACGTCATTGGTTTCTGTGGCTTGTGCCCTGTGGGTAGGCATACCTATTTCTGTGGGAATAACGGCCTCAGTTCCATAAGTTAAGCTAAAGGGGGTTTCCCCATTGCTTGTTTTTACCATTGTTCGGTGGGCCCATAGCACATGAACCAGGTGATCTAGCCAGCTACCTCCTTCTTTATCCAAGCGGGTTTTGATTCCCTCAACGATGCTTCGGTTAGCCCGCTCCACTTGGCCGTTGGCTTGTGGATGAGCAACCGATGTGAACTTCTGTTTGATCTTCATTTCTTTACACCAGGATTTAAGTGGGTTATCAGCAAACTGCTTTCCATTATCCGATATCAGTATCCCTGGTAGCCCGAACCTGCAAACTATATTTTCAAACACAAATTTTTTTATCTGTGGTCCGGTGATTGAGGCCAGTGGTTTTGCTTCCACCCATTTGGTGAAGTAATCTATTGCTACCAACAGAAATTTGATTCCTCCTGTGGCTACTGGGAAAGGGCCTACTATGTCGATGCCCCATTGGTGAAACGGCCATGCAGATGTGACAGAAATCAAGGAGTGTTTGGGCAGTTTAGGCACTGGTGAGTATCGCTGGCAACTGATACATCTCTGGATCTCATCAGTTGCATCCCGATACATAGAGGGCCAATAGTATCCCAGGTTCATTATTTTTGCGACCGTGGCTCTTGGGCCTGAGTGCATTCCACATGCCCCGTTGTGTACCTCCCTGATTATATAATTGGCTTGCAACGGTCCAACACATCTGAGTAACGGCATCAAGTACGATTTCTTGAAAAGGGTTTCTCCGTCGAGGACATACATAGGGCTTTTTGCCCTGATTTTCCTAGCTTCGGTTTCATCGCTAGGTAGAGAACCATTTTTCAGAAATTGGACGATGGGCGTCATCCAGCACGGCCCTTCTTCTTCTACGATAGCATGTACCTCCTTGACATCTATCGACCTTTCCTTCAATGTTTCGACTAGCACATTCTTTGACGTATGGGGGAAAGTTAAGTTTGTTAACGAGGCGAGTTTGCTAGCTGCATCAGCCTTCGTATTTTCCTCTCTCGGTACTTGCCTTATGCTAAAGCTTCGGAAATTTGCTTTTAGCTTGTCAACCAGTCCTTTGTATTTGATCAGTGACTCCCCCTTTGTTTCGAAATCTCCGTTTACTTGGTTCGCTACCAAAGAGGAGTCCACACTTACTTCCAAATGCTTAATCTTCATTTTTGCTGCTATCCTGAGCCCTGCCAGGAGTGCTTCATACTCAGATTCATTGTTGGTGCTAGGGAAGCTAAATTTGAGCGCGTAAGTGAATTCTGCTCCGTCAGGGTTGATCAGTAGGACGCCCGCGCCTGCTCCGGCGGCATTACATGCTCCGTCTGTGAACAAGGTCCATGTTTCTTCCCGGATTTCCCGATCTGGCTTCACCGTATTCCCCTGATTTGGTTGCTTTTGTTGGATAGGAGGTGGTGGTATTGGTATTTCCGCCAAGAAATCCGCTAGGATTTGTCCCTTCATCGCCTGCCTGGGTCGATACTCAATGGCGAATGCTCCTAGCTCAATTGCCCATTTGGCCAGTCGGCCGGAGCGCTCGGGAGTTGCCAGAATATCTTTAATTGGCAGTTCAGTTAAAACCACGATGTGGTAAGCTTGGAAATACCTTCTAAGCCTTCGTGCCGCATGTATTAAAGAGAGCGCCAGCTTCTCCATGGGTGGGTAATTTAACTCTGCTCCTTGAAGGGCTCTACTAACGAAGTATACAGGCTTCTGCTTTTTGTCTATCTCGGTGACTAGGACAGCGCTGACCGTTTCTGGTGATGCCGCCAAGTAGACCAAGATTTCTTGGCCGGGTGCCGTGCAAGTATCCTTTCATTTTAACGAAAGCTTCTTCTGCTTCGGTGGTCCATTCGAAGTCTTTCACGTTTACACATTTCTTCAATGTTTTGAAGAAGGGGAGCGATTTTTCTGCTGATCTTGAAAGGTACCTGTTGAGGGCTGCCAACTTCCCATTCAGGCTTTGCACCTCACCCAGGCTTTTGGGGGATTTCATTTCGGCTACGGCACGTACTTGCTCCGGGCAAGCCCTAATTCCTTTTTCTGTTACAACATGCCCCAGAAATCTTCCCTCTTCTACCCCAAAGGTACACTTCTTCGGATTCAGTTTCATATTGATACCTCTGAGATTTTTGAACGTCTCGGCGATGTCATATATCATATCCTCCTCCTGATTACTTTTTATTACCAAATCGTCTACATATGCTTCCAAGTTTTTTCCTATCTGGTTCCGGAACGTCCGATCGATGAGTCTCTGGTACGTGGCTCCGGCATTTTTTAACCCAAACGGCATCTTTTGGTAGCAAAAAATACCGAAATCCGTATAAAATGCCGTCTTATCCTCATCTTCTTTCGCCATCTGGATTTGATGGTAACCTTGATATGCGTCGAGGAAGCATTTGTACCTGAACCCCATCAGTGAGTCTATCTTCCAATCTATCTCCGGCAGTGGATAATTGTCTTTGGGACATGCCTTGTTTATGTCTTTGAAATCTATACACATTCTCCATGACTTATCGCTCTTTGCCACCATGACCGGATTGGCGATCCACGTTTGGTATCTCACCTCCCTAAGGATGCCCGCCTTTACTAGCTTGGTCACTTCCTCCCTGACAACTTTGGTCATGGCCGGGGCCATGCCTCTCTTCTTCTGCCTAACAGGCTCCATGCTAGGGTACGCTTTGAGTTTGTGCTCGGCTATATTTCTGGGCACACCCGTCATGTCCGCAGGCTGCCATGCAAAGATGTCCAGGCTGTTGCTGAGCAAAGTGAATAATTGTTCCTTGCATTTCTGTGAGATAGAGGATCCTATGGCAACCGTTTGTTCTGGAAACTTGGGGTTTATGATTAATTTTTCTTCTGGGTCACTGATTCCTTCCTTTGGTCTAGTTAATGGCCGGACCTCGTGGCATTCTTTTTTATTCCTTTTGTCTGATCTCACCGTTGCTACTCCATGTGGGGTTGGGAATTTTAACGATGAATGGAGCGGCGAAGGGACTGCTCCTAATAAGAATAGCCCCGGTCTTCCCAAAATTACGTCGTATGTTGACGGAGCCTGTACTACTAAAAAGGTCATCATCTCCGTTCTCATTCTGGGATACTGCCCTAGAGTGAGGGGCAAGTCTATTTCCCCCATTGGACACGATACTTCTCCCGTGAAGCTTTGCAGATGCGCCCTGGTTTTCCGGAGCCCGGCTTGGGTTCCGAGTTTGAGTTTCCGAAAGTACTGTTCGTATATTACTTCTGTTGAACTGCCAGTGTCCACGTATACCTTCGGCACCGGATAGTTTCCGAACCTCCCTTCTATAACAATAGCGTCTTGTGAGGGACAATACTCACTTAATGGTGGGAAAGCTATTGGCTGGTTCATCCAGTTGAAGACCTCCGGTCTTTTTCTTCTTCTTTCGTCTAACTCTTGGCGAGTCTCTACATCTTGGTAATTGACCATGTGAACTTCCTTGGTTTTTCCCTTCTGCCCACCTCGGCCATCCTGTCGATTATTCTTTCCCCCTTGTTTGGCCCCTGTTCTTATTTCTGTCAGGAGATGACGCAACTGACCGGATCGTACAGCTTCTTCGATATGTTTCTTGAGCTGGAAACAGTCGTTAGTGTTGTGACCGTTGCCTTGATGGAACTCGCAGTATCGGTCAGCATTCTTCTTTTCTGGGTTTCCCGCCATCGGTGGGGGAATGGGGAATTTTTGGCCGACAGGTTCTGTAGAAAGTATCTCACAAGGAGTTTTGGATAGGAGCTGGAAAATATTTTTGGGCCTGCCATCTGGAGAGTAGGGATGTACATGCGGAGTAAAGCTCCTCTGCTTCGGAGGCGATCTTTCGTTCCGCGAAACAAGGGTGTCTCGCCTACCTCCTCCTTTCCAATTGCTTCGCCTGTCTTCTCGTGCTGTCCTTCTTGAGCTCCCTTCGTCCGTTAGGGAAGCTGCTTCTTTTCCTCTGATGAAGTCTTGCACCCTTTCCATCATCTCTTCTACCGTTCTGGGAATTTGATTGTTGAGTCTTTCAATGAGCTGTTTATTTTTAATTGCATGCATGAAGCCTGAGACCCTCATTCCCTCCGTTGCTCCCTTGATTTGAAGGCTTTCCCTATTGAACCTCTCCATGAACCTTCGGAGGGTCTCGTCTTCTCTTTGTTTTATGTTGTGGATTTCCACGGGGTCTTTTTCATACCTTTTTTGCTGCATGAAGTTGATTCTAAACTTCTGCTGTAATTCCTCAAATCCGCTAATACTGGCCGGCTGGAGGCTATCGAACCATAACCTGGCTGCCCCTATTAAAGTTTGTACAAACATGTGGCACCATACTGGCATGGACCACTGTTCTACTTCGGCAGCTCCGGCAAAAATGCTGAGATGGTCATCCGGATCTTGGGTTCCGTCGTACATCTTTACATTCGAGGGCATTTTAATTTTTGGGGGGAATTTGAATTCTGCAATTTTCTTGATAAATTTTGCTTCCTTTTGTCGATGATATGGTTTTGCTAGATCTTCGGCCTCAAGTCTTGAGGTTATCACTTGGGCATGCTCCGGAGGTAAGGCCCAGATGTTAGGGTTGTACTCTACTGACCCCTGGTGTTGGGACACCGGAGCTGGGTGTCTTAATGAGAAATATGGCATTTCAACCCCTTGCATGTGTCGTGGTGCCGAAACACCCGGGGGCAAATCAAAAAACGCCCTGGGGGGTGGAAGTGTAGGCTGCGGAGGCCTGTAGCCTGCTTGCGGTGGGGGTAACATGGTATCTTCCCTCTGCCCTGTAGATGCCATTTGGGTGAAGACCATCTGGTCCGCTCTTCCGAAGAGATTTCGTCCTTGTAACGGACTCACCTGCTCTTCTCTTCTTTCCACTTGATTCATCAACCCTCGTAATCGCCCAAAGTTTTTTACGACAAACTCTGGTGTGATCACCTCGTCATCCTGAGACCCTGCCGCCTGCGTTATAGGGTTTAATAAAGACGATGATGGAGATAGCATGGGGTAGTGTAATAATGGCTGATATGGTGTTGCTGGATGTGGTCGAGGTCGTGGTGGTTCCACAGCGTTAGTTGATGGCTGAACAGCGGGCACTGCCGTGGATGTCCCTGAGGACAGGGGAATATCCATGCCTCTATGTTCTTGCTCCAACTGTCGCTAAATCGTGGTCCCACGGATGGCGCCAAATGTTGAAGTAAAAATCCTCGGGGACTTTATACCACGAACAATCTTTGAGTAATCCTTCCAACTGTGATCTGAAACACTAAGAAAACGACTAAGCTTATCGGGGAGATCTCCCCGATAAGGCTCGGGCGTGAGAATCAGTGTTCATCATGAGAATTTAAGGTTATTGATGAGGATGATTAGATATTAAATGCAGTTTGTATAATGAGAGAATGATTAAGAGCATTCAAGGAGAATGTTCTTGATTTAGAAGAATGTTAAGGATCAGATCCCATTCAGAAATGGGTCTTGCTCCTTTTATACTACCTGTGCTTTGGTCCATTGTCCCTTGTATAATAGGTTGAACTCCCTTTCGGCGCCCTCTGTTCTCTTCTTTCAAATACCCAGTCCAAGAGTAGTACCTTCGGCGTCTCCCTATTATCCAGCGGGGTAATAAGAAGGTTCTACTACTTTTCCTGCTACTTCACGTGGTATCGTCCTTTTGGCCGCCTGTGTCAGCACTTTATGTCAGGTAGTCACGTGACGTCTGGCGTGTCTTCCTTTGGCGGTTTGATGTCGTCACCTTTATTTGGGACCCACGTAGCTTTGGCTGGCTCCTTCGGTGAGCTTCCGGAGCGAACAGACTCCGAAGCAACTGGGTGAGAATATACTTTTGGAGTATATCTATATATACTCCAACACATACATGACATGATCCTTGTTTTTAAGGCTTTTACCATGAGGATTTACCTTTTTAACCCTCCTATAAATGAGGGAATTTTATTATCAAAGAATGATGGCTCTAGTCTCTCATGCTATAAGTTATAATATGTCATTCAATACATCCAACATGTGCAATTGGCCACAACCCCACAACTAGTGAACACACACCCTTGCTTTAACTTAAAGATGTCGTACACCTATAATGAATACAATCTTGCTTTTTTAGATTTTAGATTAAAGGGTGTTTAGGATTACATATTATAGATACGTATTGTGTATCGTGTAGTTTAACATGCATAATATAGTTTTAGATGTTTGGATAAAAATACGTTTTAGCTTATTTTATACGAAAAAACGCATCTATCTTAAACACCAAGCTTGGTTTTTATTTTTAAAATGCACTTATCAAAAAATGTAGTTTTAAATACGCAATCCCAAACATCCCCAAACTGAAGAATGTCATACATGACGAAAGTATCTTGTCATAGGGTTAATGATGATAGCATGAACATTTGCATGTAACCTCATTATTTGCTTTTGGCAATTTCTTAATTTGGTCCCATGCATACATCGGTATGCAACATATTAATTTTGGATTTTATTAAAGTAGGCACAATATTACACTTTTATTATTCATAGGATGTTATTTGTGATAATCGTGATTTTTCTAATTTTTAATTCGGTTATCATTATTGTATTTATTACGTATTATTGATTATTGATGTTATTTCATGTTTGTATCATGCATATTTATTTTAGTCGGGTTTTATTTATTATTTTGTCCTTTATGACAGAAACACTTTAGATATCTAAGTTACCTTCTAGATATAGTACGCTCTTACGATAAGTCAATGTGTTTTATGCCTTCGATTATTTGGATAAAAATTAACGTTAATAATGTTACAAAGTTGGTCCTTTCCAACGAGTTAATTTCGTGCCTAAGTTACTATTGTACACGTACTAAACAACTGGAAATCAAACATCGAAAATCTGCCAAAAATAGCCACCACTGCGCCGCAGTTGGTGCCTACTGCGACACAGTGTATAGCTATTGCGCCACAAACTGATTTTTATATTGTTTTATTTGGTATTGATGTAACTCTTGAACTTTACTATTGTAAACCTAATGTTATAGTATTATTCGATGTAATCTTGGTCCTTTGATACCTATGATACTATACACCTCGAATTTTCATCTAAGCAGGATGTAACATTATTTGTTTGTGTTTTGAAGTAACAGATATGTTTCTTGTTAAGCATATGGTCATAAAGTGGTTAAGGTTATCTTCTCAACAATAGAGAGTTTCCATAGTCTTGATGGTCACACGCCTTCTTCATCAATGTGTTGGTGAAAGATTTGTGATTACTCGAGAAAATTACCGTCTTATTCAATTCGATTAGTATGGAGTTTAATTTGTTATTACGGCGTAATGTTCTTAGAATTGAAGTGTTTTGTAACTTCTCACATCTCTTTTAACTTTTGTTAATTGAGATTTATTTACATATATATATTTCTGGTTTTTGTTTAAAAAAATTGGAAAAAATTTAAATATTTAACACCCTGTAAAAATATATATATGATGATACAATTTGTATCCTAAATTTTAATTTGTTCAAAATAGTAAAGTAAAAACTTTTGTAAAATTCAAGATGGAATTCTTCTAGTGGGTGAGCAAGTGGCAGTTTTATTATGTAAAGAAAGATGCATATACAAGCTTTCCAAAGATTTGACTTTCAAAATTTCCAACATTTCCTGTTTTGACTTTGAATTATATCCTAAGTAATATATAATCATGATACTATATGATTGAAGCCACAAATCCAGGCTTAACTGCCGGAATCAACCATATCACTTAAGCTTACATAAAAAAAATAGTATGTAACAGAAACATATAAGTAATGATAAATCAATCATATAAGAAAGAACATAAATTATTAAGTAATTTTAAAAAAAATCTTACATGTCTCTAGGCTTTCTCTATGGGATTTTTCTATGAGGTTTTCTCTATCACGCAATGAAGATTTGAGGGAGACTTTTTCTCTTATCATATTGTTGTGATCTTTCTTATGTCCATTCATGACAGTGATCAATTTACGAGTTTTAATTTTGTTTGGAAGATCGTTGCTAGCTTATCTTGTTAAATATTTGGAAAAGATGGACTATAAATTCAAAGTTTGGAATCCGAGAATTAGTTTTTGGATCCAATCTTATTATATGTCACGTTACACAAAAGTCTCTTGCAATAAGATCTGAATTTTGAAAAAGAGAAGTATTCGTTTCGTTTATGATTTTCAATGGCATAATGAAATTCTTTCCTCAATAAAGTTCAACATTTGTTCGATTCACTAATGTAAAATCCCCCTACATTATTAAGGTGATATTCTCGAGTGAGGTTGTTTTTTACATGATGTGTAAAGTATTAGATTTGTGTCAGTTTGCAGCAAGAGTCAATGGTTCATGGATTTATTTTGGCATACCAACTCTTCACGGGCAATTAGGGTTAAAAATTTTCGCTTTGTATGTTTTATTTATTTTGCTCATTTGTTATTTTAGAATCTATTGTAATCCGTGAATTTTTATTCCACTACAACATACCTCAATTTTAAGAAGTGATTCTCGTTATTAATAAAATTGTTAGATTTTGCCTTTTGTTATAAGATAAATCAATCATATAGATATATAATCCATGCTTTAAACCCGTTTTCGATCATTGAATTTAAAACATCCGGTTTTAAACGGGAAGCATTATAAATATTCAATAGCATATAAAAGACATTAACACCTTTGGAATAAATGGTAAACGCCGAACAAGTGAATATGAAGTCACATCGATTAAGTGAAGCCTAATACTATTACTTTGCGACATTACAAATTAATTTGTGATTATGTGTTGGTAGATAAAATTGTAAGATTGACGGATAGGTAAGACACACATTAAGAGATGATTTTGTCATTCTGGTTTAAGTTAATTGTACAATCTTACATAATATTTGTTCAGATTCTAGATTTCAAATTATGGATTTCAAAGTACATTCATAATTAATGGGGAAACCTTTTATGTGGTTGAAGTACATGTCGGAGATTATTTACTTAACTTAAAAATATAAACGTGTTCCCTAAATCGTCCATGTCATGGACAATATTCATACTAGATGTTTTCCACATGAACTATACTTGCATTTTAAAAATCTTAGAGATGAAACTTACAATCTAGCAAAACGTTAGCGACAAAATATGGAAGTAACTCTTCTGGTTTTTAGTACCTGATGTTTTTTGAATTTTTACATTTCTTTTGTTGTCCAAAATATCAATAATATTTTTACCTTATTTTTGTTAAGCTAAACATCATAAGATCGTTAGTGTCAATTCAAAACGTATAACAACAATTCATACACGATCATATCATCAAAATAACCTGAATTATACTCTATTAATCATGCAAATAACCTATAAACTAACACATATGATCGATCTTTTTCTCTAACACGTACTTCTATCGTAAGTATGTTAGATACAAAGCAATGAACACAGTTCCTGAATTGCGACACTATCGTTACCGTCCGGAAGAGTGTACAACTTTGATTTTCCATTGTTCAAGCATGTCAAGTTTACCTCATTACCTAATCGCATTGACTGAAAAACCACAAAATATAACAAAATCGTCATGTACGATTTGAGGTGGTTATTTTAACCAATTTAATTATGATCGGCCGATTCAGGTCATTTGTTAATCAAACATAAACATATCGCATTGCTTATTTAGACGATTATATTATTGTTGTAAACAATATATATTTTGTAATCGTAATTGAAAGCAAAAAAATCTTACGTTGCATTGTGGATCGCAACTCCATAGAGGTGTGGGCATGCAACTTAGATAATGACACCAAGAACAATAATCATTTCCATCAACTTTTCGATAAAGGAGCACAATTCCGGTTGTAAATCTGCAAAAAAACGAAATTCAATATCCCTTTGTGCATAATCAAAAGAATGTGATCGAGATTTGATCAAGACTTACATCACTAATAGAGCTATAACCGATAAACCAAGTAAAATATATTGATATAACTTGTATTGTGGTTTCATGGGGCTTCCATAATATCCAGGAGGAACAATCCAATCAAATTGTGGCCGAGCCAAAAGGATAAACCCGAGGAAGAACCCTGTCACGAATCCTCCTATATGTGCGAAATTGTCTACGTGTGGAAGGACTCCTACCAATAGGTTTATAAAGATCATGAGAACGAGCGTTGTCAAGGCTGCCAACTGCATGAAAGAGAAAGATGCGAACAAGAGTCATATGTATGTACTTGTTTATCTTCCCAGATTCTACAGGAGGCAATTTCGACCTATTTCTTTAAACATGTATAGATTTGGGTTATGTTATTTCTAAACAAAATAAGTTGAATCTCGTAGAACAAGTATGTTAAAAAGAATAAAAGAAAATAGGTCAAGGTAGTCGGGTATAAGCGGTCAACTTCTTGAAAGTCGTCCAAAATATAATTTTAATGCATACAACCTCCTAAATTGCTTAATACACAAAAAAAATGGATTGTTGCATACAACCCTAAAATTTAACACACTAATTAATCATAAAAAAAATCAGACAGAAGGTACATATACCAAAAATTACACATTTTAGTTAGTTTCCAATTCGTCCAACCCACCATTTTACGGAAAGGAATTCGCACCTTGTTGGCGTAAATAGTCCAATTGGTAACTAATTCGGAAAGCATTGCACCAAGTAAACCGAATAGGGCTCCTGATGCACCAACGGAGATTGATTTTCGGATAAACAATGTTGACAACAAGCTACCACCAAGTCCTGATACTACATAGAGACATCCGATCCTTGCTACGAGAAAATGGTTTGAATTAAAATTCGCTAAAATGAGAATCATTTCAAGGTCAAAATGTATAAAAAACCGTTTACCAAATCCAAACTCCTGCTCGAGGCGTATTCCAACACCAAGAAGACTTAACATATTAGCGACAATATGGAATACGCCGGCGTGCAACCACATGCAAGTGACGATTCGCCATTCTTCTCCTCCTTGCATCACTTTATCTGCATCTAATGCTCCCATTTTTAGCAACCTAAAATTAAATTCGTCGTTAAAGTTTTATGTATTTACATATTAAAAGCATTTGTAATTATGGTATGTAACATGGACGGAAATGTTAAGTTGTGTTGTTGTGGAGACCGATTGTTAAGATATTAAAGGATTAAGGTTACAAATTATAAATATCCAATTGCAAACCCTAATATGAGATTAAGGGGAGTGTTTAGGATTGTAAATTTTAAGTGCTTATTGCCTATTACATATTTTGAAACACAAAACGTAGTTTGAAATGTAAAACTGCGTTTTGAGTTTTTTTTTATTAAAGATAAGCACTAATCTCTAAACACGTAACATGGAGCTTATATTAAACGCACTTTCAGACATCCGCTAATTCAATTCATGATCATAATTTGTAGGCCGAAACAGGTAAATATATAATAACGTACGTGGATGTAGAAGGACCAAGAAGAGGATTTTCGTGAATATTTTCAAAGGCGAAACGTTGAAGAGATTTTACACCAATGCAGGTTCGTGAATGGGCAGGGCAGTTGTTGATATACATGGAGAGTATGAAGAGGGAGACATTGACGACGAATATAACAGGAACTAACCACGGAAACCATTCCTCGGGAGGTTGGTTTTGAGGTTGTGTTGGTGGATATCCTGCTGGTGGAGGGGTGCTATGCACATTAATTTCGATCTCTGGTGAATCCTTCCGTACCATGGCATTCGATAGTTTCCAAGATTTCGACGCGGTGGTGGTTAAATTTTGATTTAGATGTTGTTGGTTTTTTAGAAAAATTAAGAATGTTTTGTATGAATGGTGGCGGGAAATTTAGGCTTGATATGTCGGAGAGGAGGTAGGATATGGTTTGGTGGCCAACGGTATATACCTAACTACTTTTAAGCTTATATATAAAACCAACACTAATAAAATCTACAAGAAAAACAATAGCTAATTCATTCATTGAAAAATTTGAGCCTTTAAATAATAATCAAAAATAATTTTCTAAAGAATATCGATAACCACATATCTTAAAGACGTTTTTGTTTTTAAACAAGTATTGATAATCGTAATCTTTAACACATAGTTTAGGTGTTAAAAAAATACATAAAAAATTCAATGTGAAAATAGGGTTGTTAATTGAGTCGGTTTTCGGATTTTTCGAGTATTCGAATCGAGGTTTTTGAACTTGACTTTCTTTTGTCAGATTCAAAACTGTTTGGAATTCGAATTCAAACTATAAAACCAACTCGGATTTGTATATTCAAATCTGCGTTGAATTCAAATCAAACCGAATTACAATATATAGTTATAATTTCCTAAACTCAAGAAGCAAAATCGAATTAGAATAATAACCAAAATTCGAAAAGCGATTTGAATTCGAAAATAGATTCATATTCGAATACTTTTCCAGTAGATGTAGTTGATACGAGAATAAACAACAATACCATATATGCAATAAATGCATATTAGGAAACACAATCGACTCACTTCAGATAATATAGAATTTAACAACTCGTATTTTCGATAATAAATTCTTAAGCAACCTTTAACTTCACGCAAAGTTTATTTGCATCAATGTCAGATTCTTCGATGTGCTTTTAGTGCGGCTTCCAAATATATGCAACTCAAATTAAGATTTTGGTCATTAAAAGAGTGCAACTTGTTAGAATTAAATAATTATTGGTCAAGTCTTAAATGATTCATCTCAAATGATTCGTCGAGACATAACGTCGAGACATAACGGGTCATTAGTTTCATGTAATGGATTCTTATCAAAATGGTTAATCTACGAATTACATACTTTCGATGAAATGTCTTATCTTTTTCTTTTTTTGGTAAAATAATGAAACGTCTTATCAATATCCATTTTAGTTGCAATTTGCTTAGCAACATCAATTGCGTTAGATAAACTTTTATTCAAACTCCTCAAAGTAAGAAATAAAACTTTTTCACTTTTTGAATAGCGACATAAGCAAGCATATATCTGGATTGTAACTTCTTGATATTCAAATTTACGACATATAAGATTTTAAACCAAAATCGAGGCCTCTGGAAAATCGGTGACCATGTGTGATCGCACATGACACTTGACAAGATCCGTCACTATAGAAATAAATAAGCTAGTTCAAGTAGTTTATGGTATCTGGTCTTTTTTTTCTTCAAATAAACCCGATAAACTTAAGCTATCATATTACCTTTATACCCTTTCTCCCGCTCATATTTCAAATTTAGAAAATCAACATAAGGTTTTCTAGCTAAGATGACAGAACTAGAAACCCAACAAAAGCAGTTTGCTTTGTCTATTTTAAAAAATCCCCAATCAATCAAATGCTTCAAACATCTTCAATCCATTCACGTCGTCCTACTCCGAACCGGTCTTCACCGAAGCAGTTTCGCCATTGGAAACTTTGTCACCTCCTGTGCAAATCTTGGCCTAATGAACTATGCAGCCCAAATGTTCGACGAAATGCCTGAACCAAACTCATTCGTTTGGAACACAATGATCAGAGGATTCCAACAGAACCATGAACCCAAAAACGCGATGAATCTTTTTAATCGTATGCGGTTTGAGCCTGTTGGTCCTGATTGTTTTACTTACCCGTTTGTGATACGGGCTTGTACGGAGATGATGGATCGTCTTAGAGGGATATGTGTTCATGGGTTGTTGTTTAAGGTTGGGCTTGAGTTGGATACTTTTGTTGGTACGAGTTTGATTGAGTTTTATGGTGGGTTTGGTGATACAAAGGCGGCTCGTTGTGTTTTTGATGAAATGCCGATGAAAGATAAGGTTGCTTGGACTGTTTTGTTGTCTTCGTGTGTGAATGAATGCGGTGACTTGGAGGAGGCGCGGAAACTGTTTGATAGAATGCCTGGGAAAGATCTCGTGGTTTGGAATATCATGATCTTTCAGTATATCAAAGCGGGTGATGTCCAAAACGCACATGCCCTTTTCAATATAGCTCCTGTTAAGGATTTGTTAATGTACAATACGGTTTTAGGCGGTTATGCTAGGAATGGCGAAGTAGATATAATGCTTAAGTTTTTTCGTGATATGCCCACGAAAGATTTGGTATCCTGGAACACGGTAATTGGTGGGCTGGTTCGTGACAAGCGAATCAAAGAAGCTATGAGCCATTTCCACCAAATGCAGAGTGAAAATGTATATCCGAATGAAATAACATTAGTAAGCCTTCTCTCAGCTTGTGCTCAAGTTGGAGCTTTAGATATTGGAAGATGGTTGCATTCATATATCGATAGAAACAATCGCAGTTCAAACGTTGTGGTTGGGACTGCTTTAGTGGATATGTATTCAAAATGTGGAGACTTGGAGAGTGCTGAATACGTCTTTAATAAGCTGAAGAATCCTGATGTCGTTGCTTGGAATGCTATGATTATGGGATTCTCCATGAATGGGCAAAGTAAGACGACTCTAGAGTTCTTCACCCGTATGAAAAGGGAATCAGTCCTGCCAAACGAAATCACCATTCTTGGCGTTTTATGTGCTTGTGTGCATGCAGGATTCGTAAACGAAGGCCGCAAGTTGTTCGATAGTATGTCTAAAGATCTTGGTTTGGCACCTAAATTAGAACATTACGGGTGTATGGTTGATCTTCTTGGTCGGGCTAGTTTACTAGATGAAGCTTACGATTTAATTAAATCGATGCCAATGGAGCCACACGAAGGGGTTTGGGGTGCGCTTCTTGGCGCATGCAAGCTTCATAAGAACGTCGAGTTAGCTGAAATGGCTATCAAACACTTGAATGAGATTGAACATGAAGACGGTGGTTATCTTACTATGATGTCAAACATATACGCAAATGCAGGGAGGTGGGATGATGTGTCCAAGACACGAGAACTTATGAGACAAAAAGGGTTTGATAAGCTTCGTGGGTGTAGTTCAATTGAGGTTAATGGCGAGATCCATGAGTTTGGGGCGGAGGAAAAGATTCATCCAAGAGTCAAGGAGATTCATGAAATGATTGATGAGATATCAGGTCGGTTGAGGACTGCTGGACATGTTGCAAGCAGAAACGAGGTGTTTTTTGATGTTGAAGATGAAGAGAAAGATAAAGCTTTGTCGTATCATAGTGAGAAGATGGCTGTGGCCTTTGGCCTTATTGCTACTGGTAAAGGGACAGTTATACGGGTAACGAAGAATTTAAGGATTTGTGGCGATTGTCATGCTGCCATGAAACTTATTTCCGAGACTTTTGATAGGGAAATTGTGATTAGAGATCGAAGCCGATTTCATCACTTTAAGAATGGTTGTTGCTCCTGTGGAGATTATTGGTAACTTAAAGAACATAAAACTCTTAAAGGCACAAATCGTGATTAACGTTTTATATAACGAGATTCAAAAAAATAACTTGCTGATAAATGTCAAGAAATGGTGATTAGTTGAATCCACCTACTATTGCACAATTATGGAAATTAAAATCTAAAGTTTAATAATGGAATAGCAAAACTTCAGATTTGCATTGTGCCTCAAGTAAGCGAACTCCGGATAATTTAAAATCTGAAGATGGAGAGAATACAGACACGTCTGAGAAAGCTAGAGGAATCAGAAGTGCGCCAAGCTGTATATCAGAGTCCAAGCCAGCTGAAAGAAACAACATAGAGATTTCAAGAATCTGTAAACCGATAAAATATTTTTTTTTGGCTATGTGCTAGCAGATAACGGGATTAATGGATGTACCAGAAAGAGCGTGACTGAAGCAAAAAGACCCTCTTGAAGAAGAGCTCCATGGCCACCAAATTCTTCTTCATCAACCTTCAATATGATTCCATAGTAACCATAGATGATACCAGATGAAATAAGCAGAAATCTGATACAAAAAAAAACAGAGGATGAGATGCATGATTATGGAATTCGAAGTTGTTAACTTTTTATGTCTTTTCTAATGTTGTTTCTCATTTTATTGTACATAAATTTCATAGTTAAGCATGGCATACAATTGAAATTTGGGTCGAAGAGTAATTGGGGATGTTCTTACTTAACTAGCATTATGTTCTTAAAGTCCTTTCTTTCTCTAAATAAATTTACTCTCCATATGGTATAAAGTGATACTTACACGTTAAATCATATCTCACGAAGTAATTAATCCCTTTCTAGTATTCCAAAGCTTAATGCGACATAACTTTTCAATTTTCATAAGCAATCTTTCATATTTACTGAGATGAACACTAAATATGACCAACAGCAGTAAACGAATACCTTAGATACTTATAAAAGAGAAACAATTCAAATTTCAAACAAGATGCAATAACAAAAATAGGCGTAATGCTAGTTGGTTCCTAAGAAACAATAGCTAGTCGGTTCCATATGAGGGACAAATTTCTCAAGGCTTATTACCAAATTTCATGTGCATAGTTATATCCAGAAATGGTAGAAAAGAGAGATAAACTTACGCAACAAGCCAGACACCCCCAACTAAAGGAATTGCACCCCAGAGTAATCCGCATACAAGGGCCACTATTTGCCGAATCCAATGAAGGACATCTCCTAATTGGTCCTGCATAAAATAAACAAAATGGTTATTTATTTAACTCAAGATCCAAGATTATATATTTCATTAACAAAAAGCAATTCTGTGACATCACATAATCCACTTATTATAAGTTACAATAAATTTTGTTGAGTAGTTTTCTACGACGATCGCACACAATCGTCAATCGGAATAGATAACTGAAAAGGTAACTGTGGTAACACACAGTTACTCAACATTTAGTCATCAATGTTCATATCTTCTAGATTAATACTACTTGGACAGATAGAGAACAAATAATGGACCGAAATACTCTGGCAAACTTACTAACTACTTAAAAAAACTAACCTACCGAAATTATAAAAGTATATCCACCCCAAGTCCCAACAATAAATATAACTAAATCCATCAAACTGTTAGTCTGTTACATGTAATATATCACTTCTATGATTCTATGGAATTGCTACTGGCTTTTTTTTTATTCAAACGAACCCAGGAACTGATGCCCAGGTTTGGATTACTAAATTAACCCATAACAACAGTGTTAATAAGCTTTCAAGCTGCAAATGCCACAGAAAACTGATCATCATCAGTCTTAAGTTTACGCCAAATATCATCATCCGATCAACCATCAATAGCAAAGGCAATGTTTAGCCGGTAACCAATTTAAAAATGTATCAATTCCTAACACAGCTCAATGTTATCTAATAATTAAAAAGAACACACAAAATAACGGAGATCTACTAATCTTTATCTAAAGTCTAAACCAAAAAACACTGATGAACTCTCTGAGAAACAGCAACAATATCCAAACATTCCTTTTCTAATCCCAGACGCATAAGTTCTCGTTTCTAATCAAGACATGCCTTTTTCCTCTTATCCTACCTTAAATAATCAAGTGAGCGTATGCAAAGTCTTTTCTTTCAACTAAAAGAAACTATTCTTTTTCTAGACCATAGTCACATGGAACTGGGAACGTTTCAGTACGGGAATGATGCACCATATAATGTGGTATGACTTACGCAATGATTAGCAATAGCATAATCAGTAGTCTAGTACGTATTTTAAAAGGTTACTTTATAAGCAATAGGATAAATCAAAAATAATTAATATCACGAGGAGACTGTCAAATTTCACCAATTTATTCATTATTCAAATTATTATCTGAAATTGACTCCTGTGCGTATAAGGTACCACATCACGGTTTTTTCAACTATAATCACCGTCCCAAGTATGTTTGGAACTGAAACTGCCTTTGAATCTTAGATCTTAGTTTGATACAGATTATAGAACGCCAATTTTCCCGATCTGGAACAAAAATTGGTCCAACATTCCATGTTACTATGTTGTAGACACACGTAACTCAAGAGTCAAGCTCCATAAAAATGAGGAAGGTAAAAAAGGTGATTTTTTCCAAAACAAAATAGTTCATATGGCAAGCAGAGCATAAAATCTCCACACTAGTAGGATCCGTGAAACGAATAACAATAAACTATCTCGAGTATAAAATTAGGTTCGACACTTTCATATGGTCGAACAGATAAAATTCTAAAACCAAACAATCAACAAAATCTTATATCCCTATTAATTCACATACAATACACCAATCCGAGCCGAAAATTGACTAAAACCTATAGATCACTCATCACACTAATCAATTCACTTAACTAAGCATCGATTGTATCTAACTAACTAATAATTATGAATAAATAGAATTGAAGGTAGACCTTGTCCCAGGAAGCTTCTGGATCAAGTAATTTGGCGAAATTGAAAGGCGATAAGTGTTGAACACTTTGAGTAGATTTCTTATCTTTCATATTGGTAGATCGTTGAATTTGGAGAGTAAATTAGGGTTTGGATGGAACAGTTGATAATGTTTGTTGTTTGATATAAAAAATAGTCAAAAACATGAATTAAACTATTTGGAATCGGATTGGGATTTTTAATTAATATGGTTATCATAATCATAAGTTTAGGATTGATTTTTGATGTTTACATGGCCTGTATAGGATTGGGCTTTTTCTGGGCTTAAACCAATCCGTATCTGCTTAGATCCTTTGCAATTAGGTAAAAACGGAACCGGACGGTCCAAATTAATGACAACCAGTCGGTCTACGGTCTATGAAATATAAAAAAAATTCAATTTTGCGGTCAGGTCAGGTTCAAAACCGGTTATTAGCGGTCTAATTTTCAACCTTACTTTTTATTCATATATGATTTTTGGTTGGCTTACACAACCGTACCTCAAATATTACGGAGTTATATTGAGAAAATAATGAAATGACTCATATGACACAATCATATTTCGAAATAAATCATCAATTTGGCGAAAAGTTCTCGCACCATTTTTTCATCGTGATAATTAAATGTGTGATAAAATGACGCAAAAATGTGGTGCAATCTAAACCACTCATTTCCGGCGCAAGAAATGATTCAATTTAAACCTCTCATTTAGTAGAGAGGATATGACGCGAGAATTTGGAACGACACATTTAAGTCTCGTGACAAAAAAGATGACGTAATAACCTTTTATAAATCTAATGATTATCTTTAAAATATGGTTGTGTGATGTGTCATATGAATATTGTAGTGATTTTCTCGGTTATATTTATCAATGGCAAAAGAAAGATGAGAAAGATAAGGGTAAAAGTTAAAAAAAACCATACGAACTTTCTCATTTGTAGCGTTATAACCAACCAACTTCCGATACTATTTTTATAATACATCAACTTTCCAAATCCGAGGCAATGTGATAAACTTCTAACCGGTTACCTCCACGTCACAATTTTGGTAACATGGCATACACATGTCATACACGTCAGCACTTAGGTTATTCCTAAAAGTCAAAAAAACCATACGAACTTTCTCATGTGTAGCGTTATAACAAACCAACTTCCGATACTACTTGTATAATATCCGACGTGGATGACGTGTAGCTGACGTGTATGACATGTCAACAATAATCTGACGTGGATGCCTTGTTGGAAGCATTATAGGTAATCGGTTACAAATTTATCATATTGCCACGAATTTTGAAAGTTCATGTATTATATAAGTATTATCGGAAGTTGGTTTGTTATAACGCTGCAAATGAGGAAGTTCGTATAATTTTTTTGACTTTTACCCTGGAAATCAATAAGACTAAAAAAATTAAAAATTATCGGTTAAAAAAACTCAACGGTAACTAGTAAAAAGTCAACAAAATTTTGAATTTTTTTATCACATAGTGAGGGATTTTGAAAGTACATGTATTATACAAATATTATCAGAAATTGGTTTATGATAACGTTACAAATGAGAAAGTTCGTATGATTTTTTTTACTTTTACCCGAAAGATAATAGTAGGTTTCAAACTAAAATTATTAAGGAGTTAGTCAATATATATATGTAAGTCGAGGTATATAGACACAAATGTAATAATCATTTTCTTAACGTTACTTTACATTCCTAAAATACAAAGTTACATTTAGAAAAATTACTAGTAAATATTTGTTTGGTCGTTGTTATACTATATTTGTATGTTTGACAATACTTATCTTTTACACCAACTTAAGCAAAATCATACAAAGAACGCTATCACTATCGATTGGTTCATATCGTGAAGTGACGAGGGGAGGCCCGAGCTTTACTAGCTCCGCATCTTCTTATAAACATAGTCATCGAACTTGACCACCTTCAATGTCAAACTCAACTTTGTTTCCAGACACTTGTTGACTCTCGATTTATATTAAAGTGTGTCGTTTCCCCCAAGTATTTGAAACAAATGATTTGACCAGCTTAGTTTAATCGCTAAGTTAACCACTTGATTGTATATTAATTAGATTAGATTAGATTAGATGTGTATAATATGAACCACTTGATAAAGGATATTATTATTTACTTTAAGAGTTAATCAAAATATCTTATAATTATATTGATTAAACTACTTAATTAAGAAAATAATTGGTGTCAAAGGTAAAATATATTTATATTTATAAAAATATATATAAGTGGATAAGTATCGACATATATGGTTATGAATCGTCACTATTGCTCTCCATTAACTATTTTAGATGATAAAGTAACACATTGTAGCGTGTCTAATGCTTATCGTGATTTACATGTAAGTATTATTTTACTTTCGTTGACAATTATATATATGTGGTCAGGGTTGATAAATGGATTTGGATGATCCGGTGCAACAATGAAATAAGAGGCTCTTCAAAGTGAAAAATATAAAATAAACACAATAATGTAAATTAATATTACCCGAATTTTCATAATTACCCGTATATTTAGTAAATTTATTAAACAAAATTAATGAGAAATTACTTTTTAGACCTTATTTAACTAATATCTGATTTTAAATCAAACTTTTATATACAACACATAACAATTGAAGGCCCTAAAAATATAGTGATCATGTACGGTCGTACATATCTAGATCCTCCACCGATGTTGTCAAAAAACTCAATATTTAAACACATAATCAATGTTTTTATAAAACTCTGACACCCTTTTGAAATCAAATTAACGGCGTGCCAATATATCTTGCTTTTGACTTCTATTGTTTTTCTCTTCGTTACCTTTTACATTTTTGTATTTAATATTCATACATATAACTAAACATGAACTAGTTATACTATATGAAAATCTATACACTCTATTTATAAAAAACATAATAATTTCAAAATGGACAAATAACATAATCAAATTAACGTGTTTGTTAGTATTCAAGATCTTCAAGTTTTAATTGTCTGATTTAGTCAAAACAAATTCTAATTTTGATTAAATCAGGTTCGTTTGTAGGTAAGGTTTAGGTAGCCCTTTTTTTTAATTTAACTAGTCAACTCCATAAATTTCACTTTTCCCTCATAATATTAGTTTTAAATTTTGATAATACAAGTTTGTATACGTGAGAAGACACATAGGTATAAAAACAAACTTTATTATATGTGATAACTAGATTATTCCGCGATAATGCGGAAAAAAAATAAAAATTGAATCATAAATTTTATGTTTATGTAGATTTTAATTTATTATGAAAAATAATGTTATATGTATAATATATATATATATATATATATATATATATATATATATATATATATATATATATATATATATATATATATATATATATATAGTTTTACGTTTATACCCATGTTGTTTAAATTTATAATAACATATACATTTTTACGTTTATACACATGTTTTGATATTTTGTATCAGGAGATTTTAGAATAATAAAAAGTTAAATAATAGTCAAGATTGAACGATTTTATAAATAATTATAGTTATGTTTTTTATTTTAGTAAAGATAGAAAGAAAAAAGAATATAATTATGTATTGTAAGAAGGTGTAAAATGAAAATAATCTTTGATGACATCATCAATCTTATCTAACGGTTGCTCTCAAAAAAGTTAACTCATCAAAGGGACCTTAATTCGTCATGTGTCATTTAAGGCCCATCTTTTATTATATATTAAAGATTATACAACTAATTCTATTTTATAGCGTTACTATTTTTATATATCCACAATTGTCATTAAATTTTTACATATTTATAATTAGGGATTTTTTTTTTTAAACTTATGCCTTATACGTATTGGTTGAAGTCATTAAAAGAGAATAAAAAATTTCTGAAATAAAATTATTTTTTATTAAAGCCAAAGTAAATTACAGGAAATTAGAAATTTTTTAATTGCATCATACATCTATAAATAGCAATTTGCATTTATTTAATGACATCTAACAAATATAGAGAGGTGATAGAAAGACCTAATGGATAAATGATAAATCATCCTATAAATTAGTGACACCTATAATCCACTTACTTTCTTTCTATATCTCATCCATTGATTATTATACTTGTCCATACTACATTTTTAGGATGATTTTTAGGGTAATAATTTAAGGGTTTTGATATTTGTCGCCCTTAGGACGACAAGTAAACATTCTTTGGGTAAATTTTAAACATTCCTTATTTATTCATTTTAGTGATTATTATATATAAGGATATTTATTATTCAAAATAGATTGAAATTATTAATTAATTTAAAGTATATTTATTACTATATTTAATACCCAAACTAAACTTTTATATATAATATAGAAGATTAAAGGTTAAGCAATCAAAATTCGAAACAAGTTTGGAAAGCATTTTGCCATTTTGATTGGGAGCTGTCGGGTGTCAAGTAACATTATTAAGTTTTTATTTAATTACATATCTAATCTCATCCTTGACCAGCATATTAATAATAATAACAACAATAATAATAATAATAATAATAATAATAATAATAATAATAATAATAATAAATCTTTTGTAAATGAATTGAAGTTGTATCTTTAATTATATCTCATGTTCAACTTATACTTTCGAATATTTTTGTCAAACACACCAAAAAACCTGTTTAAAAGAACTACCGAAACAATTTATCTAAACCTTAGTTAAAGAGTTGTTGAATCATCGCATACATCCAATGTATATTTAATACGGATAGTATTGATACATTCATATAAAACTATAACTATTTAACAAAAGTATAAAACAATCAACACAACAAAGAAAAAGTGCCCTTTTTTCATAATTACTATTTGGGTCAATAAGATAAATGAATCAACTAACATTTGGACGTGTTCAACAAGTTTAATTATTATCAAATAAAAGTTGTCAATGGGGTTGTTCCAGTGGTAGGAAGGTTGTCCTTTTTCAGGGGAGGTCCTGGGTTCGATATGTGGTTTACTCCTTAGGTGAATTTTAGGAGATATGTAACAAACTTTGGTGTAAGGTTCATGGATCACATACTGCCCAATTGGATGTCACTGACCCCAAATCACTAACATCGTCGTTCAAAAAAAATCAAATAAAAGTTTAATTAGTAGAGTAGATGACTGCAAGTAATATTTAATTATTTTGTTATCAATAAGTGTGGTGTCATTTGCTCTTTGGAAATAGGACAATTTCATCCCCGTATAATGTGGAGTATTATATTCACACAAAAAATTGAAAAATATATTAGTTTCATATAAAAACACATCAACCACGATGGTAACCAAATATTCTAGTGATGAGCATAATTATCACAATATCGGTATCGAATCGATATTTTAATGTTATTGGGTGTATTCGGTACTAGAACTTTTATGAAAAACAAAGTAGTACTAACCAGTATAGTACGTGACGAGTACAAAGATGAATAAAAGTACAATAGTATCGATATCAATCGATATCATACGGGTTGTATACATTACATATAAGTGATGCTAGAAAAGAAAGTTATATTTTATAAGGTATAATTAGTGGTTTTGGTCAAATCCAATTAAATATATATATATATATATTATAATATTACAGTTAAAAAATGTATAATAAAATATAAATAAGAAAAAGAAGATAATAATTTAATAATTTTCCTTTTTATTTATATTTTCGGAGTTTCATACATATGAAATCGGATATCCAAAAATTTATAATATCCAAAATATCGGATTCAAGTTTCGTATAATGAAATTAGTATCCGAATTTTCGAATAGTCTGAATTCGAATATCGGACTTGAAACACCTATAGATTAAAATATCGAAACATGTAAGTGATACATGTAAATTTAATTTAGTTATATATTTTCTATCATTTCATTATCATCACAAAAGGTTAGAAAGAAAAACTTAGAAAACCGAAAATAAAAAGGTTCTCCGTTAATTCTTTTTGAATATTCTGGAACCGGTGATTTCATCTCCAACCCACACATGTCTAGCTAGATCCATTCATTCACTTATAATTACACACAGTTAGTGTGTGTGTTTCCATCACAGTCTAGTCCCACGGAGTCCACTAGGTCCCACATTTTAACTTTCTCATTTTCTATATAAACACTCAAATATCATTCCAATCGCACTTTAATCTTCAAATATCTATTTATCTTTTCTGCATCCCCAAACCCTAACGCCATCAATTCCAGGTACCATTAATTTATGAATCAATTTATTTGGTTGTTTTATAATTTTAGTGTGTAGAATCTAGATCTGTTATATTATTAGGGGGTGTTTGTTTCGGCTTATGTAACGGGAGCTTATGTAAATTTTGATAAGCTCGTAGGCCCAATTTTTCCGAATTATGAGCTTATCAAGTTGACTAGCTTAAATAAACCATAAGCTCAACTTATAAGCTCATAAGCCATAAGCCAAACACCCCCTAAATAAGCTATTAGCTGGATTAACATGTAAATTTTGTCTGATAATGAAAGTGATTATGTGCTAAATATAGATTCCTTATTAGTTTTATAACATAGGTTTTCGTCAAAAACTTTCCCAAGAAAATATAGTTTGTAGGTTGTTTAAAGAGTTGGAATTTATACGACTTTTTAGTTGTGGAAAATATGCGGTTTAGTAGATTTTGTTTTCAATGATGTAAAACGCGTTCAAATTTAGTTTTTGAAAAAATTCTTTAATGAACACTAATACATTTTTTCGATTTTTCTTCAAATTAAAGGTTTTTTATTTTTTTATTATCTACAACGTGATTGAAGATTGTGAAATCGTGTTTAGATAAGAAAAAGTTTTTTATTTTTATTTTTTCTATAAGGAAAATTTGAGAACTAAGATTTGAAGACAATAAAAAGAAGTTTCCATAATTGTAGCTATAAAAGTGAAAATCAAAGTTTTTTTTTTCCAGTGAGAAGTCTTTCGAAAAAAATCGATTTGAACGCGTTTTCTATTTTTTGAATTTTTCTCCAAAAAAAAATGAATACTTTTGTACAACTAAACACACACGTACTTTTCACTTTTATAACTACATTTTTGAGAACTCATTTTTATCGTTTTCAACTTTCTCTTTTAGGAAATGAAAACACATTCTACTACTACACGCACCTTATGTTTGTTGATTGTTGAAGATCAGTTTTGATTAATTGTTAGAAATGATATTACAGGGTAGACGTCCATGGAGCAAAATCAAAATGGAATTTATGACGATATTAACGGTTTTACACCATATGATGAGGGTATCTTACCAATATATGATCAAAATCAGGGGTTTACAAATGGGTACAAGTTTAAAGACGAACCTTTAGATCTCAGCTTCTTAGAGCTTCCATATACTCCACCGGAACCTAACTTTGATCCGGGTTCGTTAAGTGTCTCCCCAGATGATCTTCCTTACGCAGCACAAGAGGACTCTCCCGATGAGTTCAATGATTGTGTTTTCAACTTCATAGATCAGATTCTTGTCGAAGAGAATGTGGAGGGCATACCGAGTTCGTTTTATGACCCTTTGGACTTACAAGCTACCGAAAGATCGTTGTATGAAGCCCTCGGTCAAGAATATCCCTATCCTTCTAATCAACAACCTTTTATATTACCGTCAAATGTTGAAAACTCGGAAGAAAATGTTTTTACGGGTTCTGGCGACTATAGTACAAACAGCAGTACGAGTAATAGCCATGGCAACTCAATTCACCCTGATTGGCCCGGTGTTTATACTTTTGATTCGTTATCACCAGTTACGCAAACTCAGTCCCATGAGTATGCACCGTTGGGGTCATTTGGGTCGACCAGTAACGACGAAATGGTAAATACACACGTTGCTCAGAATATATTTACTGATTATGAGTCGATTAGGCAGTTCAATAGAGGAATGGAGGAAGCTAGTAAATTCTTACCTTCTAGTAAACCTCTGGTTATTGATCTGGATCAATACGACTTACCTCAAGATTCAAGAGATGAGCCTCCAGAGGTTGTGGTCAAAGTTGAGAAGGTCGAGAAAGACAAACCGGTGGTCAAAGCTGTGAAGGCTGTGAAAAGTAAACCGTCCAATGGGCTTAAAGGAAGAAAGCATTATCAGTTGGAGGATAATGGTTACGATGAGGAAAGAAGTAGCAAACAGCCGGCTGTTTATGTAGAAGAAGATGCATTGTCGGAAATGTTCGACCGAGTACTTCTCGGTGATGCTAATGGAAACTCTTCATGTCATGAAGCAATTGTTCATGTAGACAATAGAAAACAGCACAACGGGTCGACAGGTGGCATTAATAATAGCCGAAATGCTAAAAAGTCTAGTAAAGCTGTTGATTTAAGTACCCTGCTAGTTAGCTGTGCTCAAGCGGTTGCAGCCGGTGATCAAAGAACTGCAAACGAACAACTAAACCAAATAAGACAATACGCTTCATCTTCCGGCGATCCAATACAGAGGTTAGCTCATGTATTTGCTATTGGTATTGAGGCTCGTTTGGCTGGTACTGGTTCTCATCTCCATGCAGCTAAATGTGCCCCTCAGATTACGTCTTATCAAAAGTTACAAGCATATCAAGTCTATCTTTCCGCTTGCCCGTTCAAGAAAATCGCCATGACACTTGCTAACAAAACTATATGCGATTTATCTTCAAACTCATCGACTATTCACATAGTCGATTTTGGTATTGCTTATGGCTTCCAGTGGCCCATTTTCATTAAGCATCTCGCAGAGAAACCTAACGGACCACCTAAGTTAAGGATTACCGGAATTGAGTATCCACAGCCGGGTTTTCGCCCATCTGAGAGGCTGGAAGAGACAGGTCGACGTTTAGGAAATTATTGTGAGCGGTTTAAGGTTCCGTTTGAGTACAACGCTATAGCAAGCCAAAACTGGGAGACAGTTAAAATCGAAGACCTTAAGCTTGCAAGAAACGAGTTTCTAGCTGTCAACAGTTCGATACGTTTCCATAACTTGCTTGATGAGACGGTTTGTGTGGAGAGTCCACGGGATAAGGTTTTGAAGCTTATTCGTGATATGAAGCCCGATATTTTTGTTCATACAGTCATAAATGGAGCTTATAGTGCTCCATTTTTCGTTACTCGTTTCAGAGAAACGCTGTTTCATTACTCTACTTTGTTTGACATGTTCGATGCTACTTTAGAGCGTAATAATGAACAGAGGTTGAATTTTGAGAAAGAGTTTTATGGGCGTGAAGCTATGAATGTGATAGCCTGTGAAGGTGCTCAACGAGTCGAGAGGCCAGAATCCTACAAACAATGGCAGGTTCGAACATTACGAGCTGGGTTCAAGCTTAAACCGTTGAATCAGGAGCTTGTTTCAAGATTAAGATGTAAAAGAGACTGTTATCATAAAGATTTTGTGTTTGATGACGATGGGAAATGGGTATTTCAGGGGTGGAAGGGCCGCATATTGTACGCTAGTGCATGTTGGGTACCCGCCTAGAAGAAGTTTAAAGAGGTAGATAATTATGTTCGTTACTGAATTCTTGTTTTTATATTAAAGTTAATATCACTTTCTTTGAAATCGACATGCTTAATTTTGTAGTTGACTGGTTAATGTAAATGATCCAAATTTAGTACGAAATGATATTTCAATTTTAGGTGCTAGTCTAGAACAGGTTGTTTCTGTTGTTGCTAGGTGAAATGTTGCGGTGGCTGGTACCATTTGAAGACTTTTTTTGGATTAACAGATGTCTTTAGGACGTGATGTATTGTTATATGGCCCGATTTTCAGTTTTCTTGTGATCAGTAATCTAATGTACACGGCCCCTGGGAGCCAATATTTGTCGCTTTACTAAGGGCATGTAACCCCAAGTTTTTTTGTAAATAAGGCAAAGTGGAATTTTTGAAAAACAGGATATTACGTGAATAATGTTTATGTAAGCGTTCTTAACGCTCGAATTACAAATGACTCGCTAAGGTTTGTCTGTACTTTAACTATCTGTTGAAGTCTTAAATATGGCTGTGATATGTTAAAGTAGCTAGAAGTAATAGTTTATAGACAGAGTAAATCTATAGCTAACTTTTAAAAAAGAAGATAAACTTCAGTTCGTATGTCTAAGTCTCAGTTATAACTTAATGTGTCAAACATATCTAAGAATAAGACCCTTTCATGTTTGTAGCTTAACCCGGTCCCTTGCTGTGGCGGAAAAGAGGAAGTAATATTTATTTTTCTTTTGGTGGTTAAGCGGAACAAATTAATCAGTATTCGGGATGCTTCTAAATCCGGCCGGATTTGTCCAATCATGTTTTAAATTAATTAAAGTGTGTTCGAGTAATAATGAAGCAAAATATCGAGATTCAACCTTTTAATACAAACTAGAAACTACCAACAATGCTTATACTTGCAATATTTTTTGTTTTTTATGTTATGGGATATGCATGGAGAATTGCATCTATCCATTTATCCATCGTCATATATATTATGTTACCGAAAAATACATCCTTAAAATAGCTTGCAAGGATGGCATAAATGGACTACACAACAAGAGACACCAAAACCAAAACAGACCACCGCCCTTTCCCCGATGATTGATGAGCGCTGCGTCATGTATATGACGCTCGTTACATCATTTCACTGCTGGTTTGTTAGGTAACATGATCCACAATCTCTCTTGATTCAACCCATATTTCAATCCATTCACGTCGGTTATCGATTCATATATAAATTAATGTGTTACATGTTTAGTTTATCTTCACCACCACCATCCACAATCAGCCACCAACAATGAACACCATCGCTCAGCTTCAATGCTCAATCCCAGTTGAAACCATGCCCAAAACCACCATTTCTCCAAAATCCCGAAAACTAGAAATCCCTAAACTGGCTGTGCGTAGCCAAACCCCGCTGGAGAAGAAGGGGTGGTGCTCATGTGGATGCACTGAGTGTGATGATCCCACAGTTCCACATGACTATTATGAGGCTGTTCTTGATTATATTAATGATATGCTAATGGGTGAAGATGACTTGATGAACAAGTCATCTATGTATCATGATTGTTCTGCTCTTCAAGCAACCGAGAAATCGTTTTATGATGTTCTTGCCCAAAAGCAGACAAGTTTTTCGTCTAGTATTGAAGCTTTGGATCTCAATTTCTCTTTGATTCAACGTCCCCAAGGAACATTTGTTGGAAACCCGATTGGAGCTCCTTTGAAGGTGAAAAAGAATCGACAACCAGTGGAATGTGGTGAGCAACATAGGAGTAATAAGCACTTTGCGGGTGGTCGTGGTGAAGAAGAACTTATGGAGAGGGAGATCACGACCATGATAGATAAGCTTCTGCTTTGTCCTGGTTCAAAAGAAGTGGGATTGCATGATGAACTTGCTTGTTGTCCTTTTGATAAGCCAGTAAATCCGTTAATAATCGGAAAACAAAGAAGAAAGCGGGCCGACCCTGCTAAGGAGATAATCGACTTGAAGAGTCTACTCACTCAATGTGCCCAAGCCGTTTCATCAAGCAACAAACTCGTGGTAGAAAGGCTTCTAAAAATAATTAGAAACCATTCCTCTCCTCGCGGAGATTCTAACGAGAGGCTGGCACATTACTTTGCTGATGCACTCGAGGCACGTTTTGCTGGCACCGGAATGGATCTATATGCAAATTTAGCCTCGAGTAAGATTATGGCTTCAGACATCGTGAAAGCTTATCAAGTTTACGTCTCGACGTGTCCTTTTAAGAAAATGTCTAATATCTATGCCAATAAAATGATTGGAAACTTGGCGAGGGGTTCCCCAAGTCTCCATATCATTGATTTTGGCATTCTGTACGGATTTCAATGGCCATGTCTTATTCAGGGTCTTTCAGCACGGCCGGGTGGTCCCCCTAAGCTTAGGATTACAGGAATTGACTTTCCTCAACCAGGATTTCGCCCGGCTGAGCGAGTTGAAGAAACAGGACGTCGTTTGGCTGATTACTGCAAAAGATTCAGCGTCCCATTTGAGTATCACGTGATAGCAAAGCAATGGGATAGTGTTTCAATCGAGGAACTTAGAATTGAAGAGGACGAGGTCCTTGTGGTTAATTGCTTGTACCGGTTAAGGAACGTGCCTGACGAGACTGTACTCGGAGCCATAGATTGTCCGCGCGAGTCAGTTCTAAAGTTGATTAGGAAAATCAAGCCAGATTTGTTCATTCATGGAGTTGTGAATGGTAACTACAACGCCCCATTCTTCTTGACCAGATTTCGTGAGGCTTACTTCAACTTCTCGGTGTTATTTGACATGTTCGAGGCAGCATTGCATCGTGAAGACGAGGAGAGGTTGTTGTTTGAGAAGGAGGTAATCGGTCGAGAAGTGATCAATGTAATAGCATGTGAAGGAACAAGGAGGGTTGAGAGGCCGGAGTCGTATAAACAGTGGCAGTCAAGGAACGAAAGGGTTGGGTTCACAATACTACCAATGAACCGAGACATAATGAAGGAGGTTAAAGCTAAGGTGAAAATAGGGTTTCATAAGGATTTCATGGTGGATGATGATAGGAATTGGATGGTGCAAGGGTGGAAAGGAAGGGTGATCTATGCTATCTCCTCATGGAAGATTGCATAGCCATAAGCGACATTAATAAAAAAAAAAGCGAACTTTTGTTTTCCTATAACGACTATAAAAGCACGCATCATGTACGGCAACATGTAACAAAATGAAATATCGAAGCAAATAAGAAGTTTATATACTTTTATGTTATATTTTTAGAAATTTAAATTGATCATGAAGTTATCGGGCCACGGTACGTGTTGTTGTGATGTTAGAGATGGTAGCTATATTTCATTGTTGTGTCGTGACCGCGACTTTTGCATCACCTTGGTGTGAAAGGTTTTGAGAGTATCAAGTATTTAAGTGAGAGCGTTCAAGACAAGAATATGATTTCCTAGCTACACAGAAGCTTTGTTCAATTAATTTTGTGCTGGTTAGACGTTGGTCTGGTTCGGATTTGAGTTTATGGAAAAGCATGAAAAAATAAGGCTCGAATGGTATGATCCCTCCGTCACCCCTGAATGAAAGGGGTGATCTCGTAGTCTTGCTTTTTAGTTTCGAGATGTCATTTTTTTTTTTGGTTCGTTATGGGTGGTTTTTGTTTGAAGTTTCGGTGTTTTTAGTCCCATTTTAGTATTGTGTAATTTCTAGCTTTTGCGAATGATTGGTACGTATTTCCTGTTAATGTTATGCATTTCATTAAGGAGTATATAAATAATATAAGGAATGCTAAAACCCGATGCATGTGTATATCTAATAGCTAACCCGATACAAATAGTAGAAATTAATAATCGGATTTTGTGGAAAAATATATTTCCAGTATTCAAAACTGACTCGAAAGCGTTGAAGAGTGTAGAAGAAAGCTCATTAATTAGGAAGACATTTACATATCGTTACATATATAACTGGCACATGCTATACACGATATTGGTAACACCATGAAATCCATCTTTAGCTTACAAATGAGAAATGATATGTTGTTGCTTGACGAACTAAAAGACGAGGTTGTCAACCGACAATACCCAATAGCTTGATGTCCATCAAAGGGTATATGAGCAAGTGAGCATCCATCCAAGTCAGCTTCAGAATAAGAATAAGCGCTGAGACTTGCGATTGATGAAGCTTATAACCGTAGGCTATGGTCTAGTTTTCCTCGAAGATAGAAATGAAAGTGCTTGAGAGCGTTGAAGTGAAGATCTTGAGGTTCATGCATGCATATACGAACATGCTTGCTAGACTACTTACTACTATATATACACACAAATATTCATGAATGTAAAAGTAAGATACGGCAAAGCACCAACTACACTTCTAGGGTTGTAGGTGAACCGAACTCTTCCCGTGCTTCTCAAGTTCGGCTCGTTAAAAAATCAATTCGAATCAAAACGAAAATATTCCAGAAGGCCATGATTAAAATATTACTTAAACCAAGTTACCACTCATGGTTAGTGGTGGAAATGACAAACCGAGGCCACAAGTAGCACCATTAAGTAGTTTTTTTTTCATTCTAAATTTAGTAAATGCTTGCAAAAATTTGGTGGGGTTAAGGTTCACCGAGAGTGCCACGTTAACAGTGTCTCTATTACTCGAAACAAAATCGCCTTTTTATGTCTCGACAACTGCAGTAAGCTGCCTACTATTCCGACAATATTTTCTAGATGCACCATGTGCATACTTTTGACATCAATTACCTCAAATCCTAGCATCTATATATAAAGGTAGAAGTGCAACTCTTTTACATCAACTCAAACACAAACATTTGGTCTATCTATAAACATGTTACCGTCTCCGAAAGTTCGTGTGCTCGTCGAGAAGCAAAGCAATGGTTCGGAGAGAGTCGATTTCTTTGAGAGCAATGGTACGGGGAAAGTCGACTTCTTTGATGGGGTGTTCAATTACTTGAACAAAATGTTGATGGAAGAAGATGATTTAGCCAACAAGCCGTGTATGTACACGGACAGTATGGCTCTTCAAGCTACTGAGAAATCGTTTTATAATGTTCTTGTCGAGAATCAACCCCGTGTTCAAGATCCTGAGCAAATAACCGAACGTGATACTGCTCTTCTTTGTGAGGATTTAACCCGTCTCTGGCTACATAAGCCATGTTCTGAAAATTTGAAAGGTAATGTAAAGAAAAAACGAAGGAACACGGTTGTGGAGAAGGTGGATTTGGCCGAACTCTTGATGCAGTGTGCTCAAAAGGTGGCTAGCTTCGATACAACCGTGGCTGTTCAAATCTTGGGGACGATAAGAAAAAATTCGTCTCCTTGTGGAAGTTCTTCTGAGAGGATGGCTCATTACTTTGCAAATGCCATTGAGGCGCGCTTAGGTGGCACTGGGATGGAAGTATACCGATCCTTCTCTTCCACAAGGATGTCTGCGCAACAAACTTTGAAGTCTTATAAATCGTACATCACGGCATGCCCGTTTCATAGGATGTCAAACATTTTCGCGAATAAGTCCATCTTTCAGTATTGTCTTGGTCGAGATAAAGTACACATAATTGACTTCGGTATCTTATACGGATTTCAATGGCCTTGTATTATACAAGGTTTTTCTCTGAGACCAGGTGGACCTCCTCAGCTACGAATCACAGGAATTGATCTTCCGCAGCCTGGTCCTCGACCTGCGGAGCGGGTTGAAGAAACAGGCTATCGATTAGCTGAATACTGCAAGAGATTTAACGTCCCTTTCAAGTACAATGCAATTGCTAAAAATTTCGAAAACGTTGTGCTTGAAGATTTAGAGATCAATCCTGATGAGATGCTTGTAGTAAATAGCGTATATCGGATGAGGAACGTACTTGACGAGACAGTGGTCGAAAATCGTCCAAGGGATGTCGTTCTTAATTTCATTCGAGAGTTAAACCCAGAGTTATTTGTACACGGGGTCTTGAACGGGAACTACAATGCTACTTACTTTCTTACAAGATTCCGTGAAGCGGTTTTCCATTTCAGTAAGCTTTTTGACATGTTTGAGGCAACTGCAGAGAAAGAAGATAATGATAGGAAGTTGTTCGAGCAAGAGGTATTCGGGAGGGACATTGTGAACGCGGTTGCATGTGAAGGGAAAAGTCGGGTTGAGAGGCCAGAAACGTACAAAAAATGGGAAAGTAGGAACGCGAAAGCGGGGTTTGTTCAAATGCCGTTGGATTCGAAACTCGTGGATGAGGTAGTGACAAAAGTAGTGAATAAGTATCATAAAGATTTTGTTGTTCATGAAGAGCATAAGTGGATGTTGCAAGGTTGGAAGGGGAGAGTTCTTTACGCACTCTCCTTGTGGACTCCGGTCGACTCAACTTAATACGTCGTATACTAACTGTTTGAGAAAATAATGCTTTGAGTCGTGTTTTATTTCTATCGAGTTTAGCGAGAATAATTATATATTCCCGTCGACTCATCTTCATTGTATGTGAAATAATTCTTGGAGCTGTATTTGTTTTATCAAGTTTAATGAAATCAACTGTTTGTCGAATTCGAATTACGTTTGGATCGTTTATCTTTTATCTATGTTCGCCTAGATAACGGAAATTAATTAGTAAATAGAGTCTCTAGAAGCCTTTTCGTGCTTTGCAAGTCAGATTTGACTTCCAGATGCGTTTTCAAAGAGTAAATCACGAGTTTAATCACTTAACATCTTAAAATTTCGAAAATAATCATCAAATTGGCGACAATTTTCTCGCGCCACTTTTGTCTTTTACCCCCTACGAAAGAACGGAAAATTTTGAAATAAGTGGTGTGTATATATTAAGCCACATCTTCGAGCCTATTAATTCTCGTTCTTGCGGCATGACAATCACGTTCTCGTACGAAGATGTGGATTAATATACACTACTCATTTCAAAATATTCTGTTCTCGTGCATGCGGTAAAAACAAAAGTGGCGCGATAAAATTGTCACGAATTTAAACATTTGATGATTATTTTCGAAATATTAAGATGTCGGATGATTAAATTAATTCGTGATTTTCTCGTTTTCAAAACCCCAAACAACTCAAATTTGGTAATTAGCCCCTTATTTGTATATTGAGAGTGGGAGGGTGAGACTTAACCATTAAGTTTCTTTTGTGATCGATATATATATATGTAATAATGCTTACATCACAAGTTCCATCGAGTTTCTCAAAAGTTTTAAAACGAACTAAATAAGAATTCATCATAAAGTTTTTATGACCTAATAAAATAAAGGATTTGTACAAATACGCTAACTAGTGCAAAATAAAGTAATGCTCCTCTCAATCTGGATTTTCTCTCGATGTCTTGTCCCATAAATCCTTTGAACACTTAGAGAAAAAAAAGGAAAACGAGGTTGAGCAAATTGCTTCTTGCACGAATATTAATGCTCTAACAAATTTTCAAATGAAACAAATGGTTTTTCGACACAAAATTCCAGTTATAATAAAACACATTTCATCCAACGAAAATGTACTTTCACTTCCCAATGTCAATAAAACATAATTAAATAAATCAAACCAAAGATTCATATTTTTAAAATAAACTCCCGTTAAACTCTTATACATCAAGTTACATATTCTGAGACAAATGTACATCAGACTACATATCCGAATATACGATATAAATGTGCGATGGGTGAGGCACCTCACCAATAACCACCCTACAACCACAAAAGATATGATGCATTTACGTCTCCCAGATCATCCCAAGGCTTTTCTACAAGTATAGCAAACAAAAGTGTATATAGTTACTAATAATAGTTCGAGAGACCAAATTTTTGTTTAGAGCTAAGATGTCATGAACCAACATACCCCATAAACTAACACACACAATCTAAAAACTAGACTAATAAAGTTTAGTTTAGAATTTTAACAACTCGCTACAAACACTCAACAAGCCTATTGTTCAGCAATAACTTGCATAAATGAGCTAATATATCAAACTAAACTTCGTTAGAATAATTTTTTTCTTTTTTTGTTACTTAAACAAGTTTGCAATTTTTTATCTTTTTATTTTTTTATCATAAATGAATTCATCTTATAAAAATATGTCCTTTTGTTTCAATTTGCGTTTACTCAAAGTGCTTATTGTTGAAGTAAAAATCCGCCGGGTTAGTGTAGACGACCAAGAGGTGCCGTTCCTCGTCACCCCGAGCTAGAATTTTAGTACAACAATCGAATACTCGTCAAAAGGAGACTCGATTCAAAAGGTGGTTCCAAGTCTCATGATTCTTGGACCCGAGGGTTCGAACCCGTCGGGTGGCGATTCCCCGAAAGTAACACCCTCTTGTATGAAGAAGGTATTATACGCCACAAAGTCCAATAATCACTTGGTATGTTCTATGAGAGAAAGAGATAGAATGTGTGTGGAGATGATCCGGTTGGAAGAGAAAACCTCCTCCCTATTTATAGAGCTCACCTTGGTTAATATCTGTTAGCCACTACCCGTTGGGTTTTGGAATGGTCCAAGAGTGGAATGGAAACCCATCAGCCATGTAAGGGATGAAGGCCCCTCCTCCAAACATGGGATGAAGGCTCATCAGCCAGATTGGGATGAAGACCCTTCCTCCAGACATGGGATGAAGGCTCATCAGCCAGATTGGGATGAAGACCCTTCCTCCAGACATGGGATGAAGTCCCATCAGCCAGATTGGGATGAAGGTTCATCAGCCAGATTGGGATGAAGACCCTTCCTCCACACATGGGATGAAGTCCCATCAGCCAGATTGGGATGAAGGTTCATCAGCCAGATTGGGATGAAGACCCTTCCTCCAGACATGGGATGAAGTCCCATCAACCAGATTGGGATGAAGGTTCATCAGCCAGATTGGGGAGACTATTGGTGACCTTACTCCAACAAGCCTCCCCCTAGTCTAGTGATGTTGAACGTAGTGATACTAAACTAGATTTAAGTCCTTATTGACCTTCACCATGATGAAAGGTTGTAATTCGTCATGTGCTTAGAAAATAGCTTTTTGTGAGAAGAAACTTCTTTCTTGAACATGAAGCTAATCAATAGGATACTTGATCCATCAATCTTACAATTTATGTATTAAATCTAATTAATTCTTAGGTTGCTCGTCCTTTGGTTATTCTTTAGGGGAAATGGGTTTTAAAATATTTGAACCCATTTGGTTCTTTTCAACAATTTGTATTATGTTACGAAGCGTCATTCGTTGAGGGGATACATGATCCTTCAATACTAGGATATTCTCAGACTAGTACGAAGTCAATTGGTAGGTTGCTCAACCTGTCAATGTTAGGATATACGTTCAGACTAACATGGAGCTATTTGTTGAGGGCGCTCACCCTTCCGTCATTCCTAATAGAAAAACTTGTTTTCAAGGAATGGAACCTATTATTAGGCGGTTCAGCCGATAAACTCGAGGGAGACTTAGCTCCATGTGTTTCATGATTTTTATGTAATCGACGTTATCCATATAGGAGATTTAGCTCCATGTTTTGCATGCTTTTATAACACATGTAATTTAGAGCAAAATTCTTATCTTCTAAGTTAGATAAATAATTAGGTGCGAGTATTCTACACAGTATGTCGATTAAAAAGACATCAAACTTAAACAAGTTGGATACCTTAAAACGTCGGTAACAGGAAGTATCACACCATTATGGTCCCCCCAACGATAATAATGTTTATTATTAGTATTAAACTCATAAAATTATACAAGTACACGACTTATCACCTATATATAGATTCTAAGTTATCAATACAAATATAACTAAACCATGCATAAAGTTTATCGATTGAGACCATTTCGAGCCTAATGTGCGTTAGAGTGAGTTTTTGATATTGAATTGTATGAGCTAATCAACCTATTATTTTTTTTTTTAGTAGATTCGGAATAATGAACTCTTTTCGAGATTAGCTTCGGAATAGGTGAGCTTCGGCTAAGATCGAGTATCTGTAATTTTTGAGGCGACTTGCAAGTCAATTGTTTTTATAAATTAAAAAGAAAATTATAGCTATGAATGGGTCGTACAACTTTCACTTTTAGTTGACTTTCTTTTTGTAAAAAGGTTAAAAAGCATGTGAAGTCACGTGGGAAATTGTGCTTGCTATCAAAAGGCTATCTCATATGTCACCTCAAGAAAATTAGTTTTTTATTTCGATTTTATTATTCTCCTTCTTCTTTTCATTATTTCTCGTTATATTTTTTATAACTAAAACTTATTTAGTGTTTGTTGATGGATAATAGATTGTATAAGCTTTGCCTATAAACAATCAAAACTCTTGTTAATCATGATTTTGTTTAAAAAACAATAAAAAGCTTACCCTCTCATGTGAAATTTTCCGACTATTTTTCTTGTCTTTTCGGATTTTTTAATTTTCTTTATGCTTTTATTAAAGCATGGTAGTGGGTATTTTCATTTCAAAAAGTATATTTGTACTTTAGTTGGGACATGATAAGATCTATAGAATAATAATGGCAGATATTTTGTATATTTTCCCATTTACTTTTTACTTACTTTTTACACTATTTTCTCGATTAAAGTATAAAAGTATAAACTAGTAGCTAAAAGGGTTTATAAAGAGACAGTGTCACGTGATTAACTAGACTTTTGTCATAGTTTTGTCTTTACTTTAACCCAAATTTTTAGCAAAGACTCTTTATTACTAATTATTATTATTATTTTCTTTCGTATACTACTATTTTTATAACATAATTTTTTCTTTTTACTCTTAGAGTGAAAGTCTACTGATTTTATAAAGGTTCGTTGAAAATCCGAATTATAATTTTATTGTGACCTTACGTGATCCTTGTCGAAATCTTTACAAGTCGAGATCATGTATGGATAAAAAAAATAAACAAAAATAAAACATATGTCACTTTACAATTGTTTTTAGGTGTAGATTTTTTCAAAGAAAATCATAGAATATAAACAATTTTTAGATTTTATTGTTTACCCGAAAATCTAATCCGAATTGGGGAGTCTTAGATTTGTTACCCCTCGTTAAATTAAATAATGAGAATAGAGGTGAAAAACTTACAAATCTGGACCTCCACATATGAGATCCAGTTTCATTTTCAAGTTTACTGTAAAGGATGAGAACACGAGGCATTTTGTTTGAGGTCCCACGGATGGCGCCAATGTTGAAGTAAAAATCCGCCGGGTTAGTGTAGACGACCAAGAGGTGTCGTTCCTCGTCACCCCGAGCTAGAATTTTAGTACAACAATCGAATACTCGTCAAAAGGAGACTCGATTCAAAAGGTGGTTCCAAGTCTCATGATTCTTGGACCCGAGGGTTCGAACCCGTCGGGTGGCGATTCCCCGAAAGTAACACCCTCTTGTATGAAGAAGGTATTATACGCCACAAAGTCCAATAATCACTTGGTATGTTCTATGAGAGAAAGAGATAGAATGTGTGTGGAGATGATCCGGTTGGAAGAGAAAACCTCCTCCCTATTTATAGAGCTCACCTTGGTTAATATCTGTTAGCCACTACCCGTTGGGTTTTGGAATGGTCCAAGAGTGGAATGGAAACCCATCAGCCACGTAAGGGATGAAGGCCCCTCCTCCAAACATGGGATGAAGGCTCATCAGCCATATTGGGATGAAGACCCTTCCTCCAGACATGGGATGAAGGCTCATCAGCCAGATTGGGATGAAGACCCTTCCTCCAGACATGGGATGAAGTCCCATCAGCCAGATTGGGATGAAGGTTCATCAGCCAGATTGGGATGAAGACCCTTCCTCCAGACATGGGATGAAGTCCCATCAGCCAGATTGGGATGAAGGTTCATCAGCCAGATTGGGATGAAGACCCTTCCTCCAGACATGGGATGAAGTCCCATCAGCCAGATTGGGATGAAGGTTCATCAGCCAGATTGTGGAGACTATTGGTGACCCTACTCCAACACTTATGGTGTTCAAGATATAATCATTTTAATGAAGAACATATACTCCCTTCATCCCAAGAAAATGCCTGAAAACAAAAAACAGCCGAAATAAGTTATGTCCATTTAATAAAGTATTTTTCATAAGATTACTCTTTATGCCACATCGGTTATTTTTAGGGTTTGAAAAATTAAAAATATTTAAGAGCAAAATGGAAATTTACTTCATTTTAACCGTCAATACTTAGAAACAAACAAAAAATTTGGAAAAAAAATAGAAAGATTAACGATTCTTTTGGAACGGAGGGAGTATATTTTTCGTAATTGATCCAATAGAAATAAAATATAACAAAAACCGACTTACTATTTGTGGAGGGTAAAGTAGGAGACAACCGAAACCGCACCTTGTTTCATTTAAGCCGAATGCGTCTAAGTTTTCACTAAATTTGGAATATGTTTGCAAGTGGAGTAGTATCAGAAATATCATGTTCACTTCATAAACCACAATATATGCACGTACACAGCATTAGCCATGCTACGTGTTTACGAATCTGACCTTGTGTCTGTCTCCTAATTAATACTTGAAACCCGCAATCGTCCTTTTGTGGCTAACCGACCGTAATTCCGCAAATGAGCATATATCCAAAAAGTATTATAAGTTAGATTTAGTAGCCCTTTAGACATCAAGTAAAACACTCAAAACTTATATATTCAAACTATATATCTATATCTATAAACATGTTGTCGTCTCCGGGTACTCGTGTGGTCATCGAGAAGGAGAGCAATGGTTCGGAGAGAGTCGACTTCTTTGAGAGCAATGGTTCGGGGAAAGTAGATTTCTTTGATGGGGTGTTCAATTACTTGAACAAAATGTTAATGGAAGAAGATGATTTAGCAGACAAGCCTTGTATGTTGACAGACAGCTTGGCTCTTCAAGCAACCGAGAAATCGTTTTATAATGCTCTTGTCGAGAATCAACCTCGTGTTCAAGATCTTGAGCAATTAACTGAACGTGATACTGCTCTTCTATGTGAGGATTTAACCCGTCTCTGGCTACATAAGCCGTGTTCTGAAAGTGTGCATGGTAACGTGAAGAAGAAACGAAGGAACACGGTTGTGGAGAAGGTGGATTTGACCGAGCTCTTGATCCAGTGTGCCCAAAAGGTGGCTAGCTTTGATTCAAATGTCACGTTTCAAATATTGGGGACGATAAGAAAACATTCGTCTCCTTATGGGAGTTCTTCTGAGAGGATGGCTCATTACTTTGCAAACGCCATTGAGGCACGCTTAAGTGGCATCGGGACGGAAGTATACCGGTCCTTCTCTTCCTCAAGGATATCTGCGCAACAAGTGTTGAAGTCTTATAAAACATACATCACGGCATGCCCGTTTCATAGGATGTCAAACATTTTTGCGAATAAGTCCATCTTTAAGCAAGCACTTGGTCGAGATAAAGTACACATAATTGATTTCGGTATCTTGTATGGGTTTCAATGGCCTTGTATAATCCAAGGTCTCTCTCTGAGACCCGGTGGGCCTCCTAAGCTACGGATCACCGGAATTGATCTTCCACAACCTGGTCCTAAACCTGCGGAGCGGGTTGAAGAAACAGGGCATCGATTGGCTGAATACTGCAAGAGATTTAACGTCCCTTTCAAGTTCAACGCAATTGCTAAAAATTTCGAAAATGTTGGGTTTGAAGATTTAGAGATCAATCCTGACGAGATGCTTGTGGTAAATAGCATATATCGGATGAGAAACGTACTTGACGAGACGGTGGTCGAAAATTGTCCAAGAGATGTGGTGCTTAATTTCATTCGAGAGTTAAACCCCGAATTATTTGTGCACGGAGTCTTGAACGGGAACTACAACGCGACTTACTTTCTTACCAGATTCCGTGAAGCGGTTTTCCATTTTACAAAACTCTTTGACATGTTTGAGGCAACGGCTGAGCGAGAAGATAATGATAGGAAATTATTCGAGCAAGAGGTTTTTGGGAGGGACATTGTGAATGCGATTGCGTGTGAAGGAAGAAGTCGGGTTGAGCGACCAGAAGCATACAAAAAATGGGAAAGTAGGAATGCGAAAGCGGGGTTTGTTCAAATGCCGTTGGATTCGCAACTCGTGGATGAAGTAATAACAAAAGTAGTGAATAAGTATCACAAAGATTTTGTGGTTCATGAAGATCATAAGTGGATGTTGCAAGGTTGGAAGGGGAGAGTTTTATACGCACTCTCCTTGTGGACTCCCGTCGACTCGACTTAATTAGTGTTAATTGTATATGAAATGAATAATGCTTTGAAGTTGCTATCGAGTTTCAGTGAATAAAATAAATAATTTACTTTCTTGTGTTAAAATTTGGCCCAAATGGACGTCGGCTCGTCCGAATTAGCATAAACGGACACTATCGTAATTCTTTTTATGAAAATGGTATAGACGGCGTTGTCAACGCCGGCTTATGCCATGTGTACCGCCACCTCACACTCCAGTCAAACCTTTGTCCAGTCACCGTGCACTTTTATCCGACGTGTCATAAGCCGGAGTTGGCACCTCCGGCTTATGGAAAAAAATTAGGGTTTTCACTATGGTGTTTTAGGGTTAGGGTTTAGGCTTTTTGTTATAAAAATGGTTAAATGTTAGTGTTTAGGGTTAATTATATATGTATTTTGATAGTTTTTATGGAAATTTAAAAATTATGTTTTGTTAAGATGTATTTGTTTTAGAGTTTTTAAAAGTTAGAATAATGTTTAGAGTTTTTATTTTAGTGTTTTGTGATATGTAAATAATGGAAAAAAAATCATTATTTTCACATAAATGGTTAAGTTAAAGTCTTTAGGGTTAATTATGTATGTATTGTGATTGTTTTTATGAAAATTTTAAAATTGTGGTTTGTTAAGATGTATTTGTTTTAGAGTTTAGAAAAGTTAGATTAATTTTTAAAGTTTTTATTTTAGTGTTTTATGTTATGTAAAATGAAAAAAAAATAATATTTCTATATAAAGTAAATCACACTTTTGACTAACCTGAAATACAACATAACACATTTAGTTAGAAATAAAGTATGTAAGAAATCACTACTCATTGTTTTGTCCACAGTTACAATTACGGTTGATGTGACCTGTCTGTCCACACATACTACACTTTCTCGATCTACTTCCGCTTGCCTGGTCCATTTCGTTACGAATTCTTCGTTGTTTCTTTATCCCTCTTTTTGTAAAGATCATTGTTTTATCCGCTTCGATCGTCCAGTTTGCTTCTCTCCAGTAGTCATCTTGACGCAGGCCCCTAAGTGTTGGGGTATACTGTTTTATCCACGTATTTGTGATTTAAAAGGTAGCAACCATTATTGGTGTAATTTTGTGGTTTCTTCATCTAAGACCATTGACGTGTCTATAATTAAAAAAATCATTTAATTAACTATATCTATTATATTTTATTTTTTTGTTTCCGAACACTTTTCAAAACGGAAGAAGGATTTAATATTATCAAGATTCTAACATATAAAGAGTTTAGCTCAATGATTTTTAAAATGTAAGAAAATCAAAACAAAGATTTTGTGTGAGCAAGAAGTTTAAAGACATGGGTCGACATTTGAATCTTGACTATGAACTATAATTCAAGAAACCTTGATATAATTTTTAAAATTAGAGATAGTGACAGGTTACATGTACTTGGGAAACAAGTCAAAAATATTAAAATAGCAAGTTGAGGAAAAAGTTGCCAACGACCCAACCAAAACTTTTCTTTTACAATTAAAAAAAAAAAAAAATACAACGATTACACTCTTTAAATAACTAAAAGAAGTATAAATCGAATATTGCATCTTTTAAAATAGCAAGAATAAATAAACTTTCAAAATTGTTATTCACATAAAATAGGGGATGTTTGGGGCTATATATTATTTAAATATATGTGTTTTTTAAAATGCATAACGTAGTTTTAACTATTTAGATAAAACTGTTTTTACTTACTTTAAAAAAAAAATCACTTACTTTTGGAAACCAACCTTGTATTTATTTCACTTACTTCAAGGCAAATATGGTGTTATTTTACCTACAAACATAAAATTGTAGTAAGGTTCTCTCTCATATAAAATATATATTTAGAGTTAATATTATTTGTTAACCAAACATTTATAATATCCTACTAAAATATATTCTTTTTATGTATAACCATCATGCTTATATTCAAATCATTATCTCGTTGGATGATTCTAAATTAATATATGAAAATTAAACTTGATTGTTAAAAAAAAACAAATAAAATGTTGCTTATTAAGTCGAATTATTATCAACGCCTAAAAAACTCAATTAAAAACCAAATCAAATCGAACTTAGCCTCCAAAACTGAAAACTGAACCGATGTAACATCAAACCAACCAGTTCTAAATCTTTAAAAAACCGAATTCTCAATTCAGTTTCGATTTCATACAAAAATCTAACCTAGGTTCTCAAAAAATTTAAAAAGTGAAAAAAAATAAAATAACCGATTGCTATTTGTAAACTTTGACCAAATATAATATTACTTAAACCAATTAAATAATTGAAAAAAGATTTGATTTCTTGATATCAAACATCATTAATTATCACTCAGTCCAATTGACTATTCCAACTTGGCTCACCTGACCTCAACTTCCTTTGAATCTTCCCTGTGACCGGCCCAACCGGTTTACCGGTAAATATCTTATGCATGGTGGCTAAAAAAAAAGTATCTCTATGTTTCCCTGAACCTTCATTTTTCTATATTTTATTGACAATTATTTCATAATCAGCTTGTAATCCTTGCATTAAAACTTGTACGTATCCTATCTGGATATGTCTATATTAACCCACATTAATCCACTATGTTTTAATTCATACTTAAAATTATTATTCTGTTAACTTATGGATACTCTTTATGCAAGTGCTATGAATAACTATATCAACAGTTATAACCACCACACAGCTCAATCTCCGTTTGACCCGAATAAAAAGACGGGTGACGCGTCACCCGAGTGTTATTCGGATTCATCTCCGTCGACGACTGCCGTCGACGGAGATGGGCCTGATGATCAGAGATTGGGTGGTGGTGTTGTTACGAGTCGAAGTGAGGATCATTATGATTCGGTTCTTAAGTACTTGTATGAGATGTTGATGGAAGAAGATGATTTGAAGTTACGGCCGTGTATGTATAATGAATGTATGGCGTTACAAGTTGAAGCGGCGGAGAAAGAGTTGTATGATGTGCTTGTTAATAATCAGCCGGGGAGTTCGAATGAGTATTCGGGTGTGACTACGCGTAGTGAAGACAGTGGGGATGTTTTTTCTAGAGTTTCTGGGGTAGGGAATTGTAGTTATTACTCTGGGGAGAACGAAAATGAAAACGTGATCGCTCTATTCCAGGAGAGTAACTTGAATTGTAACAAAAAGAGAAGCCCTGATCGAGAAGAGGAGCGAGATATGAAACTGGCAAATGTCTCAGAGGTGGAATCTGATCAGCCAGAACCGTATGATGAAGATCTACTTCTATATGATCACGAACCTCAAAAGTTCACTTCGGTCGAACTATCCAGAAAGATCAGTGAATCGTCAAGAAAAGGAAGACCGAGAGGGAAGAAAAATGCAATCACTCAAGAAACTGTAGTTGATTTAAGGGATTTGTTAACTCAATGTGTTTTAGCAATCACAAACAACAATACTAGTTCTGTTTATGACGTGTTGACGAAAATCAAGCAGCATTGTAATCCCAAGGGAGATTCTACGGAAAGATTGGCGCATTATTTTGTTAAAGCAATTGAGGCCCGTTTAGCAGGATCTGGAGCAGAGATTTACCGGGTCGCCAGTTCGAAAAAAATCCCGGCTGCTCAGATCTTAAGAGCTTACCACACTTACCTAATGGCGTGTCCGTTTCACCGTATGTCGAATATTATAGCAAACGGGTCGATTGGGAAATTATCAGCTGGGAAAGATAAAATTCACATCATTGATTTCGGGATCTTATATGGGTTCCAATGGCCATGCTTTATCAAGAATTTATCAATGAGACCTGGTGGTCCGCCAATGCTCCAGATTACTGGAATTGATCTTCCACAACCCGGGTTCCGCCCAGCAGAGCGGGTCCAAGAAACCGGAAGACGCCTAGCAAAATACTGCAAGAGATTTAACGTGCCATTCAAGTTCAACGGGATAGCAAAGAAATGGGACGAGATTACAATCAATGATCTGGATCTCAAAAGAAACGAGTTGACAGTGGTCAACTCGGTGAACCGGCTAAGAAACATTCTCGACGAGACGGTAATCGAGAGCAGCCCGAGAGATGCAGTTTTGGGGTTAATCAGAGAGATCAATCCAGACATGTTTGTTCTTGGAATTCTTAATGGAACCTACAATGCACCGTTCTTGTTAAACCGGTTCAGAGAAGCTTTATTTCATTTCTCGACTTTATTCGACATTTTTGACAACACAGCAGATCGAGGAAGTGAACACAGATTTTTATTTGAGCAAGAAGTATTTGGGAGGGAAGTGATGAATGTGGTAGCATGTGAAGGAAGTGCTAGAGTCGAGAGGCCCGAGACTTATAAGCAGTGGCAATCAAGAACTGTTCGGGCCGGATTTAAACAGGTCCCGCTGTATAGGGACAAAGTAGACGAAGTGAAGAGTAAGGTAAAGCTGAATTATCATAGAGATTTCCTCGTGGATGAAGACGGTAAATGGATGTTACAGGGATGGAAAGGAAGAGTCCTTTATGCTTGCTCGTTATGGAAACCTGCATAAAAGACGTAGAAGTAACCCTAGATGCATTTTTAATATTCCTTAATGTCTTTATTTGTTTGAATTTTAGTGTGAACCGAGATCGGAACTTTTCTAAGTATTTCCTATTAACAATAATACATAATCAAAAAGATCATCTAAAACACTATCAATAAGTGACAATATTGGTGGGTCGGACATGCTAGGTAACATGTCAAAAACAGTTTCGGTTGAAATGGATCATTTTTAGGAGGGGTCAAAACATGGTGGATCCTGTTGGGTTGACTATAATGATTAATACAAAAACAATAAGATTACAATAATAATCTAAATTTCTTTACGAAATGATTTTGTTGTATGCTTTAAAACAGACTTTGGATAGCTTTCAACCGGTTTGACCCGTTCGACCCATATGTCTCATTTCCCTTTTTAGCTAAATCAAAGATTTGACCCATTTGAGATAACACACAACCTAGATGGACGCATTCATAACTCGTAAGTAAAGGATTGAAACTGCCTATAAAGAATAAATTAATTGGACATTTCAGAGGACAGGAATAAAACGTACCTCTCATGAAGTTCAACTTTGACTCTTCAGAGCGAATACATTATCCTCCAAAGAACTAAAACAAAACTAAAATCACATATAATATTTTGCTGCAAGACATCAGTAAATACATTTTAGTCGATCTTTAAATCATACTTTACTCCATACCAGTAAGTATTTCAATTAAAATATGGTCCATTGTATTTCTTACCTACAAAGGAATATCTGCCGCCAGCTGACTGTCGATAAGGAAAAACAACATATCTGTCATTTTCGGCTGGTGTATTGTAGTTCTCTATAGAATCAACATCATGATGTAGTTTTCCACTCACTGCCTTAACAATTAGCTGAACCTGGTCCGTTCTCACAATATGTCTCAATCTCGTGGGAAACTTCCACTTTTTGATTATTTTATAAACATAAAACAAGGTTTGAGAGGGCAACTGTCTCCCCGCATAATATTTAAGCTTCATAAAAAATGTTTGCTTGTTCTATGATCTAAAACAACTATAAGCACCATTAAGTCATGAGTCACGACGCTAATTGTCTGACCTGCCTATAAGAGTCGAACTGTACCCAGATACTTAACATCGGTGAACTGGTTTTGATGAATTGAAAATTTTAAAGACCGTTTCTATCGTTCTAACATGAGTACTGGACGTTACACTCCCAAATAAAGTGATCTTTTTCGGCACCTACCAGATATATAAAATATTAATTGACACAGGTGTCCTACAACTTTAAAAAAGAATGGATATGGATGTTCCACAATGAACTCGAATATCAACTTTCTTTAGACAACAAATAATTTTGAGAAAATCTTTGAAATCTGGTCTTTTCTTATATCTAAGGTGGGGTATGCAATCAAGAATCCCTATACGTATGGGTTTGGTAACATAAGGATTATGGCTTTCTACACACAGCATTTAGGTGTGTATGGAGGATTCCAGAGTTAATGGGTATCAATTTTGTTTCCTTCATACCTCAAACCAAACCCCCCCTCATGAAATATCTCAAGAGCCTATAATCTCTTCGCTTGAAGAACTGGTTCATCTTATTAGAATACATATTATTCAACAAGACTTGTCGACTTTAGGAAGGCTGTCGGCAAAAACATTATACTAATATACATTCAAAACAAAGCAAAGAACGGATATCGAGCATTCGATCAAGAAATATGATCACACCATTGCCATTTTAGAAGCAAAAGGTTGTTCATTTATCATAAATTAAAATAAACTAGTCAAATAATGGGTGGCTGGATAACATTTTAACTGAATACGGATACTAACACAGTAAATAAGATAAGCTTGGTGGGAAAGTTACATTGCACCTAAACTATGAAGTAGGAGGCAAAACTATATTAATACAAGCATATTCTTAATTGTATAATAACCTGAACGAGATCAGCCTCTTTTGCTTTGACTCTTTGGGGATCTTAAAACATTAAAGTCCAGCTTTCCTCGCTTATGAGATTTTTTCCGACTATTGTTTGACGAAGAACCCTGGTTGCCTTCAATAATATTATTAGCTGATTTATTGGGAACCTGTACCTCTTCGATAACTTCGACTTGTTTCCTTTTGAGGTCCCCATTGGTGTTATTGCTATTCAAATTTTCTTTTTTCAAGCTCATCGGTTCATCATTTTCTCTGTTAACAAAAAAACATGATGACTATAAGAGGTGGAACATAGAACAATACAAACAAAAGTTTATAAAAAAATGACCAACCTATTAGACGGTTTTCCTCCTTGGTCCCTAGAGCTCGTCGCATCCCCTTCAGATTGTCTTTCGTTTAATTTCTATACAAGCAAAATATTAATATTTGTTACTTAAGAAAATACATATCATTGCTCGGCTCTTATGCTTACATCAATAGACGGATTAAAACTTTGAAATGACATCCGGCCTCTAACAGCCCCTGGACTTGGATCCCCTTCCATAATGACCATACTGCACGTAGAATACGTTGTTAATAATATTACCAAACTGATGCATAATTATGACATAGAATATGGTTTAAATTATTTATTGTTTATACCAAAACTAAACACGCCAAATAAATTGACCTAGCGGTAGATGAATCTCTACTTTTTTTTTAAGAAACAAAGACAAGAGTAAAGACTCATCAAAATGAATAATTGACCGTAATCATATTACGAGGTAACAACGTTTTGAAAGCTGTCTTATAAGATTAGATTGTTACTTGATATTATGAAAGAATGGAGTCAGCATTATCCTAGGTTGAATTAAATAATTATACATACCATAAGGCATAACGTACTGTTCAAATCATAAGTAATGTGGGATCGTTGATATCTTGAAGCCAACTAACTACGAACATGAAATGCTTGCCCATTCTTTTAGCCAGAAGAATATACCAGTAGACTTTAAACATCTAAAAGAACTAGAAGAGTAATAGAAAAACTGCAGGACTCGGTGAGGTACATTGGAGTTTGTAAATGACAACATTAAGGATAAAAAAACCATAAGAAAGGAAGACCGCAAAATTGCACTCGGTTTAATTTGTATCGCCTTTAAATTCGATTCGACAATTTAAATCCTTTCGTAATAAACTCTAAGCATCTAAAGAGTTTGAAGAACAAACCTAAAGTTCAATGCATCTAAATTATTTATTTAGGATTTTTCGCAAACGGGTTAAAAATCTTTTGGAGTTAATAATCCCCGAACTCGAAAGAAAAATACAAATAAATAAATAATAAGTACCATTTTTTAGTACAAGTAATAAAAGATGAAAAATTTCCATCAGGTATTACAACCACATCTTCTTCTTTTTTGGTTTTCTCCTCTTTATTAGCTCCCCTTTGCATAAACTGCCATCAAATTAAATCAATAAAAAAAAAATCCTAATTAATTAACCTCAAAAATCAAATTTAATCAATAAAAAATAAAAAAAAAACACAAAAATTAGGTAAATTAGATAAAAATAGATGAAAAATAAAGAATTTATTACCTTTAAATTCTTCAATGTGCTTGATAACTCACGTTTCGCCATTGAAGAATTTTTGAAATTAGGGTTTTTTTTGTTTGCCCTCTTTTTTTCTGCTGGTGAGGGTTTTATTAAAAAGAGACCCTTATGGACGAATATACCCTTTTTAACTAATTTTATTTCGAGAGGGATTTGGATTTTTGTAAAAGTGATTTACATCTTCACATATTTTACAAATCCGTAAAGTTTTTTAAATTCGTCAATTTCGTCATTCTATCTTTTAAATATAAAAATAATGGGATATTTAGTCATTTTGTAACGAATTAACAAACAATCATAAAACTATATTAGCGAAAAATGATAAATTAAGAGACGATCGTAGTAAAAAAAAAAGAAAATTTAATTACAAAATCGACAAATTAAAAAGATTTCAGGCCGAAAAATACAAAATACTCAACTTTTTATTACTTTTTATAAATTGCTCTTGCTTTTTTTAAATAAGATTTATTTTAAATTCAAATTGTGTCTGAGTTTAAAAAAGTACATCACTCGTTCATTCAACTATTTACATTTTTCGACAAAAAACGTAATTACTTTCCTTAAAATATTCAAATGATTGTAATTTTTAAAGCTTTAATACGAAATTTATAATTTAAACAATAGAAACAATTTATTGTTTTTTTACATGTGTTGGTGTTACTATGCAACTACTAACCAAACTTACTATTATAAAATTTGTTACTCGAATAAACGCTATTGATTCATTTTCTTTTTATCTTATACATAATTCATGTAACACATAATGAGATGAACACATATGAATTGATTCAAACACATCAATTCAAAATTCGAAACACATGTGTACGAACAAACAAATCAATCATGTATATTCACCATAATTTACCATGTCGTCTTCCCCAAGCATTCATACACCTAGACACATGAACACATACAAACTCAAATTTAATCTACAAATTTATGTAAATCTCCAAATCAAAAAATTAGAAGAAACAGATAAAATGAACAGGAACGAAACTATAAGAAGACTACGGGGTTTGGGTCACCCCAAGAATTTGCCCCACTTATATGTTTTTAATGCTTTAATTTAATGTATTAAATTTTATTTTTTAAGCATAAAATAAAGTTCTTAACCTTCCCAGATAAACATAACATTTTGATCTTCTTCTCAATATAAATGTTCAAGTTCCGTCACTGAATATAAGATGAACCAAAAATGAAGTTAATTAGTTGACAACGTGATACTAGGGATAACATCTATGAGCTTCCTCTAAACTTGAAACTTAGAACATTGATATCACATTCAAGACTTGCCTCTATCAATTGAGCTTTCCTAATTGGCTTCAAGAACCAAATTGATGTGATATTCGGATTACAATTTATGAAATTAGACGAGGCGCTAATTTTAACAAATAGTGTCGCATTTATGTTGTTTAAAAAGTGGAGGTGTTTGTTTGGTGTGGACGAGATATATATGCCGTCAAAAAAGGGAAAGAACATGCCTTCACACAAAGAAGACCTTTGTACACTTGTTTTATAATGAGATCACTAATGATTCCTAAACTATGTCCATTTAAAAAAAAACAGTTAAGTCGGGTCATGTTCATGTTCTCTTTACACACCACCATCACCGACCATTATCCATTATTCCTTACTGACATTACTCCTCTCATAATGCACGTCGCCCTTTTTACCACCACATCTATCGACCTGATAACACCACAAATGTTGGAAAGCACCCAATCACATAATGTCTTGAAACTCTTTTCGGATTGAAGCTTTACACAAGAACTCTAGTTTATTTGATTCCTAAAACATGATAAACAATATGACATGACTAAAAGAAGCATACATTTGGGTAAAGTGTCAAGAGACAAGGAGATTCATAAACAATGAAAATGCACCACATGAACTTTACATTCCGTGTTCTATTTGTATCGTCAGCATTCAGCAAAACTTGCTTATATATTTAGCTATGCAAGCAAAGCTAAATATGTCATCAAATACAAACTTGAACTGTAATAGTCCTCCACCCAAATTTTTCAAATCCAAATGGGGAGGAACAACGTTGTTTACCAAATTAAACTTTTTTTCTTACCTCTGTTTCGCTGAAATTCTATGCAGGAACTACTTCGGGCTCGAGTGGTGGTGGTGGTGGTGACCCTTTGTCTACAGTGATGCTACCCTCATCGTGTTGTACTGTTTTTGCCTCTTCATCCTCGAACCCAAGCTTGAATATGTCATAATTTGTCATTTCGGCTGCTTTATATGGGCGAGCACCCAAGACTTGAAGCAAATCGTCTTGGTGGAGGACTTCTTTTTTAAGCAAAAGTTCGGCAATCTCAGAAAGTTTCTCTTTGTGTTCTTCAACAAGTGAGACTGTGCGTTCGTAGGCCTTGTTTACCCAGTCCCTGACTTCAGTGTCGATAATAGCTCCAGTTTTGCTGCTGTATGGTTTGGTCATTTCCATTCCGTCCTCCCTTTGAGGAAACGATAGGAGACCTACCTTCTCACTGAAACCGTACACTGCAACTTGCGCGTATGTCATTTTTGTTACCTTCTCCAAATCGTTTTGTGCTCCAGTTGAAATCTTTCCCAGTATGACCTAAAATTAAGAAATCAATAAATAATCTTTAACCACCAACACAAAGTTTAAATCTATGTTACTTGACGATTTTAACCATCTCAGAAAGTCCATAAATAATGGTTGATGTCTGACTTTGTGTGTAATTCAAAATACCTAGGGCTTTACACTGCTACTTCTGTTACTTTTAGGGGTCATACAAGTCAATTTAAGGCCAATCGTTTGACCTGAATGTGACCCAAATAACTTCGTTTCAACCCATTTTTTACCCAATTTAATTTTGAGTCGGACTCGTATCGCTTAATTCATTATAGATCCTTGTCGTGTTAAGAAATGCCAATTGAACATCCCATTTGAAAACAAAATTCCTTTTAATTGGTCTTTTTTAGGACACATTTGACTCATTTTACAGCCCAAATTACCTCATTCATTAGCCAATGAACCAAAATTGCCACTCCTTACATATCATGTGATGCAAGAAGTATTATGTTATCCATGGCCTAAAGAAGCAATGTCTGGAAAAGAAAAACTTTACCTGTTCAGCAGCGCGGCCACCAAGTGTCATGCAAGTCATGTCAAAAAGCTGTTCCTTTGTCATGAGTAGGTTCTCACTTGGTACATACTGAGCAAAACCAAGTGCTGCTGTTCCACGCGGAACAATAGTAACCTTCAACAAAGGTTCTGCGTGTTCCAAAAACCACCCCACAACCGCATGACCTGCTTCATGATAAGCTACAGTCCGCCTTTCAAGCTTGCTTATCACCTGTCTCAACAACAACAACCTTGTAAGTACAAGTGGTATATTTAATCAAATATGATTATGGAAAAAAGAAAGTAATTATTGCTTCACGTTACCCTGTTCTTCTTCTCTAGTCCACCGATAATCCTATCTATGGCTCCCTCAAAATGATCCATGGATATCTTAGTCTGTTCTCCTCTCGCAGCAATCAAGGCCGCTTCGTTGCAAACATTTGCTATATCAGCTCCAGCAAATCCTGGAGTTAGGGCAGCAAGTCTCTGAGAGAAGTAAGATGGTTCGTTATCAAGTTTGAGTTTTTTCAGATAGATTTGAAATATCTGCTCTCGGCCTTTGATATCAGGTTTATCTATGCTAATTTGTCGATCAAATCTTCCAGGCCTTAACAACGCCTTATCTAAAATATCAGGTCTATTTGTCCCAGCAAGAACAACCACCCCAGCTGTGGTACCAAATCCATCCATTTCAACAAGCAGTTGGTTAAGAGTACTTTCTCGCTCATCGTTAGAGCCCGAAAAGCCCCCACGTCCTCTTGCACGACCAATTGCGTCAATCTCGTCAATGAATATTATACTAGGTGCACACTGCCTAGCTTCTTGGAACAAGTTTCTAACCCTAGATGGACCAACACCAACAAACATTTCCATAAAATCAGATCCAGATATCGAGAGAAACGGCACACCGGATTCTCCAGCAGTTGCTTTAGCTAAAAGGGTTTTGCCGGTTCCAGGTGGTCCCACTAGTAAAGCACCTTTCGGGATTTTAGCTCCAAGCTCCTCGTATTTCTTTGGGTTTTTAAGGAAGTGCACAAACTCCATGATTTCTTGTTTTGCTTCGTCACAGCCAGCAACGTCACTGAAAAAGACCTGGATATGGGTATTCATTCAAGCAAGAGCAAAAGTTAGTATTTGTTTGGAGTACCTTAAGTGACTAAGGACTTATTTTAATGTGCATCTTATGTGTCTACACGGATTTTAGATCAAACAAAATCACATTATCAGTTGAAACAAACAGTTGTAAGAGGTAGTGTTTAGATGTGTTTTCGTTATTTCTGTTTATAATATTCGATTATTTAAGCAGCTAATACATAAAATGACCGTAAAAAACTTGAATCCGAAGAGCCCCTACGTCTGAGGCAAAAAATCTATGACGAAACATAAGTTAACAAGCTGATTGAAAAAGCACCTTATTCTTTGCGTTCTTGTCAACTTTATTAATCTGGGCCTTTCCAATGTTAAAAATTCCACGGGCACCTTTCCCGCCACCGCCTCCAACACCTAAACCACCTTGCATTCTACGACTCATGTACCAGAGGGATCCAAGTAATAAGAGTGTTGGTGCAAATCGCATAATTTCTTGATACCAAACCATTTCAGAAGCATATGTGACAGGAATACGATCATGAGAATCTATCCCGAGTGCTTCTTGTGCTTCCTCTAATTTTTCCTCAAAAGATTCTACACTCCCGATATTGAAGTAGTATTTATATTGGCTGGTATTTACTTTTCCAGGCATATCAATTGAGGTTCCTTCAAAAGAACCATCAGTTGATTGGTTGCGTGGTGTGTTACGGACATATACTTTTGCAACTGATTTGTTAGAAACAACTATATGATCCACCAATCCCGGTTCCAGAAGCTTATTTTTGAATTCTTGGAAACTAATCTATAAATGAAATACACAAAATGAAAAGATCGTAACATCAATATTAGGTATTATAATATAATTTATGATTTCAAATAAAATTACAGATCAGAAAAGTAGAATTTGCTAACCTGTTTCTGTTCACGAGGGCCAAAAGAGAGTGATGAAAAGAGCAACAATCCAATAACTAACAAAGGGATAGGAATTTGGAACTGGAATTGCTTAGGAAAGAAACCTCCGTCATCTTCTGAGCTCGATTCCTCTATACATTGAAAAAATATATTAGTACTTAAACAGAAAAATTTACTAAAAACATACCAAAACACTATCACAAATCAATCTACATGCTGAGTGTCCTTTACAAAAAGAGTAATTCAAAAATCAAATGTGTACAAGTAGTCAAACCGCTTCTCCAAGTTTTCATTTACCATAAATGCAACACTTCTAAAAAATTTAATTCCCTAAGAGAAGCATCAAAAACTCGTACTCAACATAATATCACCTGGATATCTAAAAGGGGTCGGAAAATACTCAAAACCTCAACAAACTACACTAGTTCTAAAACACTTTACACATTTCTGAAGTGCATTCACGCCACCCAAAACTTAGTGATGTAATCAAGTAAAATTACTAAAGATTGAAAAACGAACATAAAAATCATAGCTTTTTCAACAACCAAGATCACAACTTCCATATAACCACCATCTACACTAAAAATAAAAAAATAAGAACTAACCTTTCGATTCCGTTTTCTGGTTATTCGCTTTCGGGACTTCCTTCTTTTCCTTAGGGTAAAAATTCTCATAATCTCAACAAAAAAAAAACACAAAAAATTAGGTAAAAAAACACAAATATTTTCAACAAACCAAAATCAAAAAAAAAAAAAACATACTTTTTTTCTTGGGAGCTTCACTGGAAAAGAATCTTCGAAAACTAGGGTTTGCCAACAAATAATTCACATCCTTAGATAAAATCCTATAATCATTAACATCTTTATTATTCCCAGCTAATGAACCTAAACATCTTTTCAAAATCCCTAATTTATAATCATAATCCCCTTTTTCGATTAATCGAGATTCATAAACTCCGAAATCAGTCAAATTTGATAATCTTCCGTTCAAAACATTCTACAATTATATCAAACACAACAAGATCAGAAACCCTAATCACTTCAATTAACAAAAAATTACAAAAATATATAAAAAAAATTACATACCCTAGAACGATTTGATCTTGAAATTGACCGACCTAAACGTGAAAACATCATGATTTAGAGACGGGTTATGAAAATTAACATATGATTTCGTTGATTTGTTTGAAGAAAAAAGTGTGCGTATGAGGTGTTCGACGAAAATACACCAGATATTTGTGTGATATAGTTTTGGGCCACGAGTGTGTATCTAACACAAGAAATGCGGCTAAGGGGTGGTTTTTAGGCTTATTGATTTTTGATGATTTTTGATTGTGGATTAGTACCAATTTTTATGCATTTTTTATTGGTTAATATTTGAAACTTGGGTAACAAGATAGGTTGTCAACGTCGTGTAGTTGTTTTATAACCAATAAAATAATTCACATGTTGGTTTTTATAAATTTTAATTAAATTATTAAAATAGATATTAGGTAAATTTTATTTTAAAGTCGCGTTGTGTGTAACCGATGAGTGTAATTATTGTGTACATCGTTTCAAGACCATGTGTATTGCAAAGATAACGTAGTTTGATTTCTGAAATCGACACGAAAATTAGCGGATTAGATTGTATAATCTCGATCCGTCAACTTGTTAACTCGAATTATTTTCTGTTTAAATTAGGGTTGGTCATTTGGTTAAATAGGTCGACCTCACAACCCGAAAAACTTTTATAAACAAATTTTTTTATAAATAATAATATAGAACATTTAATATATATTGTACCATATTTAATTAACATAACACTTATTTTAATCTTAATCATAATAATTTATTTTTCTTATATTTTTTTTCTTTAGATACTTATAAATTATCTTTCTTCATTGATAGTAGTCGTACAAAATACAAATAGAATATAAAAAAGTTAAACTTATTCATAAATTAAAGTCAGTTTGACCTGATTGACCCGAAATAAAGTCGTTTGGTTTGAAACCAGCTCTTCTGTCCACTAACATGTATAATAAACTGGTTACACAAGTTAGGTTTGGGTTAAGTCCAACAACCTTCTAATCCAACCCGATAACTTGATTATGTTAATGAGTTAGGTTTGAGTAACTTCAACCGACAAACCGAACCCGACCTGAATTGACATCCCTACTAAATTCTTATGTAAGGTGACCCTTTTATCTCTTTTTCTTTTTATTTTAGCGATTGAAGCTTTTCATGTGGTTTTCTTGAAGCAAAAAACATAAATATCTTTAATGAAATTATAATGGGTAAAGATAATATCTACATCTCCCACCTCCAGTTTGCAGATGATGCACTAATTTTGGGAGAGTGGTCTCTTGAAAACGTGAGTAATCTTGCTAGAATCCTTCAATGTTTTCACATGGCTTCGGGTCTAAAAGTCAACTTTTTTGTATTGGCGTATGACGAGGTTGAAACTTTCTTGTTGTCTCTTTCTTGTCAACCTTCTTCGCCTCTTTTCATTTATCATTGGCCTTCCCATTGGTGTTAAAATGGCAAATTGTTCCTCATGGGATCCCATTGACATATGGAACACATATCAAATGGGGAGATCATACTATCCACATATTCGAAGCATTTAAGTTGATCTGTATTCCTAAAACGTGCCGAGGTCTTCATCTTCTTATAAGAATTGTTCAGCATGTCCTGGATTATGACTTTGTTTGGCCACATAAACAACACTAATTTTCCACTTATCCAAAATACATATTTGGTAAAAACGAGGATTAATATAACGTGATAGCGAAAAACTGTTACAAAGCATTGACCATGATTTCCCAAAACCTTGTTCGTTCATCAACTGTATTTCAAATTTGCGAGTAACTGATTTCCTGTATATCAGGCAAAGGCGTCCTTTGAATTTAACTACAGCGTGAACATCCCTGTGGAATTTGTATCTCAGAAAATACCATTTCCTTTACATCGAGAGCCAGTATAAGTTCCGATCCCTTCTTTGCAATCCAATACAAAAATCCATTTACAAATGTACCACCTTCTTCAGATATGCGATCATATCGCCTGATTAGCACCGATGTTGTGCTCCATGAGCTGTTTTTTAAACTGAAGACATCACCAGATTTCATATCACTAGCCCTGGTATATCCTTATATTCTAACGATTTTTAAATCATCTGGTGTAGTACCATAACAAAATCCATACATGTAGTCGGTCCAACCAAATTAAAGATTCCCAAGGTGGCGTTGAAACTATCCTGTAAGCTCTAGTAAACAGATTGTATAAGATCATTTCATCCGGCATGCATAGCTCCTGAAGGGCTAAAAAAACTATCTCATTGTATGTTCCCACAATTGTAACAAGTTTATCTTTAAAGTTTCCTACAGGGAAATGAAGATTGACCATCTCATAAGTCATGTCGTCTCCTGATATTGTTAGGTCTATTGCGTGAAAAGGTAGGACAGGGAGAAGGATCTTTCGACTTGATCTCAACTTCATAAAGCGAGGATCTAAATGACACTGTTCCAAAGCTTTGATAAACATCGAGCAAATATGTTTTCAAGAATTTCTTGAGGTACACTCTTGTCCGCCGTTGGTAATAGATGCTTAGTACAATGGTGGGATACTCATCCGCCATCGGTAATAGATGCTTTTTGCTTCATCATTTGGTGGGATACACATCCGTTGACCGTTTAACGCCCAAAAAAGTAAAAAAAAAAAAAAAAAAAAAAAAACACCACAGAAAGATCCCGAAAATAGAAACTTAATTATACCGAATAACATTATATAATACTAACGATCTTATAAATGCAAGCAAAATACAAATAGCACCTCAAAAGTTGTATTTCTTCTTTCGGTAACTAGTTTCTTCTAGTTATTTATATGCTACCATGGCTATTTTTTCTAATCCGCCATTTAGCTCTCAATGGCGTTTTCATTGGTGCGACAGTCTTATCGGCAAGCCTTGTTTGGGCACGGGGAAGGGTTCATACTATATGCCGTCGCCTTCACCGATCACTTCCTATGTGCACACAAGTTTCAAAACATAAGATTTAGGGTTTGCAAAGCGTGTAAAATGATAGTTAAGGTATTAATTATGGTCATATTCATGTAGATACTTAAATAGGTAAACGTATACTTGCTTGAATCTAATGTTTTAAACCCTATTGATTTTTTTTACAAAGGAAAAAATGGATCGGTTCATCCAATTAAGTTAGGTCGGGTTTTAAATATCGGTATACGGCTACTTTTAACTTGTCAATTACGATTGTCATTTACCTTCTACATACTCCATTGTTTACGGAGATTTAAATGGCTATGAAAGATGCGACAAAATGTTGTAGAGGAAAGGTTTTATGTTCATGTTCTTGCTTTTTGTGTCATCATTTGGTGGGATACTCATCTGTTGACCGTTTAAGGCAAAAAAAAAAATAAAATAAGAAAAAACCTCAAAAAATGAGACTGAAAATAGAAACTTGAATAATACCGAAAACATTGTATAATACTAGCGATCTTATAGTTGTAAGAAATACAAATAGCACTACAAATGTTGTACTTCTGTTTTCAGTAACTTGTTTCTTCTAGTTATTTATATTCTATCCATTGATGCGTCACAGTCTTATTGGGAAGTCTCGTTTGGGGACGGGGAAGGGTCCGTATTTTATGCCTTCTCCATCAGCGATCACTTCCCATGTGCAAACAAGTTTCAAAACATAAAATTTAGGGTTTGCAAGCGTGTAAAGTGATAGTTAAGGTATTAATTATGGCCATATACATGTAGATGCTTAAATAGGTAAATTATGTGTGCCTGAATCCAATATTTTAAACCCTATTGAGTTTCCTACAAAGGAAAAAAGGTTCGGTTCAACCAACTAAGTTAGGTCGGGTTTTGGATATCGGTATACGGCTACTTTCAACTTGTCAATTACGATTGTCGTGTACCTTTACCTACTCCATTGTTTACGGAGATTTAAATGGCCATGAATGATACGACACATTGTTTATAGAGGAACAATTTTTTTATGTACATGTTCTTGCTCTTTTTTTGCGTCATCACTTCCGTTGACCTTTAAATGCCGAAACAAATAAATTAAAAAACATAAGAAACAGACTGGAAATAGAAACTTGAATAATACCGAAAACCTTGTATAATACTGAAGATCATAGAGTTGCAAGAAAATACAAATACCAACCCAAACGTTGTACATTGTTTTCGGTAACTAGTTTCTTCTAAATATTTATATTCTACCCTGACTATTTTTTCTCCTCCGTCATTTAGCTCTCAATGGCGTTTTCATTGATGCAACACAGTCTTATCGGCAAGCCTTGTTTGGGCACGGGGAAGGGTCCGTACTGTATGCCATCGCCTTCACCGATCACTTCCCATCTGCAAACAAGTTTCCAAACATAAGATTTAGCGTTTGCAAGCGTGTACGGTGATAGTTAAGGTATTAATCATGGTAGATTACTTGTAGATACTTAAATAGGTAAACATATGCTTGCCTGAAAGAGGTGGTCAAATGGTGCAACAAGATGAGCATCTCAACTTTAGCAAGTTCGCTTCCCGGACAGGAGTGAGCTCCATTCCCAAAAGGCATGTATGTGTTCGCTCTAGGGGCCACCTACATCATCCATCCATATCAATATCCACTAAACAAAATAATTTTTGAAAAATAAATTAACGTTTCATAAAGTTTCCTACAATGTAGATATGCGCCATCTATTTATAGAAACGGCCTTATCATTATTAGGCATTACCTCGAATCTTGAAGGGTCAAACTTGTTGGGGTCGGGAAAGAAGTCGGAGGAGTGATGGATGTTTCTAAATAGAGGAAGAACCTTCCAACCACGAGGGATCAAATACCCGTCTATTTCAACATCTTCAACTGCTTCTCGAAATGTGAATGAGAGTATGCTGGCTGTTCTCAATGTCTCTTGTATCACCCGAGCAGTTAAGGGCATGCGTCTAGTATCCTCCCATGTAATCCCACGGTTGGTTTCGAGTCTCTTCATCAGGATTTCTTCTTGTTCCATCTGAATTATAATTCATTATTTTGTAAATATATGCACTAATAAAATTTTTGTTTATAAAGCCTTTATTTAAATGTAAAATTGCCATTCAGCTCCTCGCTTTTACTTATAATTTATTTCAACAAAAAAAAGGCAATTTTGTACAAACTTTTCAACATAAGTTTCTAAAGGATTTACTTACAGTTTTTAATGGAAATTTATCGATTTTAGTTTATTATTGAGCTGGAAAAGATTGCATACCTTAACAGCATCCAAGAGATGTGGATGATCATGTAGGTATTTGAAAAGCCATGTTAGAACACTTGCTGTTGTATCATGAGCTGCAAATATGACTCCAATTATATTATCTGCTATTTGGGAATCGCTCAATTGATCTTTTTCCTTTAGTCCCAATAATACTCCTAGCAATCCTCCACCATGATCCCCGCTCTCCCGTTTCTTCTCTATCATTGTCCTCAATCTCTCATTCAAAAGCTTCCTTGCCTGTAATTTAAGGTGTTAGTCAAGAAATGCTTCATATTCCAACAAAAAGTGCCCGAATTTTTAGTATGATAACCAAATAGTAGTTGTATCTATTGATTTGGGCAACCCTAAAGATTCATAGACAATGCCCAAAAAACATAAACATTTTTTTTTTCTTTTTCTTTTAACAATTTTGTTCCGAAATAAATTCCGTATTTGGTAGATTACAAGAAGAACAAAGAAGCTAATAATAGAATTCACCTTGTAAGAAAGACAATATATTTAAATTGCAAAAAAAGTATGATGGAAAAGAAAAACAATCAATTTTATAGAAACCATATAGTCAAAGCAAAACGCCCTCGTATACAAACCCATATTTAGAATACCCTTTCAATGATAATAGATCGACATGTGTATGCTCGACTTTAGAAATAACTAAAATAAATATTTGATCAAATTAGAAACTAAGAAGAACAAAGGTTTATAGCCCAATAATTTTATTTTTTATTAACGTTTTAGCCATTTCAAAAAGAATGTAAAAGTCGTTGCTATCCAATATGCAAGGATAATTGTCAATAAAGGAATAACAAAGAACGTCGTTTAATTTTTATTATCACATAATATTAATGGTTGTTGTTATCAGAACTCATACAATTGTATATGTGTATCTATTGTGTGTGTGAGAGAGAGAGAGAGAGAGAGAGAGAGAGAGAGAGAGAGAGAGAGAGAGAGAGAGAGAGAGAGAGAGAGAGAGAGAGAGAGTAACAAGTGTACATGACTACAAAAATGAAGTTTTTGATTCCATATGTAATGGAATAAAGTTGGGTATAACAAATTCTCTATTCAAAGAGAAGGTGCCTGAATTTCATGTGAGCATTATAGTTGTAAGTTTCTATATTTAGAAAGTAATGGGTGATTTTATCCTCACCTTCATTGCTTTTCTGAATGGAGTTCCAGGAAGGTCCAAAGGCATTGAATTGTATCCTTTCTCTATACAATGATACAAATGTTTCAATCCTTCCATCTCATCCAATTCTAACTTCTTCCCAAACACGGATATCATCGCCACCTCATATGAATACTGTATATCACAACCAAAACCAAAATGGTATTATCAGTTTATTAGTTTGAACGTTTGAAATTTATCAGTTTATCGTATATAACATGTATCGTATATAACATGGACAACAAGTTATCATACCTTCTTCATCTCCTCCAACGTGTTGATGGAATTGGTATTTTCCCATCTAGAGAGAAGGCTGAGGACAATGCCTTCGATCATGGGAACCGAACTTTTGATGGCATTTGGAAGAAATGAAGATTGGATCAATTTCTTGAGATGAGAATGGTATGAACCTTGGTGAAAAAATACAGCTTGTGGGCCAATCAACATCTCTTTGCTTGAAGGGTATGTTGGTTTAAATAGATGAGATTGAGTCACCAACACAATCCTAGTTACCTCAGGACTTGATATCATCACAGATGGACATCCCAATATGTGACTCTTAAATATCTTTCCATACCTACATGTACCAAATATATTAATCATTGGTGTATTTAATAATTTTGTAAACCTTTATAAGGTAGAATAAAAGATTAAAAAAATATATATTAATTAAAAATGTTATAACTTTTATGGCGTGTAAATGTAACATTTATTATTTTGTTCACAATTATATCTTTAACAAAGTTGAAAACCTAAAAATGTAATAAACCTTTGTTGACGCTTGAAGAAGAAAGTGTTGGGATTTTGAGTATAGAGGTCCAACGTTTCACCAATGTATGGCCAACCCATTGAGCCAGGTGGTAATCGTAAGCCATCCGTCTGGCTACGAATCCACCTGACCAAATTGCACACGATTGCCGTAAAGACGAAAACTAGAAACGAAAAGAAAAGAACAGACATACTAGGTGATGAATGTGGTTTTATGTTACGTTTGATGAAAGTGAGTTTATATAGTACTCGAAAATGTTGAGGGGGTAGGGTGAGGTAGGTGGCATGGAGGTGGGCCAGAGTAGATAAGGGACAGGTGTCACCGACCAATGAGAACACCTCATCACACATAAATGTCATCAACCAAAATATCCTTTAGTTGCTAAAAAGTATAATATAATTATTCGAGTAAATGACAAATTGACAACTTTCTTTAAAAAGTTGCACTTTAAATTTGTTTTCTAGTATTAAATAATATTTTCGTATAACAACAATAGTAAATATTGAAGATATACTCTAGATAAGACACACTTATAATACGTGTAAAGCCAAATATTAAGTTCATCTTGTAATAAAAGCGATGAGTAAATTTTAGTAAATTGGATCGAAGATTTACTAGGATAATAAGATGTTGCGTTTTGTGATAATTTTGAATAACCTCTACTAGAGCCGTAGGATTATTATACATATATACATTTAACGACTTTATGAAAGCGACGTTAGAATAGTGAATTAGTTTGTCTGTTTGCTTTCAGCAAACAGTCTTAAACTTTTATTTTTTATTATTTTTATTTTTTAACTTTAATTTTTGAGACTATCGGTTTCAATTTCGTTTTAAAATAAAGATTTATCCATTCACTTAGAATGATCGTTAATTTTTAAATAAAACATTTTCTATTCGAGTTAATTGTTTGAAAATTCATCGAACTTGTCACTCAAAACTATTGTATGCATCCAACTTTTAAATGTTTTAATGTATGCGTTAAACTTGTATTAAGAGTTATTGTGTGTATGTGTTTACCTTTTGTCTAGGTCACAGGTAATTATAAATTTTTAATATATATTTTATTGATGTGTAATGCCATGTAGGATGCCATTTCACCATATTAACACATTTATTTGACTTTACATTTGATTTTTACAGTTTGAATTTTATCATCACAATTATTTCACCAAAGAACCCTACAACTACTCCGACCACAATTTCCCCTCTCTAACTCCGGCACCCAACACCAGTAATTGGCAGCCACCAAATCTTGCAGCCACCGCCACAAAATCCGGCAGCCACTAAATCCAGCAGCCACCACCATCACCTACGAGACAACCACAATCAACTTCGGCAGCAACTACCAATCGTAGCATATTTTCGAAGTCCCCATCCATATTCCTACAATTGTGTCTACCACAAACAATTAATTAAAACTCCTTCCAACCGTCGAATGTTTCAACCGTCGCATGGCCAGATCTGAAGCTTTAAAACTCCTTCCAACCGTCGCATCCATATTCCTACAACTTCGACAGATCTGAAGCTTTAATTTGAAATCTGAAAATCCTTCCAATAGGCTTTTAATTTGAAATCTGAATGTATCGATGGCCGGAATTTATTATGGTGGTGATGGTCGGAATTTATTATGGTGGTGATGGTCGGAATACATGGTGGTGGTGGTCGGAAACATTATCAGAGAAGACAACATCAAAAAGATAAATATAAATATTCATTAGAGAAGACAACATCAAATATCCTTATCATACATCATTTAAAAAAAACTATTATTATTAATATTTATATTATGTAAATAGTCTAAATAAAATAGGAAAAAAAGAGTTCAAAAAGACCTGTGCCACATCAGCCAACAAAAGGTTTCAGGTCAATTTATACACTCAATAGCTACGTATTGTAAATCAATAAATACAATAGATATTTTAAAATTTGGATGCGTACAATAGTTTTTGATGTAAAGTTAAATGAATTTCGAAACAATTAACCCTATTTTTTTTCTTTTCAACTATTTGACTTACTTTTATATTTAGGCTACACTATTAAATAAAGTAGGTTAGATATGTCTATTCATTTTAACTGATCCTTAATTTATTGTTTAAGTCTTTCCATTTTGGGTTTTTTTTTTTCTTCTCAAATATTTTGTTTTACATTTTCGGTTTATGTTATGATATTAAATAAAGTAGCAACGTTTTCATTGATGTTTTTTTACACACTCAATTGTATAAAGTCAACGTTTTCATTCTTATTTGCTTCGTACAAATAATTCTGCACCGAATAAACTTTTGTCCGGCGCAATGCGCTGGGTGATCCCACTAATTTATTGACATTTATTATTTTAATACGTGTTTGTTTAGCGGAATGTTTTTGAAAATAATAAAAACTCTTAATTAAAGAAACTGAAATTTATCTAATATATAATGCATGTCACTACAAAAAGGTAAATTATTAAAAAAAGAAATTTAATAATAATATTTCTATAAGTTGTGGTTTTAAAAATTAGACATGTATCATTTCTTTGTACATAACTAAAGAATGGCCTCTGCCTTTATGGATCTTATCCCTATTTTCATAAAGTATAACTTTTAAAACATTGTATTTACGACTTAACCACAACCCTATAAAACTCATAAAATTATGATCATCAAAACTCTTATATATGAAGTAGTATTATAAATAAGTAGATATAATTAAGAGTATAATAAAAAGTAATAACAATAACAATTATAATAACAAAATTAACTGAAACAAAATAACGATAATATATATATATATATATAGAATAATAATGAATATTTAATAAAATTAAAATAAAACTTATAACAATAATAAATGTAAATGAAATTAAAAAATAATAATAATAATATAACAACATTATATTAATAAAATAATAACTAAATGAATGCTAATAATAAATAAATAAATATACTAACAATTAAAGGAATTAATAAATTTTAATAAAAATGTAATAAAATAATAAGAAATACTATTAATTAAAGACTAGTAAAATATTATAATAGATAATAATATAACATTTCATTAAAATAATAAATTATATATATTTATATAGCTCGTCATAATTGAAGTCGTCATATACATATTTTGATTCTTCGAGTATTAATTCTTTCATTTTTAAGACGTTTGATGGAGTAAATTCTATCGTATCCATTCTTTTTATTAACCAAAGATTCTTCTGGTATCAATTATATGGATCCAGTGCAGTCCGCTTGACATGGACGGATTTAGGACATAAGTTGAGAGGTATCCAAAAATTGATTTTACCGTAAAGTAAATGATGACGTCATAATTTAATTAAAAAAAAACTTGATATATGAGAGGAAGGGTGGCTACGACCGACTGAAGGATAAGATACATAGTCTTAAATCTCAAGTTTTGAGTCGTGACTCGTAAAATTTGGAATATAATAAAAATATATTATTATGTAGAAAAGTTATTTAAAACAATGATATTTCGTAATCCTTATCCTCTTATAAAAAATAAAGGCACGTACATCTTAGCTATATGTTTTTGAAAACGAATATTTAAAAACTTGACTTGACTTGAAATCTAATCTATATCATATCGGCTCGTTTATTCAATCGTTATAAAATATCACAAATTATAATAATTGTTAAGATACAGATACAAAAGCTAATAAAAATACATCACAAAATACTTCTATAATGTCAAATTTTCAATTGTATACTTGAAAAAGAGAAAGAAAATGAATACTTCATAAAATGAAAACTTGAATAAAAGGTTAACAATATAAAAATTATTTAAAATTACTAAAAAATTTCTTCCCTCACGTGAAACAATAACCAAGGTAGTATAATTTATTATCTATGATTTAACTTATTTCTTTCACTAAATTTATTTTAAAATGATCGAGGGGTATCCAAATATTTAGGAAGAACTATCCACATCATATAAGTAGAAAAAAAGAAAAAAGAAAAAAGAAAAAATTTACCCTATATGCCGAAAGTTACGGGGTAGCCATGAGTACCCCAGACTCAACGGCGTAGTCTTCAGGTTATAACCTTTATTACTCTGTATTTAATAGTGCTAAAAACTTTTATATTTTTTTTTTGTTTAAGTCGTAATGGTTATATGATGAACAGGTCGGATGGGATGAATCAGCAGCGGGTGAGCGGTTATATAGAGATAAAGTATGCAAATAAAAGAGGGATGATAATGCCATGGCTTGAAGACGTTCGTATGAAAAACTCGGTTTTCCCGGGATTGAGTTTGGTTCAATGGATGACTATGCAACAACAACAATATCCGAACGGGTTTTCGTTTAACGTCATCTTTCTAAATAACAGTCTTAGCTTTGAAGTTCCCTCTAAGTTATTAAGCTTTCAATCTCCACCACAATCGAACAAATTAAACCAACCAAGTTGTTAAACGGTTTGTTATCTTTAAAATTCGACTAGTTATGGGTTATTTTTAACTAGTAGGTTTATCTCTTAAAACGTACTCGACTATTAGCTTTGTAATAGATATATTGTTTGACTTACCATTGTTTGTTTTGTTAGTTTTATTGAATTTTAATCTGGGACTATTGCGAAATCCGGGTTGCAATAGCCCGGAAAACCGGACAGCAAGCTTTAAAAATAGCAGTTGTTGTTTTGGCAGTGTTTTATCTATAACTACGTCCCGTCATGGCTATAGGTATTATATATAACTTTATATATAATACTTAGAGCGACGAAGGGGCGTCGCTATAGATAAAACATATAAATTTATATGTAATACCTATAGCGACAACGGGGCGTCTCTGTAGGTATTTCTAATTTTTTTTTTTTGAATTATTTCATTTTTAATATATATTATTTTTATTAATATTTTTATTAAATAATTAAAACATTTTAAATTCTCTATTGCGACGACGTTCGTCGCTAAGGCGTCACAATAGATAATTATAATTTCTTTTCCCTTTTTCTTTTTTGTTCAACGCGGCGTCTTAATAGGAAAAAGTTTTCGTCTCTATTGATTTATAGACACGGAGCTATTGAGACGAAACGACGTTGCCATAGGTCTATAGAGACGACATTTTGGCTATTAAGACGGATTTTAATCGTCGCTATATGTCAATTCTTTACATCAACAAAAAGGTAATGGGATATGAAATAAAATTTGATTCAAAGTTTGCGAAACAACACAACATTAGAAGTGTATTCAACATCCTTATGTTAAAATTTATATATACCTAAAATATTTGAGAGAAAATGATTTTATCAACCAGGCCGTCTAGGTAGGTTTAGAAATTGTCATGACTTCCTTTCAACTATTGTTACAAAGTGTAAAATATATAGATATAAAACATAAGGGTGGGTTTGATGCACCCTCATGGACAAGAATAAGAATAAGAATAAGAATATGAAGTTAGTTATTAGATATTGGATTATGAAAAGACGATCACTTATGAAATACAAAGGGAAAAAACCCTAGATGCACCGCATGATTTCAAATATGAAGTTGGAACCCTCAACGATGATCACATTTCTCATAAACCTGACATTGATGAACTCATGTAATTAGATTTGGGTGAAATAGATAAGGTTTAATTAGGACTGGCAGAATCAACCCGTTTTAAAAAATTTGGGTCAATTTGGGTCAACTTTTGACATCTAAGGGTCAACTTGGGTCATCAACAGGTTACACAACAGGGTCAAAAGGTTTGTAAGAGAAACATCTGTAGAAATCCGTACGGGTCGAGTGGGTCAATGACCGGGTTTTAGATACATTTACAGTCATATCAGCTTCTGGTCACCACCACTGCTGACACCACCGTTTAATCGCAAGAGCTACCACTTTTGATTGCCGTCACCGGTATAACGCCGCTAACACCACCAAAAAACAAGAGGAAAAAAAACAAAAATCCCCAAAATATCTCCACAAAAAAGTCAAAATTTATGAGTTTTTAATGTCAGATGATTAACTAAAACTATTGAATCCAAAAACTAAAATCAATAAAAAGGGATTCGGTTAGAAATGTGGGTAAATGAGAGAGACTAGAGTAGGTGGGGTTTTTTTTGAAGAAAGAGATTTAATTTTTCTTTACACAAAATTATTATCTAATATATTGTTATATAAAAATATAAAAATAATAATTTAATTTTTACATTTATTTAATTTTATATTTAATAATAATAATATTAAAAAATAATTAAAATATAATAAAAATTAGTTAAATTATTTAGGGTTGACCCGACCCGACCCTACATGACCCGTTTGACCCGTGACCCATTTGACCCTTTTCACATTAGGACCCTTTTTGACCCTAACCCGTTTTGACCCATTATTCAACCCGACCCGACCCGTTCATCTTGCCAGTCCTAGGTTTAATAAAGAATTCGGGTTAAATGGGTAGTCGAGGGGGAGGGTGATGAAAATTTTGAATACTTTCAAGTATCTATTAAAAAATGAAACTTATGTGGATCTTGAATCACATGGTTGGTGAAATTACGGATGATTTTTTTTTATCATTCACCGGTCATGAAAAAAGCAGAATTTGACTACATCAAGGATGTGGATCGATTCCGTTAGCCCTAAATCTTATATTAGAAAGTTTGATGATAATAAATACGATCATTGATAACGTCTAGTGAGTAAGTGTTTTCAACATTGTGTAATCATTAAACATTAAAATCTTTAGCGAGTAACATCTTTACGCACCTTTTTACTGAAGATGACTTCTTTAAGAAACCTTCACATAAGTAAGATGAAGAAGTGGGTTACTGAAGATGATGAAGATTGGGGAAAAATGGATAAGGTTTATTCCCGCTTCTTTGTTCTTTTACCGCTTTATGGATTTAACACAAAAAATAATGTGAATAGGAGAAGTCGCGACAATAAGGTTATAATATTACTAAAGATAAATAGTGTTTCTTTTTTCACGTCGTTTGACAGAGTAGTTGAACATAGATACGACAGCGAAGCACACTCACATAAATACATTGTACCGATCCATTGAGAAATATAGTTTGAATTTTAGAGTATCATGAATAGTGAAACTCAATATTTAGAGAAAATTTTCTAATACTTTAAATTTGGAATATGATTTCGAAGTATGATTGGAGATAAAGATTTTAACCTTATGCTAGAGTTAATTACATAAATCGTCCTTAAGGTTTATCCCAAATTACGGATTTCGTCCCTAAGTTTAAAAAGTTGTATAAATCGTCCACTTTTAGAAACTAATTATGTTTTTCGTCCCTAAGGTTTCCAACAATTTCGGAATTTCGTCCCTAAGGTTTTCCTTAAATTTTCGGATTTTGTCCCTTAGGTTTGCCCCAATAACGGGTGTCCATTAGAATTTAGGGACGAAAAGCGTAATTAGTTACTAAAAGTGAACGATTTATGCAACTTTTTAAATTTAGGGACGAAATCCATAATATTGGATAAACCTTAGGGACGATTTATGTAATTAACTCTTTATAATATAAAGAGTTAATTACATAATTGGTCCCTGTGTTTGTTCCAAAACAACGGGTCCAGTCCCTGGGTCACAATTCGTTCGGGTCCAGTCCCTGGAGCCTATCTTTGGTTGCACGTTTGGTCCCTCCCTCTAACAATCGTTAAAAAATCTCGTTAGATACATCACGTGTCTGGCACGTGATGGGTAAAAAAGACATTTCGCCTTTCCCGCTTTAATAAGTTGCCTCGATCTCTTCCACTAATTAATAACTCACCCGATTCCAATTTAAACCCTAAAACCCTTTCTTCTTCTCAAATCATTTGTAAAATTCTTGATTGAGACAGTGAAAGCAAAATTCTTCATCAATGGTAGCCACATTGTGGTATATTCGTGGGAGAGAAGATTTATTTGACCCAAATGCAGTCTATGGTAAGTGTTTCTAATGTTTCATATTTTCTTCATTATTTGCTGTAATTTACTCTTTATTTTTCTTCTACAGCTAATAAATCAACCATGTTCACCATCAAGATAAACCACAGTGGTGTATTTTCAAAGCGTCCTGGGAGGGTTTACATGAACGGTAAGATTAGTTATGTTGATCTAGTAGATGCTGACGAGTTCTCTGTTCACGAACTAAATGCAATGGTGCAAGAGTTAGGTTATAAAAACCAACCAATGTATTACCATTTCAAGAAACCTGACAGTGATTTGGATTATGGTCTAGTAGCGTTAGGTGCTGATCAAGATGTGCATAATCTGTTATCATATGTTAGGGAGTTTAAAATAATTGAGGTATATATTGAGCATTGGAAAACATCATTAAGGACATATTTTAAGTCACCTGTTGGAAGCAAGGTTAGAATTGAGGAAATTGAAGAAGCAGAGCCTTCAAGACCTGTTAGGCCTGTAAAAAAGAAAGTTAGAAAGAACCTTTCTGGTTGGCTTGAACAGGAGAATAGAGAAGGGGTAGGAGCCAGTGGTGGTGGGACTGATGTTATTGTAGATGGTGGGAATGATGCAGGTGTAGTAGGTGGTGGGGCTGATGTTATTTTAGGTAGTGAGGGAGGTGGTGAGGGAGGTGGTAAGGGAAGTGGTGATGGAGGTGGTGAGGCTGATGTTATTTTAGGTGGTGATGGAGGTGGTGAGGCTGATGTTATTTTAGGTGGTGAGGGAGGTGGTGAGGGAGGTGGTGATGGAGGTGGTGAGGCTGAAATAGATGGTGAGAGTGATAGAAATGCTGAGACTGAGAGAGATGGTGAGAGTGATAGAAATGCTGAGACTGAGAGAGATGGTGAAACTGATAGAGATGGTGAGAGTGATAGTGAAGATAGTGATTTTATTGTGGATAATGAGAATATAATAGATGAACCTGCAGTTGATATGCAAGACTATACACTGAATATTGATCAAGATGTAGAGTGGGTAGGAGGCAATGACAACCCAACTGCTAATCCTGTTGGTGAATTAGAGACAATAGACTTGGATGATTTTGAGAGTGCAACAGATGAGGAGGGGGATACTGAAAGAAAAAGGGCTATGAAAAAGGCAAGAAGAGAGAAAAAAGCTCAAGACCAATCTGGTAACACTTCTAACTTTTATACTTGTCAAGAGTTTGTAAACAAAGAAGCAATAAGGGAGATGGTGACATTGCATGCTGTTGAAACTAGGAGGCAACTACATTTTGTTAAGAATGATAAACAGAGAGTGAGGGTTATTTGCAAAGGTCACATTCCAAACTTTTCTGGACCAAGTGGGTCTAATGAAGCAGGGCCTGGTAGTGGGCCTAATGTGGCTGGGCCTGGTAGTGGGCCTGTAAAAAAAAATAAGTCAAAGGAGACAACTTGTCCATGGGTGTTGCACATATCCAAAGGAGTAAAAGAACAAGTGTGGACAGTGAAAACTTATTGGGATGTACACACTTGTCTACAGTCAAGGGTAATAAAGAAAGCAACATCTGCTTTTTTGTCAAAAGATATTGAAGATTCCATTCTACCTAACCCAAACATACCAACTGCTGCACTTAGAGATCAACTTCAAAAGAAATATGAGTTGGGTTTTAGCAAGATGAAGACATACAGGGCTAAAGTAATTGCAAAAGAGAAGGTTATTGGTGATTACACTCACCAATATGCTCTGTTGAGGGATTATGCACTTGAGCTTCAAGAGACAAATCCAGGGACCACTGTTAAGATAGATATTGAGGATGTGATGGATGTTAACAGTCCAAATAGGCAGTTTAAGAGGATTTATATTTGTATTGGGTCTTTAAAAGTAGGTTTCAAATCACGGATGAGAAATTTACTAGGTGTTGATGGTTGTCACATGAAAGGTCCATTTCCTAGGCAAATCTTAACGGCTGTTGGTATTGATGGAAACAATGGTACCTACCCACTTGCATATGGGGTTGTGGAGGCTGAAACATATGATTCATGGGTATGGTTTCTCACAAATTTGGGAGATGATCTGGAGTTGACCAACATGTCAAATTTTACATTCATAAGTGACAGACAAAAGGTATGTTTTCTCACATCTTTTAATTACATAATTGGTCCTTTTGTTTGTTACATTAACTACATACTTGGTCCCTGTGTTTGTTACATTAATTACATACTTGGTCCCTGTGTTTGTTACATTAATTACATAATTGGTCACTGATGGTGTTGATGCTGCTGGTCCAGATGTTTGATTTTGGGTCATGTTTATGTAATGTTTTATTAGACTTGTTCATGTTTATGTATTGTCTTTTGGTAGACTTGTTCAGTTTGTTTGGTAGACTTGCTGTCTTTTGGTAGACTTGCTGATTATGTATGTTATCTATGGATTTTCTAGACTTGTTGGAATGTTTATTGTCTTTTGGTATATATAGAATGGTCTTTTGGTTTACATTCATAGTATGGTCTTTTGGTTTACATTCATTGTATGGTCTTTTACATTCATGGTTGGTAGAAAACATCAAATGCAATTCAATTGTTGGTTGGTAAGTTCTTAAATGCAACATCAAATTCAATTTAATGGTTGGTTGGTCAGTATTTGAATGGAACATCAAATGACACTTTAATTGTTGGTTGGTAACATCAAATGCATGTGCTTATTGTATTGGTACAAAACATCAAATTAAACCAAAATCCATAGATAACATAGATAATCCATACACACTACAACAAAAGTGGTCTTTTAGGACGCCTGTTACCGTCCTAAAATGTTACTTTATAAGACTTTTAATCTAATAGGACCAGTGTCAAGAGTGTCTCATATAAAGGCGTTGTATAAACTTGTAGGACGCTTTTAGGCATCCTAATAAACATCAATACTATGAAACAAAATTTAAGGTCCCATCATATATTTTATAAAACATAAAATGTGTCCTAACACATTGCTAAATAGGATGCCTTTTGATGTTGTAATATACTATTATGTTATGAGACACATATTAACGTCCTATGAAATATACTTATAGGATGAATCATATGTTACATTAATAGTTTTATAAGGACTAAGAAAAGGGTCATAATAGATAAGTGTATCATATATTTTTAGGACCAAATTTAATGTCCTTATAAGAAGTCTCATATGTAATGAAACACAACATTTTGTTTTATTAAGACAATTACATAACATTGATAGCATCCTAACATATTATATTATAGGACACGTCTTTTGTTGTAACGCATTTCTCTACATTGCGTTTAGGACGATCAAAAGCGTCCTAAGAATTGTCCCAAATTGAACACAAACCTAAATTATTAATAATTTCGATATATAAATGTTCACAAACCATTTCTCTAAATCTTATTCAGTAGATTAGAGGCATGAAATTTCCAATTTATACAAGTCATTTTCATACAAAAGTTCTTAACATGATTAAGTCATAACACAAACCTAATAAGGTCTCATAACATAAACCATTAACATAAACTATAATAAGGTCTTAGAAGAGTTACAAGGTAATTTAAAACTAATAAAAACAAAAAACAAATGACGTCAATAAACCACATGCATCATCCTAAGACACCAAGGTAATTCCAAAATAATAAGAAACAAACTACTTGTTGCTTTCATCATGCATCCATAGGTGCCACCTGAAAATGGAAAATTTATATATAAGTATAAAATTCCCTGTATAATAAACCTTGTTGTAACAATACACATATCACAAGTTTAAAAAGAATGAGATACTGATACGAAAGGGCAAGGCCACGCAACAGTTGCACTAACAAGGTCTTCAACTGTGACAATGAATCCATACGGTCTCACCAAGCGTTCATTTCTCTTGATAGGGATTTGAACATTTACCTCATACGTCCAATCTCTTCACCTCCAACAAGCTCATTTGGATCTAAACTCTTGATCCATCCTTTTGCTACATTCTCCGTCGAGTTTAAAATATTTTTAAGATAAACTTCTGCTCCAACCTAAAATGTATACGAACAAGTATCACAAATCAGCAAGCATCACAAATCCCGGTAAAAGTGCATAAATAAATTTGATTTACCTACCCGTAAAATAGAATGACTGAGCACTGACCATAAACAGCTGTTATCCTCTCATGAATCTTTTTACGACAAGTCCGACGAATTTTAATGGCACCACGAACAGACTTTGGAAGTAACTTCACATCTCTAGTCTATAAAACCATTTGCGGTTAGCAGAGTTAGACAAGCTTTAACAACTTGCAGCAAAAATGGCTACAACATTAAAACATAGCAGAAGTACAAAACATGAAAGTGAACCTTCAAGTATAGTAAAAGAAAATAATAGGCAACAAGTACAGTAAATACAAATTATCTCATTTTGCAATGATGGATAATAAAATGAGTAACCCCAAAGTGATATAAGGGAGGGCAAAAGATGTTTAAGAAACTTAGTAGAAATCATATATTAAGAAACAAATCACCAAAAAAATATTAAAAGTACTTTAAAGGCCATCAAAGTATACATCCGGATTCATTTATACCAACAATGGCCAATAAAAATAAACGCACTCGTCATCGATCCATCTTTCTCCTTCACCTTCTCAAAAATCATTTCAACCAATTTCGATAAAGGTAAACTACTCTCTTCTAACAATGAAGCAATCATCGAACCATTCCCTTTAACTAAATCCAAGCTAATCAACTCATTTCCACTAAACAATCCATTATAATACTTAATCAAACTATCCATTTCTTCGCGTAAAGCGAGTATTAAGTATCGATTTCTTCTTTACTCATTTGATTTTTCAACTCGTTTCCTTTTCGTTGATTTCTTTACCACATCGATTACCATTGCATCAGACATTTTCACACAAACCCTAATTTTTCAAAAAAAAAACTAATATCTCAGATTTCAATCAAATCAAACCTTAATTCAAACCTACACTTTTTGAATTACTGATTTTCTTCACTTGGATCGAACAAATCACAAACTTAACCAAACCCTAGGGTTTTCAATTTTTTTGATTTTTAAATAAGGTTTAATCGAACATGCAGTGATGGAATTAGTGGATTTGTTTAGTGAATTTTGGGAAATTGTTAGGGCTTTTGGGGAGCGTTTTAAGATTGGATTTCGATTGAAAAGGAAATGGAAAAAAGAGTAAAGTAGGGTATACGATTAAATTTCTCGCTTTGATGAAAAAGTGAAATCATGGGGTTTGCCGCTTAATATATTTTGGATTTCGAGAAATTATTTGTGTTGGCGCCTTTTGGACACTTGGACTTGCTTCTTCAACACCATATCAAATTGGTTCCATTGGGTTTTTGTTACTTTTCACTTTACTATTCTTTTGTTAATAGAGCGTTTGCAGTCATAATACAGAAATACTCGACGTTATGATCATATCAATATAACTTAACCCATAACATAACACTAAAAATATATCTTAATCATAACACGAAAATCTGAGTCCACATATTTATATTAAACTTTCTAAATATTAGTTAAAAAAAAAAAAAAAAATACACATAACGCACGTTACGTGTGTAACGCACGGCTCGATAACACCCCCATAACACGTCTGCTCAGCCATAACTCAAGTTATAGAGGCTTAACACTGGGCCATAACACCATGATTGGGAGTCCTTTTATTATTCTTTGATCAGGTTCTTATATATAGTCGAAATCGAACTTAAAAAAAATTGATTTTTTAAAAGTTATAATCATTATTTGGTTTTTTGGTTTTTCGATTTTTCATTTTATTGGTGTTGAGTTTGATTTGGTTTGATTTGATTTTTGATTGAATTTTTTATGTTTTAGCCGGTTCGACTTAATAAATATTGTAACATTTAATTCATTTTTAGGGTAATTTGACTTAACAATATACAACTATTTAAATATAAATATTTTGTTATACTATTTATAATTTATAATGATTTTAAGGTAAAAGAACAAGTACAATCACAATAATTATATATATAAAATTTATATTTTAATGGTATATTTGAAAATTGAAATGGTTTTGTTCGGTCTTTTCAATTTGTTTATTTCTTTTTTTTGTTACTCTGTATTAATATTATTATAGGTGATGTGTGACATGAGGGCTCGGCATGGTCCTGGACATGTATTAATTTTCAACACAACCATCCATAAATAGAGTAACAAATGAGAACGTGATATGATATTGATTACATAATGTTGTGTCATATAAAACCCCTTTTAAAAAACGATAAAGATTGGAAATAAGGTCGGATGCATAGGACGGAAAGTAGAGGCATGGATATGTATTAATATTAGTAGTAGTTATAGAAATGGTCATTATAATGGTCAGTTTTGAAAAATGAATGAAAACACATTTCTAATGTTAAATTCCTCTTGCAAATTTCAGAAAACTATACCAACCATCGAAGCACTAGTTGTTGTTTATAGTAACCCTTTTGAGGAGCTGAAATCGATAAGCATGAAGCAAATGAACAATGTTCAATGCCTATAATGTGCAAATCATTATTGCATTATTACTTTAAGTTTAGCAATTCTAGCCGAGTAAGGATATGTATGATATATTTATAACTAATAAGTCGGAACTTAGCTTAGCAACTGTAGTCTGTGTGTGATTGTGTGTGATTGTATGTAATCAACCTTGGATTATCGTTATTATTCGAGATCTTCGATTATATCACACACAATATTTACCTATATTACTAAATACCGTATATGTATTTTATTTTATAAACAATCATCGTATTTGTGGTTTTTGGTCCAAAGCATAAAATGACCTTTCTACTAAATCATAAATATAGATATTTAGCATATACAAAGCTTTTTGTTTATAATCATTTTTGGTCCAAGGCGTAAAATGACCTTTCTACTAAATCGTAAAATGACCCATTTGCTTAGTAATGGGATGAATTTAATTCGATAAGTGTATACCAGCACCAAAAGTCTTTTTTCCTCTACTTCTCGGTTTTCTACTTTTGGTACTGGTCCAAATCGTAAAATGACATATAATTTAGTACAATAATTGTTTACACATAATCTTAATTTTTCAGCAAATATTGTCTTGAATCAACTCGATAAGTGTATACCAGCACCAGAAGTCACATACTTTGACCCGTTATCCAACCCATCCATTTTTCAGCTCTTAAAGAAAGTAAATTTAGACTTCTTTTTCTTTCTAATTCTTTTTTGCATTGGTGTACCTTTTAATTCCTCATGATTGTCTTTTATATGGGGAGTTCAATTTGAAACACATAGTTAAAGTGGTAAAATGGGCCGGTCAAAAAGATAGTCAAAGCGGAATGTGTGGAAGATATGAAGCTTGAAGGTTTACTTGTTTGTTTTGATATAGCTCCCCGCTTTTTCCGTGAGTTTATAATTTCATAAACGTTACAATATCTATTTTGTAACATAAACCTTTATTAATCATAATTTTGTTTGATCAATTGTTAAACATATAGAAACATGTTTAGATGTTAATCTTTAAACAAAGTGATTATAAAGGTGATAGTATGAAAGTTTACTAATTAATGTTATTATACATTTTAATGTTTCTGTATCATTATTTTTCGTATATTTTTCCGTGCTATCGCGGGTATTAAGCTAGTTTCATAATAAAACCCTTGTGGATAAGCGTTTTATAAAACATAATATAATATGACTTATTTGTCAAGTGTCCTATATATTATTTCATAATAAAACCCTTGTGGATAAGCGTTTTATAGAACATAATATAATATGACTTATTTGTCAAGTGTCCTATATATTATTTCATAATCAAACCCTTGTGAATAAGCGTTTTATAAAACATAATATAATATGACTTATTTGTCAAGTGTCCCATTATGTTTGATTATGATAAGACCATAACTAATAAACGCCCTATAAAACCTAATATAATAGGACGTGTGTCTAATGTGTCATTTTAGGTTACACCAAAACAAGACTCTAAAAAATAAGTGTCATATAAACTTGATTTTAGGACCTACATTTTAATTGTTGTATTATGTTCAATCATAAAAGGACATAAAAACTAACCCGTCCTATTAGATATTTTATCGGGACAATATCTTTAAAGCGTCCCAAAGAAAGGGTCCCAAAAACCCACTTTTCTTGTAGTGACAACATCAAATGCTACATTTTGTTTGGTACAAAACTGGAACTACATATATTCCTTACTTTTATCCATACAATTGTTACATAACAGGAGCTTTAATCCTTAAAACAAAAAACAAAAAAATTATGAAGAAAATCCAACTGCCACATAACAGGAGCTTTAATCTTCTGGCTTCAATTGCTCGAGCTGAGACCAACACTTCGAGATGATTGATAGACCTTAGTAGTCCAGGGATAATATTAACCGATCTAGCACACATCGGTGGGTCGAACCAAGAAATAAATCCACATTGTGATACCTGAGCTTGCTCAATTACAGATTAATTACCCTTCTTCTTTCAATTAAAATAACAAAAATTAAAGAGTTTATTACCGTATTCGTACAACAAAAAAAACGCCTCCCAGGATTAGCGGAAGTCCAAGACGTACGAAGAACTGAAGGTGAACCACATGTGTTGCAGATGGCCATGAAAACAGGTTGAAGAAGACGATTGATTGGCAGTCGCAGAGCATGAAAATGCCTAATTTTTTAATTCAAATGAGGAAGAAGATGGAAGGAATTTACAGATCTATATAAAGGGGGAAAAAAGAAAGGCGAAATTACCTTTTTACCCATCACGTGCCACGCACGTGATGTATTTAACAAGATTTTTTAACGATTGTTAGAGGGAGGGACCAAACGTGCAACCAAAGATAGGCTCCAGGGACTGGACCCGAACGAATTGTGACCCAGGGAATGGACCCGTTGTTTTGGAACAAACACATGGACCAATTATGTAATTAGCTCTAATATAAATATGAGTAAAAAATAATTTTAGAGTCTACCTTGAAGTTGGCTTTAGCATTTTACATAGTCATATTTTGGATTCTCCATTAAAAAAAAAAAAAAAAAGAGGAAAAATTAAAGATTGTGGATCTCTTTGTCGGACATTTTTGGATCCTCCATTTTCCAAGAAAGAAAAGAAAGAATAGTGGATCTCTTTGTCTAGGATGTTTTTAGATTTCAAATTTAACTACTTAAGAACTATTGTCTCTAACCAACCGATGTACGTACATTGTCAAGACGACCTTTGATATGTTAACCTTTGGAACTTCACTAACAACAACTGAGTCAATCACCCGAGGCGGGCAAAAAGTTTTGCACTAATTTGGTGTTGGCAGTTGATACCCGATTAGACTTATTGGTCTATAATTATAATACAACGCTAATAGTGAACATATATGATTAGTGTAAAAACGGAAGAGTTACATCGTGTTGAAACAAATGAAAACCTTTCAAATTCTTTTACATAAAAAAGAACCTCATTTCTAAGTGTCTTGTGATGTTGCTTGATAAACCTTTTGCTTTCTTGATGACTACACAAATAATATTATATTTAAATTTAAACACGGTAGAATTCAAATTCAATTTGCTAATTTCATTGGTTATGAACTGCATTTTGTGCCTTTCTTTTACTAATAAAACTAGATTATTGACCCGCGATAGCGAGAAAAAAAATAGTAATTGAATCTTAAATTTTATGTTTATGTACATTTTAATTTATTATGAGAAAATAATGTTAAATACGTATAACGTATAATACATATATTCTTTTACGTTTATACACATGTTGTTTATAATTATAATAACATATAACACATTTATTTTTATACACATGTTTTGATATTTTGTATTAGGAGATTTTAGAATAATAATAAGGTAAATCATAGTCCAAATTGAACGATTCTATAAATAAATTATAATTATGTTTTTTTATTTTAGTAGAGATGAAATGAAAGAGATAATGTAATTATGTATTGTAAAAGGGTGTAAAATGAAAATAATCTTTGATGACATCATCAATCTGATCAAACGGCTGACATCAAAGAAGTTAACTCATCCAAGGGACCTTACATTGCCATGTGGCATTTAAGACTCCTCTTTTATTATATATTAATGATAATGATATGCCATGACAAATGTAAGGCCAACTTGAACTTGACGTATGCAACGTGAATTATTTTAAGTTAGATGAAGATTTTGATTCCAATAAAGGAAATAGTTAGTGCCCAAAAAATAAGCAAATATTCTGTAACATGTGCCGTTTATTTGGAGGATTAGTTGTTTAATAATATGTTCATTGATGACTCACTAAATTAAAGTGTATTAAAGGATATACATCCTCGTCACGAAAAGAGTATTTGTCATTTGACAAATGCCAGATATGAACTTCATTACCGGAACATAAATTTAAGGTTGTAAATTAGCTTATAATATTTGTCTCGGCCCTAATTTTCTTGGTGTCGAGACAAAAAGAAAAAAGGATGTCTTTCCAAATTTTGAGAACGACGTTATTTTTGCTCCATACGTCTTATTTAATCGTCTAAGTTTTTGTTTTTTCAAATTATAGTCCACTTTTATAAAAAATAGAAAAAATTTGAATTAGTGGCATGGATCTATCTTAAATCAAGCTTTTTTTTTTTTTTTTACGATCAAATTGGAACATAGTAATTATAAACCTACTTAATTAAGCTAGACGCTCCGAATGTCCAATTTTTTTGGTTATTTACTATAATAAGTATTATATTTATTATTTTCAAGTCTAATAAGAATAAAATCTAGTTAAAGATCCATGTAGAGATTGAACATTTGTTTGTTTTATTTTCTTTCTTTTTGTAAAATAGGCACTTGAGGGCTGTAAACTGAAAGAAAATCCCTAAATATTTAGTTCATTAATTTATCGATTAGTTCTTAAACTTGTCTTCAAGTCCATATGATTGATCACTCTGCAAATTGTTTAGATGCTTAATGCAAATATGCAATGATTTATTTTTTAACAAAGCAAAAACTTTATAAAATTATAAGAAAAATTACAACACTAACCAACGTACGAATTATATGATGGACTTTGAAAAACTAGAGTTATTAATGAAAAGTCTATCGTCTATGAATGAATCTCCTTTCAATGATTTCCATACTTGATGGAGATATCTTTATATGGGTTTTTCTAACGTGTGCCCTAAGGGCACACGATAAGTAGGGAATATTCTCCTTGAAAATTGAAAAAGAATGGAATATTCTCCTCGAAAAATGAAAAAGTATGAAATATTCTTCTCGAAAATTGAAAAAGTATGGAATATTCCCTGTTTTTTCAATTTTCGAGGAAAATATTCCCTACTTATCGTGTGCCCTTAGGGCACACGTTAGAAAAACCCTCTTTATATAAAGGAACAATTTACAGAAAATTTGGCCGGAATGGACTTCTTGCTCGCCGGATTAGCACCAACAGACGGCATCGAATTTTTTTTGGAGAACTGGATGGTATAGCCGGCGTTGGCAACGTCGGCTTATGCTAAGTAACCAGCCACGTGGATTTCCACTCACACATTGTCCAGTCACGAGCCTTGCATACCTCGCTGT
>CAJVGC010000001.1:161096-237848 GCA_910822075.1 Senecio squalidus | reverse complement strand
GGAATTTTCCACAATTCCTTCGGGAGTAGGGAATTTCATGAGGGAGTGTGCTGTCGACACAATAGCTCCGAGCTTTGCTATCCCGGGCCTTCCAATAATGATATTGTATGGAGAGCTGGCCCGAACTACCAGGAAATCAATTTCAATTGTCCGAAACTTTTCATCAGTTCCAATGGTGAGGGGTAACCGGATTTGTCCTATTGGCTTCACTGCTTCTCCGGAAAAACCGATCAAGTACTGAGAGCATCTCTCCATTCTCTTTTGTACCTCAGGATCTAGCTTCAAAAAGCACTGTTCAAAAAGTATTTCTGAAGCACTTCCATTGTCGATATAGATCCTGTGTACTGTCTGGTTTCCAACGTCCCCCACCACGACCATTGGGTCGGTGGTTCCTTCAGCAGTGCCTATTGGAGGAAAAGACATCTCCTGTATCATCCAGCTTTCCTCCCGGCGTCCACTACTTTCTCCTTCACAAAAAACCATTTGTATCTCCTTTCCTTTTCCTTTTCCGGAGTACTGCGGTCCTTGCTTCTTCTGGCCTCCTAGCTTGATCCCTTCCATTAAATGGTTCAGCTGACCAGTTCTTACGGCTTCCTCGATCTGCTTCTTTAACTGAAAGCAATCGTTCGTATAGTGTCCTTTGTCTTGATGGAATTCACACCATCGGTCGAGGAACCTCTTGTCTGGAGTTCCTACCAAAGGAGCTGGAGCAGTGAAGTGTACTTTTCCTTTTTCGGTGGCCAAAACTTCGCTAGGAGTCTTGCTTAGTTCCGTGAAACTGACTTGCCTTCGGGCTTCTCCGGAAGAAACGAAAGGAGATGTTCGGACAGGTCCTCGTCCGAACCTTCTCTCATGACTGCCGGGAGAAAAGCTTTTTCTGTTTGGGGAAGGTCTCCATGGAGGACTTGCTGGTGGAAAGACTGTTTTCGATCCCTTTCGGATGCAGCTGTACTGGATTCCAAGTATTGTCTTGAGGCTTCCTTCCCATTGAGGAACCTCTTCACGCGCTCCATCATTTCATCCACTGTCTCGGGTACTCTGGCGTTGAGCTTTGCGATGAGAGCCGGTATCCGGATCCCTTCCATGAACCCCGAAACTTTTAGCATATCGTCTCCTCCTTTAATCTGCAGGAGTTCCCGCTTCCATCTTTCTACAAAGTCTTGGAGACTTTCATTTTCCTTCTGTTTGATTTTAGCAATGTCTGTCGGGCCTCGAGTGTATCTTCGTTGTTGCATAAAGTAAAGTTCGAACTTCTTCTTCATGTCTTTGAAGTTATCAATACCCTCTTCCGGCAACTCGCCGAACCATATTCTAACAGGCCCCACGAAAGTCTGGGCGAACATTCGGCACCAGATCGGCATCGGCCAACCCTCGGTATCTGCCGCGCCAGAGAAAATGGCCAAATGATCATCCGGGTCACCACTTCCGTCATAGGTGCACCTTTCGAGGCATTTTGAACGTAGAGATTCTTCGAGTGAACTTAGAAGCAAAGTCTGACTGATAGGGGAGGTTCAGATCTTCCTCATCGTCACTATCTTCTCGCTCCGATTCACTCGCATAGCGGATCTTCCGGACAACCGGAGGAGTCTTCCGGGTATGATCTTTCTTCTTCTTCAGCTCATGCTCTTCCAGCATGGCTTTAAGTGCATTGTAATTCTTTTCCAGGAACTCCTCTGAGATCCCCGTACCGGTCTCTACATGAGTCTGATTATTCCCCGGAGTCTCGTCTTCAATTACCGTTTCCCTATTACTTCCTGAGGTATTAGCCGTAAAGGTCATATATGGTCCTGTGGAAGCCATGTATGTCCCACGGATGGCGCCAAATGTTGCGACACCGGAATATCACAAGTACAATCGGGTAGAAGGTTCGGATCCGATAGAGCTGATCCGAAGAAGACCTTCAGCCTAGTTCTTATCTCCGATCTTGAACTATCTGCACAAGGAGGTAAACACACGAGTAAACGGAGCGGGGATGATCCCCTGGTTTACCTCGGGCGTAAGAGTAAGATTACGAAGAGTAAGAGTAAATAAGTAAAGTAAGAGTGTATAGTGTTTATGAACGTTACCCTTGAAGTGAAGAGTGAGCTTGGTATTTATAGATCTTGAGTTTCGGATAATAACGTGCTCTAAGTACAATATCTTGTTTATCCTGGAGGTATTGCGAAGTATTGTACTTTCTGTCGAGAAGTCATCCTTCGGCCTCATGGTCCTTAGGATGTTCTTCGGATAATAGGTGTTGTTTAGATTCTCTTTCTTAAAGATTGTGCCCAGCTAATAGATCTTTCGGCGTACCATTGGTTTGGCCGATAGACATCTATCGGCTACCGATGGTACGTCATCAGAACCAATGCAAAAGACTTTGTGTATCTATTAATTTTGATTCAAAAGCTTCTTATTGTCACGTATATAAATTAAATAATGTAAAACTTGTTCTTTCAATAAGGATGTATACACTTTATGCCTTTATGTATAGAGTTAATATGAATTTTATGAACTAAAATAATGCAATATTGTGAACTGTAAAGTCAAATAGAAAACTGACGGTAGGCATTTATATTAAAAAATTACTAACATTTAATAATTGTCATAAAACTTCGGGTAACGTCGCAACAATTGTAGGAACAGTTTCATATTCATAATAAGCCATTTCATATGGCAATTAAGAAAAGATAAAGATAAAAATAAAATCCAACAATCTAGAAAAATGACACCTAAAAAAATGTTTAGTTGTTAATCAATTAAACTATTCACATGAACTTCTCAATATCCCCTTTAGTTATATCGATAGATATAACTCATTCCAATTTAAAAAGTTGAAATACTAGCTATTATTTTTTATATAAATAATTGTAATCTATTCAATCTTTTCCATCAATCTTTTTTTCAAATAGTAATAAATTCAATTAAAAGTGATAATAATATTCTAAATAGTTCTTAAAAGTTCTTAAAGATTTATGTAACACTGGAACTAATACATACATTTTTTTTCTTTCTCTTTTAAATATATCTTATAATATAATTAACCAACATTCAAGCATTGTTACTAATTCATTACATAACTTAAATGATAAGTAAACGTTAACATCTTGTTTTATCAAAAGGTGTGTCTGACAAACATGAGCGAAAACTATTACAAAAACATTTAACTTTAGACATTACGGCCCGGTCCTCATTTCCTTCTTCTTAAGCTTGCCTTGCCTTAAATATATCGCTTACCTACAAAACATACAATTAACATAGTATATAGAGTTAATTACATAATTTGTCCTTATCGTTTTCCTAAAATTACGGATTTCGTCCCTAAAATTAAAACATTGCATAAATCGTTTACTTTTTGAAACTAATTACGGATTTCGTCCCTAAAATGGATGTTCCTTAAAATTTTCCGTTGAAATCATCGCTAACTATTTACACATTTCGTCCCTAAAACGGATGTCCGTTAGAAATTAGGGAGAAAAAGTGTAATTAGTTTCCAAAGATGGACGATTTATGCAACGTTTTAAACTTAGGAACGAAATCCGTAATTTGAGATAAACCATAGGGACGATTTATGTAATTAACTCTAGTATATATTAGCATTAAGCTAATGAGTATACATATCCTTAATATTAAAATATACACTATACTGAAGATACTTTTTTTAATATAAGATAAATCTTAATTTTAAATATTACATTTTAGAAACATAACGATGGATTATCGAAAACTTAACCATACAACATATTTTCATTCCTAAATCTAAAAGCAATAAAATAATATTTAATATTGATTACATCGATGGTGTATATTGTTTAGTATCGCATTATGCAACACGAATACACTACTAGAGTAAAATAATATACTCTGATCATTACAAGTTATTTACAAAAGACATACATGATTAAATATGTAACTCTAAAGATATATATAAAGACAACTTGTTTGCTTATAAAATGGTAATCTAATAACTTATCCTCGAGAAGAATGCAACTTTTTCAAAACACGTTTGTTTAATATATTGAAGGGGAAATGTTAAAAAAAATATTCTAAAATGTATTTTATCAAATGGAAACTATGCAATGTAGTATAATAAATATAATTATACGCTCTCTCTGTATAGATAACATATATAATTTTCTTTTTTTTTTACTTGTAACCGATCGATAGAAAAACTGTTAGTTACAATAAGCTACATCTATCTTTAATTACAACAAGTAACAAATAATTAGGAGATGAGGAATTTCTTTTTAGGTATCTCATTATATTACTAGATTTGGGTTACAAATAGGATGACAATTACCATTTGATATGGTAGATATCTACCCGATCCAGTTCATTAGTAACGAATTTAGATGAATTGAATGGATAATAAAATGGATTTGGATATGAGTGTTTTAAAATTTTAGATTGAATGAATAATGATGATGATTTGCCATGAATGAATCATAGATAAGTTAATCTGTGTTTTGCACTTAATATGATATGATATTACTAATAAGAATTAATAGTTTGTCGAAGAGTCAAGAAAAAAACATTAATATATAAAACAAGGTGACTACTTAAAATAAACAAATCAATATTGATAAAAGAATGTACAATAATACATTAAACAATAAATCTCTAGATATTTTCTTTTTCTTATAGACTTCTCTTATAATATTTGAATTATTTTATGTTTAGAAGCGAACGTATGCGTATACAAGAATCTACAATAATATAAGAAATAAGATATTTTCATTTTCTTATAGACTTCTCTTAGAGCACTCGGAGTGATAATGAGTGACAATGAGGTTGTGGTAGGTTGTGGGGAAAAAGGTGATGACGTGGCAGTGAGAATGAGAGTTGTGAGTTGTTATGATAGGGAGGGTTGTGGTGGGTTGTGGTGAGTTGTGGGATTATTTTATTAATTTTTTAATTTTTTTTTCTTAAAAGATAAATAAATAATATTAAAAGTTTGTAATTAAAACATTAAATAAAAGATAAATAAATAATTAAAAGAATATAAAATATTAAAACTTAATAAGAAAAACATTAAATAAGATAAATAAATAAAAATACAAATAACTAAGACAAAAACAAATAATTAAAACAATACAAATAAAAGCTAAACTAATTCATCCCGTATTTTTCTAGGATTTTTATTTTCTCGGCTTCGACCCAAGCCGCTTGTGCCGGCGGCATCCCCTCCGTGCTTTGTTGAAGAAACATCATATCGTCTCTTCTCGCACTAGAGTAAGCCGCTTCCTCTTGTCGGATAGCCGCTTGTTGTTGTCGCATAGCCGCTTCCTCTTGTTGGATAGCCGCTTGTTCTTGTCGGTGGAGGGTTTTCTTCTTTATTTCCGCCGTTTGCTTCTTCGTCTTCGTAATCTTCTTAAGGTGTGTCGCGATGAGCCCGCAAAGAGTCGAGGACGAAGATGTTTGCGCCTTATCGGAGGCGTCGGATGATTCCTTTCTTTTGCTAGCTCTCTTTTTCCCTTGAGGTCGTTCCTCCACATCATCCGCAAATATGTCGTCCCCGACACCAACGTCGTCGAGGTTGACGGTATCGAGTGGAGGGTCTATCTTGACAAATGTGCGCCATCGGCTATGATCCCTCCAGATTTCCCAGGCCTTGTCATGCTTAAAAACCGATTTCTCGGCTTCAAGGTACATTTTCCGAGCCGCTTTGTAAACCGCATAGTCGTCGGTCCCGCTTTCTCGACATCTTACCGCCTCGGCATGGTGGCCGATAAAAGCCTTGACCAAGGCACTCATCGCCGTGAACTTGGAGTTGAGGGACTCCTTGCCTCTCATCGGCAATCCTAGATTCGTCGCCTCTTTGTTGTAACCCTCAACGATCCGTATCCAAAATCGAGGTCCGGGTTGGGCGTTTCCTTTAGCCTCATCTTCCGAGACCGAGCACCACATCCCCGCCAACAGTTCCTCCTCTTTCTCCGACCATGGAAGCTTTACGCACGTCTTTTTCTTTTTCGACGTGGACCTACGTGACCCGGATGCTTCGACCACATCGTCCGTTTCTTGGATGATCTCTTGGGTTTCAGGGACGATCTCTTGGGTGGTTTGTGTTTGTTGGGTTGGAAAAGTTTGGGGAAAAAAATGTTGGGATTGTGAGAAAAGGTTTTGATGCCTGGCGTATTGCTCGGGATTGAACAATTGTTGTGTGTATTGTGGTGGAATAGGTTGTTGCGTTAAAAAATTGTTAAGAATATTTTGGGATTGTTGTTGCGTATAGTGTGGTATTTGGGGAGGATATAAGGGGTTTGGTGTGCCGAAATAGTTGGCGAAACCGGATGGTGTTTGCGATTGTGGCGTCGAGGGATTGTTTGTGTTTGTTTGGGGAGCGTTTGATGAAGACGAAGACATTTCGTGATTATTTTGGGTTTGGGTATTAGATTGAATTGGATTAAGAATAAGATTGTTGAAAGAAGGTGTGATTTTTTTGGTTAGATTGTGGGGGTATTTATAGGTGAAATTGTTTGGTTTAAAAAAAAAAAAAAAAAAAATATATATATATTAAATATATTAACGGATATATATCCGTTGCAAAAGGAAAAAAACAAAAAAAAAAAACTTTAAACCTCACAATCGGCCGTTGTGGGCACAACGAGTGCCTCACAACGAGCCCACAACGCACGGACCCGGAGTGATAACGAGGCATAAGCCTCGTTGTGAGGCGACAACGACGCGAGAACGGGGCATTTTCAAGTCCACTCCGTGTGCTCTTATGATTCCTCGTTCATCATGACGTAATCTAGAAGCATATATATATATATGTATGGATTTTTAAAGTTTCATTCATTTTTGTTTTGGATCTTTTCCTTTTCCTTTTTGTTTTTGTAACATTCGTTTTGGCATTCCTTGATACCTAGTAGGTATTATTGAAAATGGGTTTTCAAAATGGGGTATTATTCAGATAACATGTTGTTGGAAAAACGGGGTCATCGAAAAAATGTTACATAATCACAAGTAACTTTTGACCAAAAGAATCCCTTTCAATCGGACCCTTAATCGGGGTCATCGATTCTATTAGAGCAGTTGATAAACTCGAATTCCTTCCAATCGGACCTGTTCGAGCAACGATTGTCAAGCACAAGGATTAGGGTTTAGGTGATGTCAACATTAGATCTCCTGTGATGATCACAGTGCAAACCCAACAAGTTCTTGACGAACCTAGGGTGATGAAGGTTGAGGATGAAGGCAAGAGTGTATGAACTCTGCGTTTAAGGTTTAGTCTGTGTGTGTTGAGATGAGATGAAAAGTGTCCCCATGATAATGATTTGGACCATGTATTTATATGGCCAGTGTCAAGTATATGGAACGTTGTCCATTAATGATGATCATGAATACTTGAACGGTCTTAATCATTAATCACCGGTATATGTACGGACTTACTAAAGCAGTCACACATGCTGACAACTTGGACAGGCGGTGCTATAGCTTGACCTTGACAGGCGCTGACATAGCTTGACCTTGACAGGCGGTGACATAGCTTGACCTTGACAGGCGCTGACATAGCTTGACCTTGACAGGCGCTGACATAGCTTGACATTGACAGACGCTGACATAGCTTGACCTTGACAGGCGCTGACATAGCTTGACAGGCGGTGCTGACTTGTCAGGCGCTGACATAGGTTGATTTGACAGGCGCTGACATAGCTTGATTTGGCAGGCGCTCACAATTTGACCTGGACAGACAATTTGACCTGGACAGACAATTTGAACTGGACAGACAATTTGACCTGGACAGATGACAGCCAGCTTGACAGGTGCTGACAGCCTCTCTGGGTTTGGTTGTAGTAGCGAGCTTTAATAAAAAAGGCCCATGATTACTATATTTAGGTTTTAGGGATTACCTGTATATACATAGCTAATCCTACTAACCTCATCAGGACCCTTAATCCCGTTAGACAAAGTCGAGGACGATTTCATTTTATGGTTAAACACAAAACCAAAATCATCTGTAGTGTATGTTTGATTTGGAACATTAGCAAGTTTATCTATGGATCAAATCGAGGAGATTGCAACCGGGTTGGTGGAGTGTGGACGGCCATTCGTTTGGGTGACTAGAGATAGTGAGCAAGCAGGAAGATTGAGCAAAACAAACGAACTTCAAAAACTCGGGATGATAGTGGATTGGTGCTCTCAAGTGGCGGTTTTGAGGCACGAAGCAATCGGGTGTTTTGTAATGCATGGTGGGTGAAATTCGACAACGGAGGCTTTGATATCTAGTGTTCCTATGGTGGTGTTTCCGCAGTGGTCGGATCAAGGGACGAATGCCAAGATGATTGAACATGTGTGGAAAACAGGGGTTAGGGTGAAAAAAAGGGAAGTGTATGGAGTGGTGGAAGGGAAGGAGATTCAGAGGTGTGTTGAAATAGTGATGGCCGGTGGCGAGAATTGTGAGATGACGAGAAATGCAGAGAAATGGCGTGATTTGGCGCGAGAAGCTCTCAACAATGGTTGATCGTCCACTCTCAACCTTCAAGCTTTTTTGGATGATACCGTATAAGAAACTTTAGACTTTACAAAATAATCATTTTTAGGTACTTATGTTACCGTATTATTTTACTTTTATTCGCAATTGTTTTGACCCTTGTATTTCGCTTTGTATTTGCTCACGATTTATTGATTATGAGTCGGGTTTTATGTGCGTTATTGATTCGTCCCATGAGACGTAAGATTTATATTTACCTAAGTGCCATATAGTTAGTATTCTCGTGTTATTAAGTTAGGGTGTTTACTCCAAAATTGTCGGTTAACGTATTCTTTATCTTCGGGATATTGTGTTATTTCTATGGTTTACGCTATTACCGAGAAGTGTGTGTTATTTCTCTGTTTTATGTTCGTTATTGATTCGATTTTGTTGTGGTATTCTTTATCGTCGGGATATCGTGCTATTTCTTTATCCGTCACTCAAACCATAATAGGATAACATGGAATTAACTATTTCCTTAAAGAATATATTATTCCTCTCAGATACACCATTTTGTTGTAGTGTATAAGGAGCAATGATTTCACGAATGATGCCCACGGACTGGAAATAGGAGGGTTCAATATATCTACCTCCCCTATCTGTTCGTAGCCTTTTTATCAAAGCATTTTGTTGAAATTCTACTTCATTTATTTAAATTTATCTAATGCTTCATCTTTACTATGTAATAAATAAACATGACAAAACCTAAAAGTATCATCAATAAAAGTCACAAAATATTTCTTGTTCCCTAAAATAGGAGTTGCATGTATATCACATAAATCAAAGACATGTATTAAACCATCTTTATACATTTCCAACATTCTTTTAAAGTATACATGTCCTAGTCTAGCATGCCAAAAATCATAATCATTTAAGCTAGAAGTAGCCACAAAGGCATAATTAACATTAATATGATTAATATTAACTCTAAACATTTGATTGCATAAATATCCAAAACCATCAAATAAACTATCTTTTGACAAAACAAATCTGTCATATTCAATTACTTGTTTGTAACCATAATTTATTTAAAGCACTACTAGAAACTAGATTTTTCCTTATTTGTGGTACATGCAAAACATCACTAAGCCCTAGATCCACACATCCTTTTCCATGAACATGGGCCGTTGATTCATTTTGCATATGCAAAATTGTTCCATCATTCAACGATTCGTAAGTCTGGAACCAATATCTATCCTTGCAAATATGGGTAGTAGCACCGGATTCAACCCATCGCGCAACATCATCCTGCACAAATAAACTTCAAATATATATGATACCTAATAATTATGATGTGAATCATTAAACATAATCTGACCTTTCGAGTTTTGGATGTTAGAACCACTTCCCTACCGCTTGTGTCATTGATATTTTTATTACCAATATTAACAACCCTACTATCGCTTTCAAGTGTCCAGAATTACCATACTTCCTACAAGTCAATTTTGACTTCTTATTGGGATCAACCTTGTTTTTTTCATGTTGTTTACGTTTGCCCCTCTTGTCATTGTAACCGGTGGATTTTTTGTTTTGTTCCACCATGTTGACAACCGAGGTACAAGCAACATTTTTGCTCTTTGGCTTGTCACTTCCTTGCGTCCTGAGCGATTCTTCAATACGCAAATGACTGCCCAACTCAACAAGAGTTAATTCCTCATGTTTATGTTTTGAAGCATGTTTAATATATTTCCAAGAAGAAGAGAGTTTATCAATGTCACTAGAAACCGGATTGTCCCCATCCATGTTCATCTTGTGTTGTGTGAATTGGCCAAGTATACAAGGGTGTTCATTGTATTGTTCCATGAACAGTCTAAAAAAGACCATCTTGTATAAAATTACTCACAAGAAACTTTTTACTAGAAGCATCTTGAGACATATACTTGGTCTAAAGAGAGTCCCAAAGTTCTTTAGTAGATTCATGGTTTTGGTAAATATAAGAAATGGAATAAGCCATACCGTTGAGTATTAAACCTCGACATACGTAATCATCGCTCTCCCACTTGCTTCTACTACGAAGCTCATCCACGGTAGCATCATCACCATCGTCAGGACAAGGAGTGCTCAATACATAAACCTCGGATGCTCGAGATAAAGAAGTGCATCTTCTTTTGGCATCTTCGAAAATTAATTACTTCAAACTTATCAAGTGTGGAGAAATCCGTCATCATGTGATTCATTGTAGCAGCCATTGAAATCACACAAAATTGTTGTTTTCGATTTTTGGTGTTTCTATCTTGTGTAACTGGGTAAAGATTTTAGTGATTGGATATCTATTGCAATCGTGGTATCACTTTTTCAAAACAACAATTCTACCCTATATGCATGGGTTACAAGAACTTTGTTTTGATATAAGAATAAGATGGTGTTCTTGATTTCGGCACAAATCAAGAACCCGTTTGATAGAAAGTGTGTCGTGTTTCGTCTCACTTTTTTTTTGATGAATCAAATTCTCTATTTATAGAGCACCCAATTAGTATGGATATTATTAGTATTAAATAAGCATAATGATTCATAACTCCTAGTAGTTACAATACTAAGACATTATGGTGATTAGGTCACTCAATTATAGCCGGAGTTACAAACATTAAGTGACATAAAAATGGTATTTCCTTTAAGGGAAATTTACATCTATGTCCTTATAAAACTTCAATATTACGTTAATGTCCTTGTAAAAATCAAAATTACGTTAATATCATTCTAAAACATGAAAAATTCTCATAGATATCCAAATAATAAATTAATAATATTTAAATAATTTTAATATTAAAATTATTCATCTAAATATTAATTAAATTTTTTACTAAGTATGTTAGGTTTAATCCAAAATTAACCAAAGTATATCAGTTTCATAAACTCGAAATATAGATTTAAAGGAGATTGATTTCTATAATTTTGAGCATTAACCGGAATAAAAAGGTTGCAAAACTTCCTCGTCTTGATTGATTAATGTTTTGTAATATATGTTTAAAACAATTTATTCATTGAATTTAATCTATTCAGATCATTCGGTATTTGATTGTTCATTGACATATTTATTTAAATAAGCATTTGGATTAGTTTTATTGATTTATTTAATAATTTAAAATATTTAAAATCATTTAATTAATATTTAAATGAAAGTTTAAATATTAAAATTATTTAAATATTATTAATTTATTATTTTGGATATATATGAGAATTTTTCATGTTTTAGAAGGATATTAACGTAATTTTGATTTTTACAAGGACATTGACGTAATATAGAAGTTTTGTAAGGACGTAGATGTAAATCTCCATTCCTTTAATGGACAAATGGTTACAAGACCAAATAATCATGCTCATTAAACCCGTTTTTAACTCCTCATTAAATGTGTATTAAGTGGGTGGTTACGAATCCACCACTGTAAAGGTTAGTCCTTTATATCCCGCTTTTAGGTTCAAGATGTTATTGACTTAAGTGGCGTACACTGTTTACACTCTTAACCCGTTTCTAAGTCAAATAATTATATCTCCAATTACTCTAGATTACTAACAATTAGATCCCAATAAATGTATCCTTTATGAAATTGTAAACCTTAAGTAAAGTTCAGTAAGACAAACTCTCTAATTTGAAAGACCTTCATCAAATTCATTAGGAAGTGCTCTCTAGTGCTTGGAGCTAAACCACGTAAATCGTTAATTTTTTGTATTGCCAGTGTCATTATGCATTGGTGTGATCTCGTAATACCCCGCTGTTTTGAGGCGATTATCAACAATTCACGACTAATTCTCGTAACAGCAAAATTGAATTTTCATTACGAATTAACAAAATTTTAAACTTTTGTTTCCATGAATAATTGGATGGGTATTTAGTGATGGATCTTATTCCAATTGTCACTTTTAAGTGACATATTATTATGTGTGTTTGTTTAAATTAAATACCGGCAAATGGATATTGACCTCACCCAAGCAGCTCATCCTGGTCCCATGGTTAGACAACATTGGGCTAATGTGTCTCGAGCCAGCTTCAAAATTAAGCCCACATGTCTCCCCTCTGAGGTTAACTCAGAACCTCACATGGCTTACCCCGACAAACAAAGACGTGGATTCGTTGGTTATCGTTTGTTTTTATTAAACTAATAATTACTTCACGAATTTGAATTTTGTGGCTCATATTCTTATTATTCAACTGGATTCCTTTCTATCTAACAACAAAAGAGACAATTAGCAAATAGGGAGTATATTACTTTAATAACTTATTTAAAATAACAAATTAGAGGGATACGTTTATGTTTAAATAATAAAAGGGAAACTAGGTTTTCTCCAATTTTCTCTCATTCCTTGAAAATAAATATCGTGTCAAAACCTTGTAAATTAATCTTTATCAAGTATTCAGATTGATATTCTTTTCGTTTCAAAAATATTGTCCATAAATAAAAAACGAAAAAATAAGGTAGGTAAAATTTGCAGAAATATATTTGAGATGCTAATGTCTAACTTAGCTTATACATGGTTACTTTTGTAATTACGGTATAGTTAAAGTTTGAGGGTGTATGTTGTACATATAAACAATTAGAGGTGTATAGTGTAAACGGTAGAAAATCAGTTTAGTTAGTTGGTTGGTTATATAGAGTTCTTAGTCGGTTAGTTTTTCCTTCAAACATGTTACTATGTAATCTTCGATGGAAATTAATGAAGAATTTCCAGTTTAACCGATAATTCTTGTTTGTAATTACGGTTTTATCAGAATTAAGACAAGCTTAAGATAATAAAAAGGCATTTACATCCTTAATTTAAAACATTGTTGTTTTAAAAATTTTGTAATTCTTAATTACCGATGATATTTAATTATTGAGAAAATATCAAATAAAAGCACTTAAAAAAAAAACAGTAAAAATACCTTAAAATCTATTATAAATTAGTAAAAAAAAAATGAGTTTTTTTTTTTCAATTTGTTTTTTAAAGCATCGTCGTAAAATAATCTCTCCAATGTTTTGATTTTTTTTTATTGATGTCTTTTTTTAATCAACTAACGCAAGGCTTTTGATTTAGGTTATCGTAGATTCGTCGGACGAGGCAACGATACCATCAACCAATGATACACACACCAATGATACACACAAGTTGTAGAGAATGAAGACCTCCATAAACAGTGAAGGAACTTCAAACAAATTCCAAGAATGAACCAATCGTTGAGTTGCTGAAAAAAGAAAACCAAATCCGAACCTAAAGTCAGGGACAAAGGTGAGGAGGAAGAGGAGCATCATTTTGCCTCCGGTAGCGTGATTTGAGGATGATGTCCCCGTATATTTTTATTGAATGGTTGATCATGATGTCACATAGTCCTTTTTGAGGAGCCGAGTTAAAGAAAACGAATGGGGGTTAGAAAGTTTCAGAGTTAGAGACTTGGAAAAACCAAGACTCGAGGACGATTCTTTTTCCAAGAGGGGGAGAATGATGCAGGTATGCCTTCAGGCCTCCAACTCATTTGGCTTAGTCGTGGGTTCTGTGGTTAACATGTGAAGTTACGTTTTGATCGTTCGAAAAGATTACGGGTTAAAGATGACAATTTTAATTGTCATTATCTATCTTTTTATATTATATATATATGTCTTTTTCTTCAAGTTATGTTTTAGGGTTTTATAGTTATATATAGTTATTTAGGTTAGGGTTTTAATAGGTTTTAATGATGAATTAAGAAAAGAGAGAGAGTTCTTTTGAAGTCCCGTTTGGGCACCCTTTTAGGGTTTATCGAGATTCCTATGTTCTTTGTGTGGTTTATTTTCATTCACAACATTCCTATATCAAAAACAAATTGTAAATTTACGGGCACTTTTAGAAAGGCACTGAAAATGGTATTTTTCTCTATGTTATGGTCATTTTTGCGTTTCAATTTCTTTTGAAAAGTTGTTTGTAACAAATACAAAATTTTAGATTTACGAATTAAACCCAATTTTATATTAAATATTTTCTAAAACGTTTAGTGTTAGAAAACATCCAAATTTTAACCTCATCTTAAATTGTTTATAAAGAGAAATCATTTCATCAACGTTTATAAAAAAATTTGATCCTAATCCAGCAACCAAACAAATTAAAATTGACATTCATTTTATCTGGAAAAAAGTAGTTGTTGGTCACATTCATGTACTTCCAGGTCGCAATATGTAGACATCTAAATGGGTTACTTTCATATTGTTCACCGATTTTCGATCCAATTTAAGTGTAGGCTTTTTTCCGACTCAAATTGTCGGGATGTATTACTGTGTATACTAGCTTAGCCAAATTAGCGAGTTATAGGTATATATCTAACAGGTTGCCACACAACACGCAACGAAAGCAATTACTAATAAATGTAACCAATATTAACTAAGTAAGAATAATACATTTGTTTGTTGATTTATCTCGTTTAGGATTTATATTGAAAATCCTTCAACAGGTTTGCCCATGACATCTCCTTTTAGTAACAGACTCGTATGCTAGTACACCTTTATAGTTTCTACAACCTTTGTCTACATTTTCCTTCTTGTTTGCTTGAACCAAAAGTCGAACTCACCTCCACTAGGTGATCAATTACTTGTAATCGAAGAAACCAAAAACCGAAACTCCGTTTGGTTTTGATCCGATCGATTAGAAGACAAGGAAGGAGAAATCGATTGTAGGTTAAACCATGTAAACGATTATGTGATATATAACAAATAAGAACCTTGATGTTTCTTATATAGTTAACTTTACGTGGGATGCAAGTTATCTATTGAAACAATTCATAATTAAATAGTGAATATTTTTTAGTTCGGAAAAAAATAAGAGAATTTTTTTTAATAGTTAATAAAAGAAGTAAATGAGTTATTGTTAATTTTTTTTTAAAAAGAGTTAAATTGGTTTTTGAAAAATAAGGGAGGTTATTAAGTTAAATTGTTTTAGAAAAAGGGTTAGTTAATTAAATTGATTGAATAATAACGAAAAATATCAAACTATTAAATTGTGACTTTAAGTAAGCATTAAAGAAAAACGGATTATATTTTTTTATTTTATTAAATAAGCAGTTATTATTAATTTTATAATATTTTAGTTAAATAGTGAATATTTTTTAGTTTGGAAAAATTTTTGAGATTTTTTTTAAAGAAGAGTTAAATTGATTTTTCGAAAACTAAAGGTTTAATATTAATTTTGAAAGATTATTGTGTTAGAAGGGATATTATTTAATTAAATTGTTTAAAAGAAAGGGTTAACATATATTAAGATTATTTGTAAGCCCGTATTTTCGGCTTTATTTGATTTAATATAATGATTAAATTGACTTTTTAAAAAGGTGATCTTATTGGTTAATAATTTATAAAAAAATATTTCCTTTTATATATATATACTAGTATAGTACCCGCACGATATATCGGAGATAATAAACTATATTTGATATAATTATATTACGAATATTTAACTACGGAAATTAAATACGCAAAATGATAAAAAAAAAATGTATTTAAACTCCAATCATAATATAAAACGTGAAGATACGTCTAGATACGAACTTTTAAAAGAAAAAAAAATGCATAATATTTTAATTATTTTAATTATTTTAAGTTTTGAGGTTATAAGATAAAATTTATAATTTTGAAAGTTTTTAAATTAAATAGAAAGTATTTTAATTTTTTTAATTACATAAGAATTATAAGTTACTTTGTTAAATATTAAATTTTTTAAAATTAATTAGGAAAGAGAATATTGTTTGACTTAAATAATAATTAATATAGATTAATGGTATTAAAGTAATTTTAATTACTTAAATTTTAAGATATTAAGACTTTGAAGAAGATTTATTATAATATAAATTACATTATAGTATAGATTAGGACAAACATGTGAGACATAAGTGTGTATGTGTTGACCCGACTTCCAATTTTCCATCAAACAAATTACAAAACAAACTTATGAATCATTTTTAAAATGAACCTTTTTCGACTTCCTATTCTCTATCAATATTTGCATGGTTTGTAATCAAACTTTTTTTTTATGAATTTGACCCATTTGTTAACAAATAAATACCGTTAATTACGGTATGGATTTACATGTCAGTTTTGGTTTCCAATTATAAATTCTTTAATAAATATAAACGAAATTGGTTATTGTTAGTATGGTAAATAAACACTTCTAAGTCTACATGTTTAAAGTATATTTTCGTTAATTTACTCTACAAGGCTAAAACTTTATTAACCAACATTATTTAATTATAAGTTATTTTAAATAATGATATGTGGTAAGAGATATAAAAACGGTAGTTAAGTAATTTCAGTTACTAAGGTTTTAGAGAATTAAAAATATGTGAGAAATGTTTTATAATATAGTAGAAATATATTATATTATAGTGTAGATTTAATATACGTATTTTAGTAGAAAAAAAATGCATCATATTTTAATTATTTTAAGTTTTTGAGGTTATAAAATAAAATTTATAATTTTGAAAGTTTTTAAATTAAATAGAAAGTATTTTAATTTTTTTAATTACATAAGAATTATAAGTTACTTTGTTAAATATTAAATTTTTTTTAAATTAATTAGGAAATAGAGTGTTGTTTGATTTACATAATAATTAATATAGATTAAGGGTATTAAAGTAATTTCAATTACTTAAATTTTAAAATATTAAGAATTTGAAGGAGATTCATTATAATGTAGTATATATATATATATATATATATATATATATATATATATATATATATATATATATATATATATATATATATATATATATATATTATTTGTAAGCTTGTATTTTCGGCTTTATTTGTTGATTAAAAGCTTATTATAACTTAAATTAAGATAATAGACGTGAAAGTCTCACAAAATAAAACATAAATTAATTGGTTTACGGAAAAATAAGATGAAACAAACAAAGCTAATAAGCACAAAAACAAACTAAAAAAGGCCATACAACAATATATCTATATTAATGTATGTCAAAAACATAATCACCATGTATTTCTTTTTTTCATAGTCTTAAAACCTAAAATCAATCATGTTCCCTTCGCTATTCCATTGTTAACATACACACATATCATTAAAAAACATATACACATATAAATTCCCAACATCACACATTCTACCCGACCGATTCTCTCACTAAAGTAAAAACATGGAGAAGAAATGGAAGGGATCAAAGAAGGATTTATGCAACCATTCAATACCATCATCGTCATCGTCGTCATCATCATCATCGTCATCATCGCTCTTAAAAAGCTTATCGCAGAAGACCTCCTCCAAATCACCTCTCCAGAGATCATTCTCACAAAAAACCACATCAAAATCATCAAAATCGCCATCTCTTTCAAGAGCCAAATCTGCAAACTTCACCACTAAATGCAACAGCTTCACCAAAGAACACAAGTCAAGGTTCTATATTATTAAGCGTTGTATCACCATGCTTGTTTCCTGGAATAAACATAACAATGATTCTTGATCTTTTCTTGATTATCTAAATTCAAGTAAACATTTCTTTATACACCCTCTACTTATTTCTTCCATATAAATAATTTGTAATTTTTTTTTCCTATGTTAGTTTTAGGGGTTTAGAAAGAAAAAAAAAAAAAAAAAAACTTTGTTTTGGATACATTTTACTTTTGATTCTGATCCGTCACTATTAACTTATATCTAAATAACGGAGCTCTTAGAAACTACAAATTAAAGAACATGTTGATGAATGACGAGAGTGTTTTAAAAAAAAATAATCCATCCATTTTTTACCTTCAAATTTGTCAAAGAAAAACGTCAATGTAGTGTTGGAATCACATTTTCTTAATCTACACTATCGTTTATAGCAAGTACTTTGCACTCCTACAAATGCATACCCTTCATATGCCAATGAGTCGTCATTGCATCAAAAGGATTCACCCATTTTTCCGGTTTCTAAGTTTTTAAATATATAAACCATTCATTTGGTTTGCCAAAATTGCGGTCTTCGTCTTTACATATTTAAAAATGGGGATACAGTTTATGTGTGAACGCTATTGTGCGGATATGTTTATGATAGAGACTGTTTATTCGATTAAAATGTCTAATTAAGTTGGGAGGATATTAATACAAAAGTTTCCCCTCAAAGATTACATTTGCAATATGTAAATCTAAACTTTGAAACTATGAAAAGTATGCAAGTCTATTGTTGCACATGGGGTTATTTTCCCAAGACAACGGTCTATTTACAAAACATCTGAAGTAAAAATTAATTTCCAATATAGAAAAATGCATTCATCTCTATTTGTGAAATAATTCAAACAAAAAAAAGGACATTAATGTGGGGTAGGAGACACATGGAATATGCAATGTATAGAAAAAAACACAGTAATATAAACACTAACTTTTATAATATCAAACAAAACTAAAACATTGAAATAATTCTTTTTCCCAAAAACTAAAGTTTTACAAGTACTAATTTTTGTTTTCTTCATAATATTGCATATATATATTTTTATGTATAAACCATAATTTGAATGTCGTACACGTTTACTTCTTTACCATTTTATGAACTTTTTTAATGTCAAGTCTATAAAATTTCTTAGTGTATATGAGTATTGTTAAAAGGTTATTAGGTTAATAAAAGTTCATAGTGTTGTAATTGGCAAAACCCGAGTTTTGTGTACTTACAATTTATGTATGATTAAGAAATTTAGGTTTAACATTTTTATAATCTAATATATATGAAAATAAAATGATAAACACTAAATTTCTTCAACCTAAATAAAAGTCCTCCATTTGTTTATGTTATCAGCCCTTAAGTTAGTATGATAACAAATTATGTATGAAATTTTACAACTAACAACAAACCATCATCCGAATGATTTATCAGTGTTCGATCTTAGAGCATATATTATGGACTGCTGTATACATGATCTAAATATATGTATGTATTATATACATACATATATTTAGGCTCAAATTCAATTTATCATTACATAAAGTAATAATATTCCAATATAATTTCACTTGATTACGACACATAAAAAATTTTAAGCCTTTAAAAAGGTTATTTATATAAAATTCCACATGTAGACTTGATTCCGACATATAAAATTTTCTATTGTCCTAATGTATGCGTGGAGCAAGGACTTCCACCCAAGCATGAATCTCAAACAATACAAATAAATAAATGAATATAATATAAAAAAATTTAATTCTATAATAGACAGATATAATGAATTCTTCCATTGATTTCAAAGTTAATAAGCAGTCCCTTTATGCAATTTTTAAGAGTAATATTTTTTGAGTTTTGTTAACTATACTTTTTCATTTTATTGTTAACAACTAATATATTTCAAATAAACAACAATTTTTGGATATGATCGATTTCGCGTTTCTCTCGTATTCAACCAATTGAAAAAAAATTAGAAAAACTAATCTTGCTAAAATATCAAAGAATCTTTACATATGTTCCTAAATATGTTTGAACACAATAGTTTTAAAATATAAATTTTGAAAATGTTAATTGTTAATAATAGCATTTTGAGCTATTGTTAGCAAACCTAGCTTTTTTCCTAAAGTAAAATATTGCGTTTCAGGAGGGTAAATAATTTTTTGATTAATTTATTGTTTAACTTAAATAAAATTAAAGTTACTCTCTTTTTAATTAGATAATTGAAAGAAAAATTATTTTAATATGCAAGAAGACAAATTATAAAAACCTTTGTTAGTATGTAAACTTATTTTATTTCAATTAGAGAGATGGGTTGACTTATCCTAAAACATTGTTATTTGTTATTCCTTTGATATTCTGAAAATTAAAAACCATATTGTAAACCAAACTAACTATTGTTTGTTGGTGAATAAATAAATAATTTAGCAATAAAATTTCTTAAGAATTATATTGTCATTTTCATTCACATCTCAAACAAGAAAACATTTGGTCCCTTAATGATATAGCTGATTTCATTAAGTACTTTAATATAATATAATATAATAATTTTATAAACGAATATCAGAATAATATCATAATTGATGATATATTTTGTTCAATCATTTAACTAGATAGATTTTTAGTATCAAAATACTCTGTAACAATTTTCTTAATTTTTGTTTCCCCTGCATTAGCAATTCTATATCTATGATTTCGGTGGATAACCATCTATTGTTGAATTTCATTATTTAAATTTTGACAGTCATAATTGTCTATTTATAATATCCATAAAATTTATATTCAATCTAACCGTTTAAAATGGATAATTCTTCCAGTAAATTCGGTTACGCAATAAAAGACGTTGGATAATCCTTCATTTGGCTGCCTTTTTAATTTGACAACATAAGTTACAAGAAGTGCCCATGTACATCTTTCTCGAACTATGAGTTTTGTTTCGATCTAAATCTGCAAAAACCTTTGCCTTATTTAGAAAAACCGTCTCCCACTTTTTCATTTTAAACTTTTCTACTTCTTCCTAATTTTCAATTTCTGCAGAAAAAATATTGGGATTAAACTGTTAGTTAAATAGTTTAGTTTCATTAATACTGTTCATTAATAATGCTCATTAATATTGTTCAAGATGATACTGTATGAAGACAGTTACTACTGCATGAAGTCAATTAATACTACTGAAGAACAACTGAGGTTACTATTGTTGGAGCTTGTTACTACTACATGCTTCTCATTACTACTGCAAATGTAGTTTAGATAATTATTGATTATTTTTGTAATTATCTATTCTTTAAATATAGCAATTGTGATTATGATGCAATTGTAATTGCATTCATAATACAATTGTAATTGTAAAGTAGTTTCATAGATTAGTTAGGTTATTCTCAAAATCTATATATACATCGATCCTTGTATTAAAAGAAACACGTATATTGATCATTCGTTCTTAAGATTAATATATTGTGGCTTGTAAACAATCATTATTGTTCTTATATTATCAATAAAACAATATTTATTTGTTCATCATACTTGTAATATCGAAGTGTTTATCCGCTGATAAACTACTTTGATAGATCAAAATCTATACTCGACGTATTAGTTTACATAAACCATATTGATCCTGACAAGTGGTATCAGACCACATGAGGTGCTCAAGATCTATTGATCAACAAGTTATAGAGTCTCAACAAGAAGCAAATTACTATCAATCATGGCTGATGTGGTATTAAATAAGGTCCGTGTACTCAATAGCAACGATTTTGATCTCTAGAAGCTAAGGATCAAACAACACACACTGCTCTGTGATTATTCAGTATGAGATGTTATTGTGAATGGGAACAAATAAGCTCTTGATCTGTCAGCTGATGGAACACCTGGAGTTCTTCATCGTCCTACCACAGACCAAGAAAGAAGAGAGAAGCAGACTGAAATCAAGGCTCTAAGTATCCTTCTAATTGCTATTCCTAACGATGATTTTTTTTTTTTTTTTTTTTTCTTATTTCTAATTTATAAACTATTTTTGTATTCTAAAAATGACTATCATTAATGATATTATATTTTAAAGTCGCAAGTGATTATACATAAAATAATAAAGATTAAAGGCTTAAAATGGAATATCTTTCTCGTCACAACACGCGGGTTTGATTAAGCTCGTTTTATTTATTTCTTATATAGAGTAAGTAACTATCAAACCCATAAGAAACTATAAACATCAAACCTATATTCTTGCATTTCAAGAAACAAAAAAAAGAGCAATGCAAACGAACACTCACAAGTAAATATAACTTATAAACTCGAGAAACAAAAGACTCATTGAGTCAATCTCAATACTTTGGCCATAAAACCAAGTCAAGGTCAACACTATGGAAGATCAGAAGGTGGTGGAGGTAGCTTTTGGTTGGGAAGCTTCCCATCCATAACAGCCCAAGCCATCCTTAACCCCCAACTCAAATGAATCTCAATGTGACAATGCATAAACCATACACCAGGATTATCCGCTTGAAACCGAATCGCCACCCATCCGCCTGAGGGCACGCCAACGGTGTTTCTTTCAACAGGATCAACAAGGTTAAAGTTTGCTGGGTCAGTAGCAGAATTGAAGTTTCCGGTTCCTTGTCCAACGACATAAAAGTTGAAGCCGTGGAGATGAAGAGGGTGGTTTTCGACTCCTAGAATGCTGGTCCCTTGCATGATGAGCTCTACGGTGGCATTGTATGGTAGGGGCACCACTTTCGTGCCGTGGGTAACAATGGTGTTATTGGGTGGGGTTCCCGTGTAGTTAAATTGATTGAGAGGGAATGACGGGAAGTTTGTGGCGAACACTCCATTTGATTTCATGAAATAACGGGCTTGAAGAAGTGCCGTTGTTGGCATGGTGAAGGAGACGTTGTTAATCGAGGCTGCAAATTTGGTTCCATTGGCTCCCTGGCATGTTTGGTTTTTCGGGCACGGGTCAGTCCCAAGACCGACCGTGAAAAAGTAGCGCTTTTGTACGGTTTGTGGAACCTTCACTGAGTTTCCCAAACTATGAAATTTATTGGTCCAATTGGCAACATAGGAGGTGGCATTGATAGGCGGGAGGGGAGGTAGGGGTAAGCCTTTGATGGAAGTATTGGAGAATGACATTATATTGTTGTTATATTCGAGAACACCTGCAACAGTGGTGTTATCAAAAGTTCCGGAAGCTGCTGTTGAATAGGGTCGGGCTGCCATTAAGAATTTGGTGTTGGAGGTAAGTTTCATGGTCTTGAGAAGAACATTGGTTGTTTGGCCCGGCGTGATAAAGATTGTGTCTGTTTGAAATGGCTTCACGTAACTTGCATCAGCGTCCACAACTGTAAACGTATGGTTTGTAATTTGGAAAAAGAGTTCATCATTGAGGGCAGCATTGATCAATCGAAGGAGGTATGTCTTCCCGGGTTTCACCTTTAGCCGAAACGTTTCTGCAAGTAGATTAAGGTTATTCGGTCATATGTTCAAAGAAGAAGTGAAATGGTATAAGCTAGTTGTGACCAAATTAATGAGTTAGATCCGGTTGGACTGACTTACAAATAGCTTTTATCTATTTCTTTCTTAGCTCAGTTTATAAGATAAAATTGTGATAAATGATTACAAAAACTATAGTAATAAAACTAAAACTACCTTTTGGGGAAGAACAATTGTATAACGCGCCAGGCAGTCCATTGATGGTATATGCGTCTGAATTGTTTGGGCCAGCTCCGGTCTGAAGAGCCTGGCTGATAACGGCTTCTGTATCGCTCTTCCACCACTCACCTATTTATCAAAATGACGTAGTTTAATTCAAGAAATATTATCATTAGCACATAAAACAATGCCTGGTAAATTACCAAATGTTATCGGGACTTCCTTGTATGGCTTCACAAAAGGGTAAGAGGTGTTGAGTCTAGGGAGAATGACAATTGGTCCGTAAAGTGTTGACCTAATCCACGAAACGTGAGCATGATACCAAAGGGTTCCGGTTTGTCCGATAATGGTGTAGTTATAAACGTAAGTCTGGCCGGTTTGAATTGGGCATTGTGTTATGTATGCTGGCCCATCTGCCCAGCCACTCCGAAGTTGTCTAATTCCATGCCTGCGTTCAACAAATAGTTACAATCCACAATTTTTGTATTAAAGTCAAAAACTCTATATCTAGTTAAACTTCTATAAAAGTAAAATCTACACCTACCAATGGATACTAATATTATTAGAGACATGATTAACTACTTTTATCACCAATCGGTCACCTTCCCTAGCAATAATCCTAGGACCCGGGAATTTCCCATTGACGGTTATTATGCTTTTCGTTTGACACAATCTTGTCACATTTTGCATTCGTATCTGAAAACACCATAACACGTTTAAATTAAACCACACATAAAAAAGGTCTAAAATTCAAAATCGCTACCATCAAACTTACGTCAAACTTATAATGTCGGGTAATGCCGGTGACAGGGTAGAAGCAAATAAAGCATGAGAGCAAGAAGAAAGCAGTCAAGAAAGATGATGGTACACCCATTGTGAATTGCTGGCTGCTCTTTGTAGTGATTGAAATGATGGTTAGAACATTTGGAGACTTGTGGTTTATATAGAGATGGTTGTATGTATGTCTAAATTGAAAAGAACGCATAGTTACCTACCGAATGTGGCCCAATCATACCTTGGAGTGGTGTTAAAGTCCCTTTTATCTGATTTTGACTTGTATTCTTTTGTTGTCAACTCTAATTCTAGTATGATTAGTTAACTATTTTACCCTTGTTTTGGACTTAGAAGGGCATATTTTCTTGTATTGGTGTATCCTCCTTTATATTAATGTATATGAAATTTGATTTACAAAGAGTAACCTTGAATACATTAAACGTTCACAACTACTTGCATCTACAAGTTACTCTCTGATAGCCAGAACCTATTTTGACTTGTTTCTCGGTCCTTCATTTTGCTGCAGTTGGGTGTACCTTACAAATTATCTTGTTATTCTTGGTGTAAACATGTTATCTATATAACGAAGTTATGGTGTAGGTTTGAAACATATGAAGCCTGAATGAATCAGGTAGAATCTTTAAGATGTTTAAGTCGATTGATATTGCATGACTCTAGATCAAAGTAAATAGTTTCAATGTCTCTAGATCTCTATTAATTTGATACCTAATATTTTACGTAGTTATCGTCGGGGTAATTATATAGAGATTGAAGTCATAACTTTGTGAACTCAGATTAAAATTATATTCGGAGTTTAACCGGTTAATTTGTTAACCAATCAAATCTTTTTGTTTTGGTAGGCATGCTCTTATGATGAGTGGTAGGGTTATACTGGTTAGGCTGTGATAGCATAAATCCAACCAAATAGGGTCGTTAACATTTTCAATCTGAAATGACAAAGAAAATGACATTGTACCCAACTACACATCCTGCCATTTGGGTTACCTTACGCCCCTGCCATGACACAATCTTAGATAAAACGTCTGACTAGAAGACCATATGACCAGGGATGGCTTGGTTTACATTATAAGACCGTACATGAGTCCGAAGACCTCGTGTAGTCGTGTATAAGCATTTAAGATATACCTAAGAAACAATTTAACCACTTTTCGGAAAAATAATTCATCTTCTTTCATCATCTTCAACAGTTTATCATCCATATGCATATCTTCAACCACCAGTGCTCTAATAAAAGTAAAACCAATGAGATAAAATAAACATAAACCCTAATTTAACACTGATATGTATTGAGCCCAAAGCAAAGTCTAAAAGCCACTCAAATATGTTAAGTTTGTCACAAATATGTAAAGGCTGTTAACACAGTGGAAGCCTCCGATTTGGTTTTAAGAGGGTAAAACTAAATGAATCGAGAATAATCATCAACAAAAATAATTTAATAACGGTAACCATCTGTGGACATAGCCGGAGAAGGTCCCCTCAAATCACAATAAATTAAATCTAAGACATGTAAAGAACTTTTGGAATTTATTTCAAATGATAAAAGTTTACTCTTACAAAGCTGACAAGAAGAACAAAGACGAGGCTTTGGTAAAAGCGAAGTAACAGACAAATGTCCTAATTTAGCTAAAAAGGAAATTACATGAAACGAAACATGTCCTAAACGCGAGTGCCAAACTTCGAAAGAGGCATGGAGCCGTTTTGATGACAGATTCGAAAGAGGCATGAAGCCGTTTTGATGACAGATTCACCATGAATTCGTATCCTAGTCATAATATGTTGTAAATATATGAGTTTCTAGTGATTGTTACTTTTAAAATATTAATTAGGATTCAATTTTTGCCATCATAAATTGTTTATTCATTCTTAATAATGCTTCAAAGTCATAACATGAGTTATGTAGTTAGTTACATAGCGAAAGTGGTTTGTGAGACCATTGGTTAACACCATCCACCGGTTCAACCCATAACCCATGGTTCGAAACGCTAATTTCGTCCAACCAATTCGGATAGGGCCGTTTTCTTTTCAAAAACTCGCCCGGCCAGGAAACATTGGTTTTCGGTGTCTTCATAGGTTTTCCATGCAATTTAAGGCTGCTTAATTAGTTGAATTTAATACACCTCTTTGCTTATCGTTGCTTTTATGTTTCCCTTCACTCAACACACCCATGGTGTTCGATCGGTGAACTTTACGGATAAATTTTTGTAGATAAACTGAATTATAGAAAAGTTGACTGAATGTTCATATTTAAACTTGTAAAGCTTCTATAAACGTATATGATCAGTCATAAAAAAATGCAAAATATGTTTGCACCCAATAAGAGACTACAAACATCAAATCAAGTAGTTAAATATTTAACAAAACAATCTTTTATTATATTAGCAATTTGACAAAATTTAAAAACCAAAAAATGAAAAAACACAATGGAAACAATCACTCCCAACTCACAAGTACATAACTTAAAAACTCGATAAACAAAAGACTCATTGAGTCAAAGTCAACAATTTGAGCATCAAAAGAAAGTCAAAGTCAACACTTAGGAAGATCCAAAGGTGGTGGAGGTAGCTTTTGGTTCGGAAGTTTCCCATCCGTAACAGACCAAGCCATTCTTAACCCCCAGCTCAAATGAATCTCAATGTGACAATGCATAAACCATACACCAGGATTATCGGCTCGGAACCGAATAGCCACCCATCCGCCGGAAGGCACGCCAACGGTGTTTCTTTCAACAGGATCAACAAGGTTAAAGTTTGTTGGGTCAGTGGCAGAGTTGAAGTTTCCGGTTCCTTGTCCAACGACATAAAAGTTGAAGCCATGGAGATGAAGAGGGTGGTTTTCGGCTCCTAGAATGCTGGTCCCTTGCATTATTAGCTCTACGGTGGCATTGTATGGTAGTGACACCACTTTCGTGCCGTGGGTAACCATTGTGTTATTGGGTGGGGTCCCCGTGTAGTTGAATTGATTGACAGGAAATGACGGGAAGTTTGTGGCGAACACACTGTTTGATTTCATTAAATAGCGTGCTTGAAGGAGTGCCGTTGTTGGCATGATGAAGGAAACGTTGTTAATCGAGGCAGAAAATTTGGTTCCATTAGGTCCTTGACATGATTGGTTTTTTGGGCATGGGTCAGTCCCAAGACCGACGGTGAAAAAGTAGCGCTTTTGGACGGTTTGTGGAACCTTCACCGTGTTTCCTAAACTATGAAATTTATTGGTCCAGTTGGCAACATAGGAGGTGGCATTGATAGCTGGGAGTGGGGGTAGGGGTAATCCTTTGATGGAACTATTAGAGAATGACTTCATATTGCTGTTATACTCGAGAACGCCTGCAACAGTGGTGTTATCAAAAGTTCCAGAAGCTGCTGTTGAATAAGGTCGAGCTGCCATTAAGAATTTGGTGTTAGAGGTAAGTTTTTTGGTCTTGAAAAGAACATTGGTTGTTTGGCCCGGTGTGATGAAGATTGTATCTGTTTGAAATGGCTTCACGTAACTTGCATCAGCATCGACAACTGTAAATGTATGGTTTGTAATTTGGAAAAACAGTTCATCATTGAGGGCAGCATTGATCAATCGAAGGAGGTATGTCTTCCCGGGTTTCACCTTTAGCCGAAAAGTTTCTGCAAGTAGATTAACGTTATTTGCTCATATGTTCAACAAGAAAGTAAAATGGTATAAACTAGATGTGACCATATTAACGAGTTTGGTTAGGTTGGGCTGACTCGCAAAAGTTTCTTTTTAATCTTTTTAATCTTTGTTAAATAACTATAGTTTTACAAATGATTACAAAAGTTACTTTACTACAAACTTAAGTACCTTTTCGCGAAGAACAATTGTATAACGGTCCAGGCAGTCCATTGATGGTATAAGCGTCTGAATTGTTTGGGCCAGCTCCGGTCTGAAGAGCCTGGCTGATAACGGCTTCTGTATCGCTCTTCCACCACTCACCTATTTATCAAAATGACGCAGCTTAATACAATAAACTATCATTATCCCAAACAATAACTAAAAGGTTCAGTAATTAAATTACCAAATGTAATGGGGACTTCCTTGTAAGGTTTCACAAAAGGGTAAGAAGTGTTAAGTCTAGGAAGAATAACAATCGGCCCGTAAAGTGTTGATCTAATCCACGAAACATGGGCATGGTACCAAAGGGTTCCTGTTTGTCCGATAATGGTGTAGTTGTAAACGTACGTTTGGCCTGTTTGAATTGGGCATTGTGTTATGTATGCTGGCCCGTCAGCCCATCCACTCCGAAGTTGTCGAATTCCATGCCTGCCATTATCAAGCAATTATATAACAATAAAGTTGAATACATTAACCTTTAAAAGAATGTTGAATAAACACTTACCAATGGATACTAATATTATTGGAGACATGATTAACTACTTTTATCACCAATCGGTCACCCTCCCTAGCAATAATCCTTGGGCCCGGGAATTTCCCATTGACGGTAATTATGCTTTTGCTTTGACACAATCTTGTCACATTTTGCATCCGTATCTGAAAACACATGATACATTTCAAGTAAACCACATGTAAAAGGTGAGAAATCACAATAGGTACCACCAAACTTACGTCAAACTTATAATGTCGGGTAATGCCGCTAACAGGGTTCAAGCACAAGCAAATAAAGCAAGACAAGAAGAAGAAAGCAGTCAAGAAAGATGATGGTACAACCATTTTGAAAATTTGATTGCTTGAAGAAGTAATTGATATGATGGTTTAAAACATTTGGAGAGTTGTGGTTTTTATAAGGGATGTTAAATATTGTAAAGATCACGTAGTTACCTACTGCATATGGTCCGGTCATACTATGGAGTGGTGTTAAAGTCAATTTATCTGATTTTGACTTGTATTATATTCTTATTAACTCTAATTCTAGTAGTATATGTCTAATTGACCATGTTACCCTTGTTTGAGACTTAAAAGGACATATTTTCTTATATTGGTGTCATCCTTCTTGCAAAATACTATTTGAAATTTGGTAGAGTATCGATAACAACAATTTAATAATTATACATATGAGAAATTGTATCTTATAAAAGTAAGAAATAATAACCTCAAATATAAAGGCGGTTTTAACTAAAATACAAGTATATGATGTGTAAAAATAATATGAAGGTTTGTTATCAAAACTTTTATTAATATTCTTAACTTTAGGGTTTTGTTAATAATAATAGCATCGGTTTATGCAAGTACTAATGTATTTGTATTAAAAAAAACCCTTATATTTATGATAACGATACAAAACGGGCGAGGATTTCGATTCAAGTTATCGAAGGAGGGCGAGTTTTAATGTCGTCCTATCGGGTTTTGTATGTGACCGTTTTCAAACTTTTTCTCTTGTCACTTCTAAGATGTTATCTATGAGGTTTAAACGTTATGCCTTTTGTGAGTACATTAAGACGTCTTACCATATGTCACCTTGATGATTGTTAACTTTTTATAATTATAGCGTTTTTTAGAATATGACCGTATTTAATAAATTATGTAGTTATTTATAGAAACAAATCCTAGAAATTTGTCATTAACCAAGAGATTTTAGGTACAAATGTCCTAAATCAATATCAATTATCTAATGAGTAATGCTTTTACTCATAAAAATATTACTCATTAAATATTTTTATTTTTAACCTTAGAGTATAATCTTTTAAATATTAATACTTAACTTTTAGTTATTACCATTTTTCAGTTTTTTTAATGTCTTTTGTAACCGCGCTGCCAAAATCGGACAAATTCATAAAACCTCATTAGTATAATTATTATGTAGCGCATTTGTTGTGAATTTATCTTAAGAAATGTGGGTAAACCAGCATGAATGGGCCCTTAGACTTCCACTTAAAAATAAGAGTAAATTGCATAATCGTTTATGTGATTATACCAAAATTATAAATATCGTCTCTAGACTTTATAAATAACGTTCAGGTCACTCTTGAAGAATCTTTAAGATATTTTACGAAAATTGCACACTAATCCCTTGTTTTCAATCGACATAAATTTCCCCTTTTTAAAACCGCTTAATTCGCGGGACCCTAGTTAGCTACTACTTCATATATTATACGTGATTTCATGTATAAGTATTTATCCATTAATGGTAAGTTCACATAAAAGAAAATCTTTGTAATAACGTTAAAGGGCATTTTGGGAAAGTAATATATAAAACAAAAACAAACAATGCTTTGAGTTCAACCGTTAATCTTGTTAATCAAGTCAATAAACAAAGGGTTAGATTAGTTAACCAATCAAATCTTTTTGTTACAGTAGGCATGCTAAATGATGAAAATGTTTGTAGGGCAATACTGGTTAGGTTGTGATAGCATTGATCCAACCAAACATGGTCCTTTAACAACTTCCTTCGCATATATATCATCAAGAAAACGACTTCGTATCCTCCTTCCTTTTAAGCAAAACTAATCTAATCATGAAATAGAGCGAAACGTAAGTTAGTTTCTGACACGAAAGAGGAACAAGATTCTAACATATAACATTCGAATCATATGATATATGCATTGCAATGAAGTGGTGTTGTTGTCTGAAACCTCTTTAAGCTTTAGATTGATTGTAAGTAGGAGTGTAGTCTAGTTGAGTCGGGCTAGAACTTGCTCCGGTCGAAGGATGTCACATATACCAACCAAATGAAAATAGGTGTAACGTAATTGAAGGTTAACATTTGAGGTCCATAAGGTCCTGGTATAGAGTAAGTTGAGGTATAAATTTTGGAATGTGACAATGATCTTATCAAATTTTTATTATTCCAGAAGGAATACTAGACGAGAAACAAAATTTGATGACGGACAACCCAACCAGACCGAAGACTTATTTGTTTTGGACTAGTACATGTTTAATAAAGGTGGCCAAATGGATGTGTCCGGTGCGTTTGGTTGGGTTGAGTAAGAAGTCACAACAGGTTCGAGTCAAACCTGGTCAAATTTTGGTATGGGTCAGCGTACTTTGGGTTGACCCAATAACACTTTTTGAACTCTGTCATAGTTTTTAACAAATAACTAATGCATTCAATATGATTAACAAGAATAGAATCCAAATAAGTGAATGAATGATTCAAGTTGTTATATCATATATGCATTAAATATATAGAGTAAATTACACCGTTGGTCCCTATATTTGTACCCAAATCACTAGTTCGAGGCTTTTTTTGAAATAATTACTCCATTAGTAGCCATTGTTGTAATTATGTTACGCCGGTGATCCAAAATACTAACGTCCGTTTATTTTTAACGATTTTTTCAGCACATGACTTGCACACGAGGGTATTTTTGTCATTTCACCTTTAATAAAGAACCTGCAAGTTTCATACCAATCCCATTCCGGCAAGCAGTCTCCCTCAATCAATCGAACCTTTTCAATATGTATTACCTGTAAAAGAAATACTTTCACATACCCTAATGAAATTCATCATTCATTTCTACATATCAAACATGTTTCCCATAAATAATAAAGAACCTGTTTCATACTTCCATATTGTTTTTTTGTAAAACTACTAGATCTATGGACTATGATGAAGACCATTCAAGACTTGAGTGACGCAAACACAAAAGTAAAAGGGTGAAGAAATTACAACGAAACTTCAAAAATTAAGCTTGGTCCACTGGTCTAAGTCAATAACCGCCGGATAACGGTTTCTTTCCTGACTCGAACGAGTTCTGAGTCAACCCGAATCGGACTGAGTTAACAAAAACCAGCGAGTCATGACCGAATCACACCTAAGACGGACGTGTGGAGGGCACGTGACATGGCTTCCGTCAATTATAGACGGACGTTTGAAAAATGGACCACCGGTGTAACGGATTTACAACAATGGGGACTAATGGCGTAATTATTTCAAAAAAAGCCTCGAACTAGTGATTTGGGTACAAATATAGGGACCAACGGTGTAATTTACTCAAATATATATTTGGCGACTTTCATCTCATTTGACCCGCTCCCTTTTTAACCGAAACTTGTGTTTTATTCAAGGTCTATCGATAATGCCTTTAACCTCCTAAACCGTTCTATTAAACGATTCACATTGTTATATATGTAATCAAAATAAACACATTATATATTTTGTTTCAAAAAAGCACTTCTTCAAAGGTAGACGAAACATTAGTTGCTGGTCAACCCAATCCAGATTGTCTTCATAGTGTACTAAAAATGACCCGTTTCAACTTGATCCCAGACTGACCCATTACCCAACCCACCAGACCCGTGCATGGTCAAATAAACCTTCTTTAAGCATAGATGGTCCGACTGTTACAATTGGGCCGGAAGCTGATCAAAATAATATACATAAGCCATGTTCAGAACAAAATGGAAGACCATTCAGCTGCACTATTATAGTTCCGGTTACAGTAAAAGAACAGAAACTTCAATCCTGCCCAAGGTAAATCAATACGTAGGAATAATAAAAACCAGAAGATAAAATGAGCATTTGGTATCTTCGACCAATAAATAAGCAAGTAACCTGGTGCAAAAAAGTAAATTTTACTGACACAAGTAACTGGGATCATAAAAAAGTCCAACACATGACCCGAAGCCTTACCGTTTTGAGTGCACACCCTACCGAAGTTTTAAAGCAATCAATGCCATCCAATATTAGCTCATGAAATGGTATAAAATGGTAATTTTCGGCTATGTTGCACGGAAACGCCTATCGGGTGCCGTCTCACGTACCGGAAACGTCCCGGAAACGGGAAACGCCTGGAAACGCGCCGGAAACACCTGGAAACGTTTCCCGGAAAAGGGAAACGTTTCACCTGTGAAGGAAGCGGCAAGGTTTAGCCGGAAACGGCACCAGAAACGTTTCCGATAAAAAGATCCCGTTTCTTTTCTTATTTTTCATTTTTTGGGCTTTTAATCTAGTTTTTGGGCTTTTTATCTTGAAACCTTATTCTTAATATCATTATATATTATATAATAAGTCTTATTCTAAATAAAAAAAAACTTTCATATGTATTCTCCAATTACAATCCAACGTGGTTTCTAAACTTTCTACTTTCTTGCATGAAGATAGACTAGATGAAAACAGCTTGTTTAATTAGGTATTCACGTTCAAAAAACATAACAACTTTAATTAGGTATTCACTTATTAGAGTACTTGATCATATGCGAATGATTTTGTTATATGGTATTACAAGTTTACTTGTATTTAATATTTTAAACGTGAATACCTAATTAAACAAGCTAATTAAGTAAACATTCTATTACAATTTGATGTTAGATGTAAATGCTTATTTATTTTTACTAACAAATATATATATAAATATATAAAATATCCAAACGTTTCTGGCCGTACCCGTTTCTTGATTTTTTAGACATCGGCGTTTCTAAGTCCCCGTACCCGTTCCCGTATCCGTCCCTGTGCAACATAGATTTTCGGTGACCAACTTCTGTAACAAAATAGATATGAAAATCAATCATATTGTATTGAAAACTCACGTTACAGAAAACCATAGCTGTCGATACATTTCTAGAGCCACAAACTTCCTCACTCTACGTAAAAATTAATTTCATTCATGATCAATGGGAATACTAATCATCCCATCCTATATATCAAATTACACTAACTCGTTGTATTATTTCTTCGTTCTTGGAGCCATAAATGCAGATTTTTCACTGTACAGTTTCATTGATGAATCTATGCAAGCTAATTTCCTAAACTAAATGAATTACACACGAATATTAATCATATAAACATAATGCATCGACATACATAAAATCCGAGATGTTAATATCAAGACCAAATGCATGAAGTGGCAAACCGAGGAATTTACATAGCAGGCCCCAACATACATTCAAGACTACGAATAGAGTTGTTACAAATTTCAAAAATACTTTAAAAGTGTATCATTACTAATACTTTCTACCACATCTTTCTCAATATATGACACAAGACAATCATTCATAAATTGGTCACCTGTTTTGTTTGTCAACTCACTTTTTATCAACTTCATTGCTGAACATGTCCGCTCCACACCGGATGTTACTACGGGTAAAATCAATGCTAGTTTCAAGAGAAGATACACCATCGGATAGATTGTATGTTTTCTTGTTTCAACCATCTTCTTGGAAACGTCTCCAATTCCCTTCAAAAGATTAAATCTTGCGTCACCACGTACATCAAAAATAAAATTTTGAAGTTGTTCTCTGTGCGTTTCAAGTTCAACTTTTGAAAATTCGGAAGGATAAAATTCAGCCATTTTCAGAAGTTGATCCTCGTTAAATTCCTGAAAACACTTACTAGGACAAAACGAAGTCATAGAAACAAGCAGTGTCGTGTTTACTTCGTTAAAGCGATCGTTGAGCTCTTGAAGTTGCATGTCTATAACCGAAGAAAAAACATCAACTTGGTAGTGATGCAAGTTGCTAACTTGTACACCATTGCAACAGCTTTCTTGATCAACATACAGTTGTTCCATATTCAATATTCCGACATCATATTTGTTGCAAAACGAAGTAACTGTGTCCAAAAGTTGTCGCCATCCTTCATTCCTCATTTCATGTAGTCTCTGGTTAGAAGCCCTAACAAGATGTACTACATTTACGATATCTTGGTCTTTATTATTTAATGTCGTGCTCAACTCATTTGTGATCCCCAAGATCTCAACCATGAAATGTAAGCAAAAAACAAAATCAAACGTTTTTAATAACTTTAATAGACGACGGGCTTCTGCTCTTTGATTTTGACAAGTATTATCATCCTTAATGGCTTCAAGTACTTCGCAAACAGAAGTATATATAATCATGATATATAAAAGCGAACCGTAATGTGAACCCAAATGAGTATAACCGGGTCGTTTGATACTAGTATTCCTCATTTCAACCAATGCTTCCACAACTTTTGTTATTTGTTTCTCTTTAAGTTGGTCTTGACGCTTATAAACAGATCTGATCAAGTTTAACAATCGAGAAATCACTTCAAAGAAATCATTAATAGAAAAATGATTCTTCGCAACAAATACAAGTGATAACTGTATTTCATGAGCAAAACAATGAACATAATACGCAGATCGTGTTTCCTCCATAATCAAATTCTTCAAGCCATTAAACGCGTTTTTCATGTCACTAGCTCCATCATAACCTTGACCTCGAATCCTAGACGGACTCAATCCACATTCCAAAAGCATCGAATAAATAGTCTCCTTAAGCGACAAAGGTGAAGTATCACTAACACATTTGATTCCAATAAACCTCTCCACAACAATCCCTTCACTATTCACATACCGCAAAACCAAAGCCATATGCTCTGCACCAGACACATCACGAGTCTCGCCTACTATAATCCCAAAGAAATCATCTCCCACGTCTTGCATAATAACCTTAATAGTTTCCTTCGCAGCAACACGCACAATCTCCTTATGTACAGAACTACACTCCATTCCCAAATTCTTCGGAGCGTTATTGTTATTCACTGCACCATCACCTACCTTTTCATTCCGATCGATATAAAACTGTAAAACCTCAAGAAAGTTCCCTCGGTTAATCAACTCTCCGTTTTCATCATAACCCGCAAAAGGCAACCTCTGTCGTAACAAAAACCTAACACAATCAACAGAATCCCTCAACAAAACCCGCTCATTTCTCAACAACTCACACTGCTCCTTAAACGAACCATCATCCAATCCTAACTGTACCCGACTAATCAAATCTCGACACTTCTGAACAGCTTGATTATGCGGAGTTCCCACATTATGCAAATCCAACCGCTCTTTCTTATTCCAAGACTTAAACCCACCAACCACAAAGGAATCCGCTCCACCTCTATTCCTAATCTCGGACATAAACAAATAACAACATAAACAAAACGCGGATTCTTTTTTAATACTATACTCCAACCAATACTTATGATGATTAAACCAAGTGGAGCTAAATTTAGGGAACCTACGACCTATCTGTCTTCGTTTATAGGAATGGTGTCTAGGTTGATATGGTCCTTTTCGTAAGTAAGCTAGTCTAATATCGTCACGTTGGTTTACGTGGTAATGTTCTATTGCTGGTCTGTCTCCAGGGTCTATAGGGAGTGTAGTTATATCTACTTTCATATATTTCGAAGCGGTTTGTTCGATATTGTGTGGTTCCTTTTTAACTAAGGTTAACATTATAACTGAAATGAATTAATGTTGGTGATTTTAGTGTCATTGACGGCCATTTAGGTAATGTGATTTACTAGGGATTTATGTGACTTCATATTCTGCTCGAATACGAGTTAGGGAAGTGTGGAGTGCACACTCGTTGAGCAAAAATGAAGTCAACCATGAATAAATGATAGTAAAATCACCAACAATTAAGAGATTAGATTCTAGGGTATGGATTTACCGGAAGTAAGAGAGGGTGAAGATGTGAGTTTGGCCGCCGTGAGTTGTTGGGGACAAATGGGTGTGGCTTCGCTTTAGTTGATATCAAACAATTAGGGGGTGTTATGTGAGCTTATTAATTTATCACCTTATTGTTTGTTTAGATGATTAAAAATAAAACAAGGAAATTATAGATGAGTATATAGATATGTGTGGTAAATTTAGTTTGTAGCATTACTTAGTAGTTTGGATTTAGATTTGACTTATATTTACAATTAAAAGATTTTATTTTTATAAATATGTTTAAGAAAATTGCTTCTGTTAAAGTTTAAAAATATAAAATGACATAAAATTACATAATGTCACACCCCGCATAGAAATGGCGGAACCGAGGTGCGCAGTGTATACGGTATCAGAGATTCAAGGTTACATAACATAAGTAAACAATACATCATCAACATAGATAAAAGAGTTTGAAAGAGAATACTTATTACAGTCATCCGAATATATATCAAAATACGGCTACAGCGTTGGGATACTAAGGAATTAAATAAAGCAAAATAAATTCCTCGCATAAGATCCACGTAGCCAATAAGCATAGCATCAAAAAGGTGTAACCTCAAATCCCTGAAAAGCGTTAAAATACGACGTCAACATAAAGTTGGTGAATTATTCGCAATAGTAGTTGAAAACATAATAGTAAAAAAAAAGGTTTTCAATAGCTTTTGACCCAAAAGTGATACGGTTTGAAGATAAGTCATTTGAAAATGATGATTTGAAATATGCGTGAAGTATACGAAACCTTTTGATAAAATACTCATACTTGTACATAAAATACCATAATCATTTCATAAAAATACCATACTTAGTTCATAAAATAATACCAGACTCGGTTCATAAAATAATACCATACTCAGTTCGGAAATGATACCATACTCCGTTCATAAATAATACCATACTGGATAGAATAATAATAGCCTTTGGTAAATACGATACACCTGATCCTCAACAATAATAAAGGCAACTAACCCCACCTAGTGCATTACGCTAGGTTGTCCTCGATAATAATACTCGGTCATAACATCACTAACACGGACAGGGCTCCTCCCTTATCATAATAACGTATTAGGATGAGGGTTTGTAAGACCCATATAGCGCTATATATACTTCCGACGGCAAAAGCTAACAGGTGTGTATACGGGGCCTCGTTCTACCACAAAGGCGGAACGAGTTGGGTAATGCTAACCTAAGGCATCCATATCCAAAATACATACCATAATACATAAACATAATACATACATACCATAAAAATATATTTGTTTAACGCTAATCATGCCCAAAAATGTAAAAGAAGTAAAAAGGGCAACGAATAACTCACTGATAGCAAAGCAATCCAAATCTTTATATGTCGGGAAATACTACAATACCGACAAGCTCCAACGTCTAAGTGCCCTATACATCACGTAAATAAACATGTCTAAGTATCTCTAAGTCTAGTAGGGTTATGCCTTAATGATTAACGTTTTTTTTATACGGGTTTTAAAATAACCAAAGGAATATCGATATAACGGAATAACAAGTGTTTCGGAAAGTCAATGGACTAGATACGTGTTCTTCATACTTACGTGCACTACAAGTCACGTAAGTATCAAGTTATGTGATATAGAGGAGTTACGGGTATAGTAACTTGACAAACAAGGAAGTTACGTGAACTAAACAAGAATTACGTGATAAAGGAACATAATTACGTGATTATGGGAATTAAATATGTGCCAAGTAAGTCATGGAATCAACAAGTGTTACATGCAAGGAAAATCACGTGCTAATCAAGACCATCATGTGGTTTCAAGCTTGTTAGGTGGTGAATTCTATGCATGGCAAATGAATTATGAGAAAATAAGGGTAATTACGTGAAATGCATGACAATTACGTGAACGGAATTGGAAATTACGTGAGCATATGAACTATTACGTGACATAACACTAATTACATGACATGGGTACAATTACGTGAACGTAATTGTAGTATTACGTGACCAGTTCGTATTACGTGATCGAAGGGTAACTTTCGTGAACGTAACATATGAATTTCGTGAATAGTATGGAAGTTACGTGAGCGTAACATGTATTTCGTGAGCTAGGGGTGTTTATTTCGTGCAAGTAACTCTTATTACGTGACATAACGGAATTTTCACGAAAAATGACATTTAGAAATCGGTTTTGGAGTGTTCTAAGTGTCCATATGATCTATAATCATAACCCTATGTCCAGAATATGATAACATACAATAATCCTTAATAAAATCTCGGTTTTGACGGTTTAAAATGGTAGTTTCGTGTTTGGATAAAATGGAATAAAGTTTAAAATCAAAACGGAGAAATACTTACTTGATCGGAATGAAATTCGGAGGATAGATAGAGATGATGATGGTGATCAATAATCCGGTCTCGGATCTAAATTTGGACGGTCGGATCGTCGGAAATGCTAGAGAGAAGGTGGAGGTTTAATGGTGTTTGTGTGTGTTTTAGAGAGAGAAAAGTGTGTGTATGAATTACTTGGAGGAGAAGATGGAATGAGGAATAGGACAAAAATTCAGAATTATAATGAGACAATTAAGTTGGTGGAGGACTAAAGTTGAAATAGAAATCTCGCGTAGGACTAGTTTCGTAATAAAATTTCCGAAAGGACTATAAATGAAATACTTTTTAAACGTTAATCTTAATCATATAATTAAGGCATAATTCCCCTAAACTTATCATAAGAGCATACTAGACTTATACTAAAGGCACTTTAGACTATCCGTTCCCGACATAAAGATTCGAATCACATACTATATACCCGATAAACACAAATACGCATAAAATACAAATACGATACCCATAAAATACGAGAAATACGAATACAATACTCATAAAATACGAATGCGATAAAACATAAAAAGGAATACAATAGGATCATACATAAACATAATAAATAAAACGAATACGCGACGATAGAATTATACTTCGAAATTCGCGAATGTCACAGTCTCCCCAAGTAAAAAGAATTTCGTCCTCGAAATTATCACCTGGTACTACTTCCGGGAGAGAGGTGAGGATACTGCCGCAGAATTTCATCTTCGCGTTCTCACGTGAACTCAGCTCCAAACGGGAATACCAACGAACCTTGACAATCGGAATCTCACTTCGTCACAGATGCTTAACATCACAAGCAACGATCTCGATCGGTTCCTCAATGAAATGAAGCTTATCAACAAACTGGAGTTTCTCAAGCGGAACTAATAACGTCTCGTCAGCCAGGCATTTCTTCAACTGAGATACATGAAATACATAATGTATGCTGCTCAGTTCTGCCGGCAAATCTAGTGCGAACGTACGAATCTCTCTATCGGATAATTCCCACGAATCGGTAGGAAATGAGCAGACTTCGCCAAACGATCAACGATAACCCAGATACTGTCATAACCACTCGAAGATCTCGGAAGCTTCGTAACAAAATCCATAGCAATACGCTCCCATTTCCAATCGGAAATCTTCGGTTGTTGGAGTAGCCCAGACGGTTTCTGATACTCAATCTTCACTTTAGAACAAGTCAAACATCGGCTAACATATTCGGCGATTTCACGCTTCATACCCGGCCACCAATAAAAATCCTTCAAGTCATGATACATCTTGTCGGAACCCGGATGAATGGAATAATTAGACTTATGGGCTTCGTCCAGAATCAACTGACGGATACTAACCGGAACCCAAATATGCTCGAGGAGATACAGAACTCCATCCTCTTTCGGTTCTAACTCCAACGCTAACTTATACAATCTTTCATCTTTAACACGGTCCGCTGTCATAATACCCTCTGGTGCTTGAATAATCCGAGCCTTCAAGCTCGTCTGAATAGATATCACCATAGAACGAATACGGACAGGTTTGACCGTTTCCTTACGACTTAGTGCATCAGCAACAACGTTCGCCTTACCAGGGTGGTAGCGAATGTCGCAATCATAGTCGTTTAAATAACTCAACCCAGCGCAGTTGTCTCATGTTCAGCATCTTCTGATCGAAAATGTGTTGAAGACATCTTGTGGTCGGTAAATACAGTACACTTGGTCCCATACAGATAATGTCTCCAAATCTTCAACGCAAGACGACAGCTCCCAACTCTAGATCATGTGTCGTGCAATTCTGCTCATGGATTTTCAACCGACGCGAAGCGTAAGCTATAACTTTACCATTCTGCATAAGCACACAACCCAGACCTTTGTGCGAAGCGTCGCAATAAACCACAAAATTCTCGGAACCAACTGGCAGACTAAGAATAGGAGCGTCACATAACCGCTGCTTAAATACCGAAAGGCTCTCTCCTGATCGGGACCCCAAATGAATGGTTCACTCTTCTGTGTCAACTTTGTCATAGGTGAGGCGATCTTGGAGAAGTTCTCGATGAATCGACGATAATACCCAACAAGACCCAAAAACGAACGGATTTCGGTCGGTGACTTTGGTGCAACTCCGCCTTTTACAGCTTCAATCTTAGCAGGATCAACGTGAATACCCTTCGCGCTAACTAGGTGGCCAAGAAACTGAACTTCGGATAACCAGAACTCGCACTTAGAGAATTTCGCATACAACTTCTCTCTTCGAAGCACTTCTAGAACAAGACGCAAATGCTCTTCATGTTCCTTGCGACTTCGGGAATAGATAAGAATGTCGTCGATGAATACGATAACGAATTTTGTCAAGATACGGACGACAAATACGGTTCATTAGATCCATGAATGTTGCAGGGGCGTTTGTTAGACTAAACGGCATCACCATGAACTCATAATGACCATATCGAGTACGAAAAGCGGTTTTTTTTTTTTTTGGTATATCATCTTCTTGAACTCTCAGTTGACGATAACCAGAGCGAAGATCGATCTTAGAGAAATAGCAAGAACCCTGAAGTTGATCAAATAAGTCATCAATACGAGGAAGGGGATAACGGTTCTTCACAGTCAACTTGTTAACTCCCGATAATCAATACATAAACGCATGGAGCCATCCTTCTTCTTAACAAGGAAGACAGGAGCACCCCACGGGGAGAAACTAGGACGGATAAAACCCTTATCGACCAGTTCCTGAAATTGTTTCGATAATTCGAGCATCTCGGAAGGAGCCAAACGATACGGAGCTTTAGCAACAGGTGCAGCTCCAGGAATAAGATCAATACGAAAAATCGGTTTGTCTCTGGGGAGGGACTCCAGGTAAAACGTCGGGAAAAACGTCAGAATACTCGCGAACAATCGGTACACCATCAATCTTTATCGCAGAATCTTTCTTCACCAAATGAGCGAGATATAAGAAACAACCTTAGCGGACATACTCGCGAACTTTCAGACAAGAAATAACTTTAAGGTGTTTCCCGGCCTTGTCTCCGTGTACAATCAACTGATCTCCATCCGGTTTCTGAATACGTATAAGCTTCTCATAACAGACTATTTCTCTCTTATGCTTCGCTAACCAATCCATACTGACTACGACGTCGAAACTACCGAGTTTCATAGGAATAAGGTCGATGGAAAAAGGAATATCGGTTAAAACGAGGGGAATATCGCGAATAACTTCTCTAACACAGGCACATCTACCATCGGCTATTACTACATCATACGCAGGCTCTAAAAGACTAGAGGCACGGTTTACTAAGGGACGAAAGTCACTAGAAATAAAGCTTCTATCGGCATCCGAATCACAATAGAATAAAAGCAGAATAATCATAGACAAGAAATGTACCAGTGACTACGGTAGGATCCTGATGAGCTTCGGAAGATTCCATGGCGAAAGCTCGGCTCTTAGCAGGATTCCCTCTCGCACTAGTACCAGCACCAGGAGTAGGAAGGGAAGTAGATGATACAAGCTTGGGACACTGATAACGAAGGTGACCCATTTCTCCACATTCAAAACATGCTCCGGTAGCTTTTCTACAATACTGCTCCGTGTGGCCTAGCTTCTTGCAGTGTTCACATACCCAACACGCCACATTCGTCGCATGCGCACTGCCGCATGTATCACACTTAGGGCGCACGCCCTGATAATCAGCTCCAGAACTCGTCAACGCATATACTTGAGAAGCTTTAGGTCTCTGATCATGACTACGGTTTCTCTTCCCAAAAATGCCCATAGCTCTTCTTTCAGATTTTCCAAAATCTCTTCGGCTCACAGCTGGCTGGAGAGTACCACCACGGATCGCACTAGCGGTCAGCCGACCAGCAATACCAACTGCACTCTGAAGAGTACTCGGGAGGCGAGAAATAATGTGGTCTCTCATAGCCTGAGGTAATCCTTGAGTGAAGCGCTCGATTCTTTCCGTCTCCGTACGGACCAACCGAGGAGCCAAAACACACAAGTCATAGAACCTGTTCACATACCCGCGGAAGTCAGTACCTTGCATAGTTAAGTTCCACAACTCGTTCTCCAACCTCTGCGTCTCAGGTGACGGCACATACTCCTTTTTCATAATAATCTTCAAACTTTCCCAAGTCATCCAGGCAACAGTAGCTCGGCCCCGAACTTGTCTCACCGAGTTCCACCAAGTGAGTGCCTTACCTTGGAATAAGAATGTAGCATACTTAACTTTGCTCTCCTCAGCACATCCCGAGACATCAAACACAGATTCAATCTTTTCAAACCACTGCAGAGTAGCAACCGCATCTTCAGTACCGTTGAACTCAGTAGGTTTGCAGCCCAGAAAGGTCTCATACGAACAACCTCGGGGTGGATCTTCAATAATAAAACTCGGTCTACCTACTCCTATGTGCACTGCTCTTCCTTCATCAGAACCATCGCGCCCAGACGCCATACCTTCTGGTTCAAAGCCGTGCATCTCAGGTTCTTCCAACCCTAAGTCGACATTCTGCACCGGTGTCTCCTTAAGCTGTGCCACGATCACTGGTATAGCTGCTGCTATCTGCTCCGCAATCATCTGACTGATGTTCGAAGTAGCGGTGTTAGCATAGGGGACAGCAGTGGTGTTCCGTGGCGTAGCACTCGCTCTCACACTGGCGCGAACTCGTCTTGCCGACCATCTCCTAGCAGTGACGGCATGGGTAGACCTAGTAGAAGTTCTCTTAGGCGGCATCTTCTACGGATATTAAACGGAATAAATAGGAACGATAAACTGTACGTGCGACTAAAACAAGCAGGCCTCAAAGCATAAAAAGCAAAATAAAAGCACATATAGCATACGAATCACATACAGGCCCACAAAGAAGTAAAAGCGCACATAGAGTAAATCAGATAGGTCCAAAAGCCTAGGTCATAGTCTAAGTGATTCCGTAAGGTCACTTAGTTCGCTATAACCATTGGCTCTGATACCAACTTCTGTCACACCCCGCATAGAAATGGCGGAACCGAGGTGCGCAGTGTATACGGTATCAGAGATTCAAGGTTACATAACATAAGTAAACAATACATCATCAACATAGATAAAAGAGTTTGAAAGAGAAAACTTAATACAATCATCCGAATAATATCAAGATACGGCTACAGCGTTGGGATACTAAGGAATTAAATACAGCAAAATAAATCCACGCAATAGATCCACGTAGCCAAAAGCATAGCAACAAAAAGGTGTAACCTCAAATCCCTGAAAAGCGTTAAAATACGACGTCAACATAAAGTTGGTGAATTATTCGCAATAGTAGTTGAAAACATAATAGTAAAAAAAAAAGGTTTTCAATAGCTTTTGACCCAAAAGTGATACGGTTTGAAGATAAGTCATTTGAAAATGATGTTTTGAAATATGCGTGAAGTATACGAAACCTTTTGATAAAATACTCATACTTGTACATAAAATACCATAATCATTTCATAAAAATACCATACTTAGTTCATAAAATAATACCAGACTCGGTTCATAAAATAATACCATACTCAGTTCGGAAATGATACCATACTCCGTTCATAAATAATACCATACTGGATAGAATAATAATAGCCTTTGGTAAATACGATACACCTGATCCTCAACAATAATAAAGGCAACTAACCCCACCTAGTGCATTACGCTAGGTTGTCCTCGATAATAATACTCGGTCATAACATCACTAACACGGACAGGGCTCCTCCCTTATCATAATAACGTATTAGGATGAGGGTTTGTAAGACCCATATAGCGCTATATATACTTCCGACGGCAAAAGCTAACAGGTGTGTATACGGGGCCTCGTTCTACCACAAAGGCGAAACGAGTTGGGTAATGCTAACCTAAGGCATCCATATCCAAAATACATACCATAATACATAGACATAATACATACATACCATAAAAATATATTTGTTTAACGCTAATCATGCCCAAAAATGTAAAAGAAGTAAAAAGGGCAACGAATAACTCACTGATAGCAAAGCAATCCAAATCTTTATATGTCGGGAAATACTACAATACCGACAAGCTCCAACGTCTAAGTGCCCTATACATCACGTAAATAAACATGTCTAAGTATCTCTAAGTCTAGTAGGGTTATGCCTTAATGATTAACGTTTTTTTTTTTATACGGGTTTTAAAATAACCAAAGGAATATCGATATAACGGAATAACAAGTGTTTCGGAAAGTCAATGGACTAGATACGTGTTCTTCATACTTACGTGCACTACAAGTCACGTAAGTATCAAGTTATGTGATATAGAGGAGTTACGGGTATAGTAACTTGACAAACAAGGAAGTTACGTGAACTAAACAAGAATTACGTGATAAAGGAACATAATTACGTGATTATGGGAATTAAATATGTGCCAAGTAAGTCATGGAATCAACAAGTGTTACATGCAAGGAAAATCACGTGCTAATCAAGACCATCATGTGGTTTCAAGCTTGTTAGGTGGTGAATTCTATGCATGGCAAATGAATTATGAGAAAATAAGGGTAATTACGTGAAATGCATGACAATTACGTGAACGGAATTGGAAATTACGTGAGCATATGAACTATTACGTGACATAACACTAATTACATGACATGGGTACAATTACGTGAACGTAATTGTAGTATTACGTGACCAGTTCGTATTACGTGATCGAAGGGTAACTTTCGTGAACGTAACATATGAATTTCGTGAATAGTATGGAAGTTACGTGAGCGTAACATGTATTTCGTGAGCTAGGGGTGTTTATTTCGTGCAAGTAACTCTTATTACGTGACATAACGGAATTTTCACGAAAAATGACATTTAGAAATCGGTTTTGGAGTGTTCTAAGTGTCCATATGATCTATAATCATAACCCTATGTCCAGAATATGATAACATACAATAATCCTTAATAAAATCTCGGTTTTGACGGTTTAAAATGGTAGTTTCGTGTTTGGATAAAATGGAATAAAGTTTAAAATCAAAACGGAGAAATACTTACTTGATCGGAATGAAATTCGGAGGATAGATAGAGATGATGATGGTGATCAATAATCCGGTCTCGGATCTAAATTTGGACGGTCGGATCGTCGGAAATGCTAGAGAGAAGGTGGAGGTTTAATGGTGTTTGTGTGTGTTTTAGAGAGAGAAAAGTGTGTGTATGAATTACTTGGAGGAGAAGATGGAATGAGGAATAGGACAAAAATTCAGAATTATAATGAGACAATTAAGTTGGTGGAGGACTAAAGTTGAAATAGAAATCTCGCGTAGGACTAGTTTCGTAATAAAATTTCCGAAAGGACTATAAATGAAATACTTTTTAAACGTTAATCTTAATCATATAATTAAGGCATAATTCCCCTAAACTTATCATAAGAGCATACTAGACTTATACTAAAGGCACTTTAGACTATCCGTTCCCGACATAAAGATTCGAATCACATACTATATACCCGATAAACACAAATACGCATAAAATACAAATACGATACCCATAAAATACGAGAAATACGAATACAATACTCATAAAATACGAATGCGATAAAACATAAAAAGGAATACAATAGGATCATACATAAACATAATAAATAAAACGAATACGCGACGATAGAATTATACTTCGAAATTCGCGAATGTCACACATAAAAATATGAAAATAGATTTCCTAATAAAAATATGATAAAACAGAAAATTGCTCAAAGATCACGGTATGATAATCGTGATTCTGGGTGATTATGAGATATTTTTGCTGACATGGCATCCAGAATCATGATTCTGAATTTTTTTTGTGGTGTGATAATGATGATTGTGGGAGATATGGGACCCCCAGTTTAATTTTTTTTTTTTTTTAAATCTCTATCTATCAACTTGTTATTAGCTTCAGTATATCTTTCAGGTGCAACATCAACCATTTTTGTACCACTAGTTTCCTGTATCATAGGACGATGTGGTCCATTACAATAGAATTCGAGAGTTCTACCTCACTATAGTAAATGAATGCTTTGGAACGTAGCTTTAACATCATGAAATCAGCTCTTGGAAGGAACTTAGGAGGTCTTCCACCAAATTCAGTCTCATTGTCATAGTTCACAATTGGAGCAGCCATACCAACACCTGAAAATTGATGAATAGAAATTTTAGATTAGATGAATCAATTTTAACTCAGAACGATGATTACTTCGGAACTGATTCAAATTTTCTTCAAACTTGAATCTAACAACAGACGAACACTTGATTATCTCGCAAGCATCACGAGCTGAGTATCTTTGAGCTCGAACTAGACTCGAAAATTTACTCGAGTAACTCGAGCTCGAGCTCGACTGTTTAAGTCGAGTCGGATTTCAAATAGTTGTAAATCATTCTCGAGTAACTCACGAGCTGTCTCATCTCGTTTACACCCCTAATCACCATCGATATTCGTTTGATACTACCATTTTTGCCTAGTTTGCTACTAGCCCATCAATTGAAAACTCATAAATATAACTCTTATATTAAAACTCTAAGAATCGAAGTGAAAAAGTGATCTAGACAGTTTTTTTTCTTTCTCTTTTCAATGAAATAGAACAATTTTAGTTAATTTTTATATTAAATTAAATTTTGCTATCACTAAAAGAAAATTATGAATTCACCACTACTACTAACCTCATCCAATAATATTGTGTCACTTCATTTTATCATATGAAAATCTTTCTATCCCACTTTTAAATGAAACTAATCCAAAAACACACTCACACTTATCCAATTATACTTTAAAAATACTTAAGCACTTTATAAGTGAGGGGTGTTTGTGTAAGCTTTTTAAATGTGCTTATTAGCTTATGAGCTTATAAATATTTAATAAGTTCACTTTAGATGTTTGAATAAACTTATAAGGTTAAGCTTATCAGTTTATTAAGGAGGTTTTTCACAAGCTCAAAATGAAGTAGCTTATAAAAAAAAAAATCTAAACTTTATATCAGGTTTTTTTTAACAAATTACCAATATATCCTTGAAACTTTGAAGTCAAATTAGTCTTCATTATTGGTGATAGTTTGATAAAGGACGCGTCAATAAACAGCTAATATCCTTTAAATAAATTTCATTTTAATTCATTCATAGAAAACACCATGCTCCAATATTCTAATACCTACAAAACAAATAAAATTAAATAAATAAAAAGTCCACATCACAACAAGTTAAAAGGATTTAAATTCTCAAAAACTTTTCTTTTTGCCCTATTAACCAACCAAACCTTGGCATATTCTTTTGTCAAAAGTTTAAGGCAACTATATGTTGTTCTTCTAATAAAAAGATACATACATGTGCTCTCATGGTTATATATGTATATCTTAGATGAATTAATAGTAAGGTGTTCCGTTAATCTATTAAGGTATCTGGATTCAAACATTTGTAAATAAACAACCCTCTTTTACGTTGATTAAGCTCTGTACATCACAAGTCAACCAAATAATCTAAACCTTTTTTCGTTTATTCGGCTTTATTTCCGTCACACTAATAGTTTGGATTACAACTATGACTCCGTCCCCATTGAATCAATCAATTTGGATGAATATATCAACGTTAGAATAAATCAATTATTATCGAATTCTTAAGATGACAACTCTACATTCCAAATATGTCATGTCGGACTTACAACAATAATTAAATAAAAATTATGTGTACATAGGACCACAATTATTATTTATCAAAATTAGCAAATAAAATAATTACACGTGGTATTACAAATCTGGATTGCAAATTTGTAAAATTATTTCTTAAGACAGTTTACATTTTTAATGGACATTGAAATAAAATGTAACCAAACTACTTAAGTTTTAAGTTACATCTAAATTTCATGTTTCATATGTCATAGTATCAAAGTCTAAAGAAAGTACACAACATTCTATGTATTCTACAAAACATAAGACTTGTAGTTCCTGAACCAAATGAAATAATTAAAATGACCCCTTTAGACCACGGTGAAATGCCCGTATGGACCAAGTGAACATAAGACTTGTGGAGTTGTGGTCCTCCGGATTCCACAAAGATCGATAGCGGTCTCGTGCCCCTACTGTCACGCCAATTTCTCTTCCTCACTCTTTTCATTTTCTTTCTTTCTTCCCTCTTTCTTCTTCATTTTTTTCATTCACGTAATCATCCCACTCTACCATCCCTTATTTCTTGTCTTCTTTCCTTCCCCGTCTCATTTTCATACAATCACACCGACTACTCTTATATGTGTATAAACGATTTGAAAAAACAATTCCAAACACCCTCTAGCAAGCAAATAAGTCCCTCAAATCTCATTCAAATTAAAGGACAAAATGTAGACTTATAGACGAAGTACATTGTTAGAGTCACTATTCCTTTATTGGAACTCTATGTTTACACAAATGTTAGAGCCTATTAACATGAATACAATTCAAGTAACTAACCACATGAAGTTTATTTCATTGACTTATGGTACATATAATTGACACATGGGGTCCACATAAAGTTTCATAAACAAGAATCTATGCAGAAGAAACCCAATTCTACCAAAAAACACAAAAGCTAAAGTTATATCAAAGTGACATGAAAAAAACACTTTATTTTTGAAAAACAAAGTAGCTTTCTTCACATGTATATCAAAGTTTGCCCATTGACATGAATGCATTTTCACTTTCTTTGGACAAAATCAATTGTATATCAAGCATTGTCAATGGAGAAAAGAGAAAAGAGAAAAGAAAAACAAAGGAAAACAAGCTTTATAAAAGTTTTGCTTTCATATTTTGGAAGCTTTGTGTAACGAAACGTAACGTCTAAACTATAATTCCAAAAATAATCGAGCTCGAATCTCATATATTTGTCTAGGGTCAATTCGTTTAGAAAGGTGAATGAGCTTTAGTTTAAGCTAAAGAACAGAAGAAATTAAAGGGAGAGATGTATTTGTAGAGTGGTGACCTTTTTTTTTTGTTGAAATAGACCAAGTTCATGTATTTGTCCTTCTATCTTACAATGAGATATTTCGAGATATTTTTCGATATGATTTGGATTCATTTTCTCATGTTACAATACTTTATATTGAATGTAATAATGTAAAGATTATACCTTGCTCTTGACTCGTTAGGTTCTCACATCAAAAAGTGATGTCACGTCATCTATCACGACTTCATCAGAAAGATGAGCCATGAACCATCTAGGTGGTGACAGCACCCTTCACGTCATGATCATGATACGTCTTCATTTTGTGAAACCACACAGGGACAGTTTCCGAGCCAACTGAGTGCCCTTGGTCTAGAAGATAGGATTTCAAACAAAATTCCAGCTTCCTTTATATGGTACCCATTCAACCTTCATTTTGTTGTAAAATTGAGTGAATGCTGGGATTAAACATAAACAAGTCAAAATTGATATAATTTGATTCCTTAACGGAACGAAAAACTTGATAATAAACAAAGAACACTACATAGCAAGACATATAATTGAAATAAGCTATCCAAAATCTTTTTTAGATCAGCACATTGGCTTCTTTGATCAAATACAACAAGAAATTGATGTTTTCATTGTGGCTTCTTATAAGTTCACTTACAAGAAATCTCGAATCAAATATATTTACAATACACACTAACGTTTCACATTCGCTGGATTCAACTTTCAAAACCGAATTCTTTCTACCATCTGGAGACACGGTTTTGTTCATCCAAAATCCAAGTCCTACTTCTCCTTGACGTCATTCTACTAAAAATAGAACTCGACAAACTCGGACTTCTATTCATCGAAACACCATTAGAATCAGCAGAATTACTTGTATTCGGTCTCAATCTCCCAAAAAACGAAAACATATTACGAAAAACCCTCCCTATTCCATTCCCTCCTCTCCCCCTAAACCTCCTAGACTCGAACACAATTCGTCTAGGTGTACCATAACTACTATCATTCAATCCGCTTTCACCTTCCGTATACACAACCGGAAGCTCTCGTTCACCACCACTGCTTCGTCTCCCACCGTTAAACCTCCCTACCGCAAATCCGCCACCAGGTAATCTCCATATAGTCAATCCAACCGCATTACTCGATCCTTCCTCACTAGGCGAACCTTCTACATTACTTAAACTCGAGTTAATCGAATCAACAGGAAGCTCGTAACGACAAACAGGACACGAATTACGCGTGGCTAACCACGGTAGAATACAATCCGAATGATAAATATGCTTACACGGCATCTCACGCGCTTCGGAATCAAGTGAAAACGATTCGATACAAATTGCGCAGTGTGAGTCCTTACTGACGTGTAATTTATTTACCTGTATCGTCGGCATCGAATCCACAGCGGATTTCGATGCCGGCGATACTTCTGATCGATTTAATCCGTTTAAATCGATCAGTGATAACTGTTCGAGTAATCGATCGAATCCTGATCCCATTAGAAACTCCGACATCATTTCCGGCAGCGGTTGTAGACCTGAACCAGCTCCGTCGTCGTAATACAACTCAAAAGCTCTCTCTCCGGTACCGGAATCATCGTCAGGATTCGCAGATGCACCTCGCAGAACGATAACTGGATTAAACGGTGAAAAATCGCCGTTGTGGCGGCGATTACGCCGCCTTAACCTCAGATCTGACCGGTCGGTGTTGCCGCCAAGCATATACATCGGAAAACGACGACGATGATGATGATTTTCCGTCGAAGGCGGCGCGTGGGATTCCACGACTTCGATAAATCCTCCGTCGCAGTGAGGACAGATGACGGTGTCTTCCGTTGTCAGTCTGATGAAGCGCGTGCAGCGGTAACACCAATACGACGTGGTTGGCATGTTATGAAATGAAATTGGCCGGGAAAGTGGAAAAGGTTATTCTGTTATCGGAAAGTTTGTTGTGCACAGAGAACTAGGATGGATGGATGGATGGATGGATAGATTGATGATGAAAGTGAGAAAATATTTGATTTTATATGCACGCGCGAGATGAGTTAACGGCGTTTTGTATGAGGGTAGGTGCTCATTTTAAGGGCGTTTGGATATGTATACCCAAAATGCTTGCTTCACTGTCTACCGGACAAAAATAAAATGTACTAATAAAATCTGGTCATAACGTATTTATAGCCGACTCACAATCCGCTCGTATTTGAGTTTATATAAGTTTATATTAGTTTATATTCGTGTTGATACATATTTAGTTCAGTTTAATTTTGTATCGGCTTATCTTCATATCATCTTATTCATGTAGGTTTGGTTCATATGTCGGTGCCCTAATTTCTGTTTAACAAAAGTCTAGATTAGAAAATATTGAACAAAATTTATTTTTTGAGTTCCTTTTGGATTTAACAAGTTTCAAAGACTTCAATGACCCATTTAGTTTGTGAAATGTGATAGAGTATGTCAAATAAATTAAAATTTGTTGATACTTGAATTTGATTATGTCACTTGTTTAGTCGACAGAAATTAGATTATTAAGGAAGCATACATTAATTCCTTCATTTTGTGGAATTTTGATAGAAGAATTACATTAATTTCATATAATTTGTTTATACCTTAATTTTAATTTTTTACAACAATCAAAAAGGAATTAAGATGAAATAAATTACATCATATTCCATTCATGGAATTGCAACTATCAAAATGAATTTAATTCCTTCATTTTGGTGGAATTTGATGAAATTATATTCAATTTGATCCAACCAACATGGTTTCTTTTTTGATGAAATTATTTTTGTACCTCTAGTCTTTGACAACTTTTGTTCAAACCGACACCAAAGTGACACAAAGTGACGTTCGTCACTTCCGACCATTGGCACCGGTCTAACATGAAGAAGGTTTGCCGAAATTTGGGGGTGGCGGACTATAAGAAGAAAGAAATAGAATGAACTGAGATATATGGTAAAAACTCGATCTGATACCATAAAAGGTTTTGTATACTATTATTCATGACAAAACAATATCATACAGCATGCATATATATAGAGTAAAAAACACCTAAAATCTAAAGTCTATAAGCAAATAAAGTATTATCCATCCTACACTTTATTTATAAACTATATACATTAATACATACCATGTGTCATAATCTGTTTATTTAACTTCTCTTTTGTTAGTTGACAGGTTTGAGAAATGAATGTTGACATAATAATGATGGCAAACCCATAAACTCAGGAGTTTGAGGGAAAATTGGTCCCAACCCCAAAAGTGAGAAATCAAGGAAACGATGGCTAGTTTTGAATACTACCAACTACTTTGCTTACTTTTCGTTTCTAAGAAAAGCAATGTTTGTATTTTTGCCGTTCAAAAAAAAAATACATTCAAAGGTGTTTGAGATTATATATTAAAGAGATTATTTGGATTATGTCATTTGAAAAGAGGGCTTAGTTAGGTTTTAAAATAGTAGAATAGATCTGCCAACTAAAATTTCCATCTAAGAAAATTAAATAATTTAAAGACTAAGAATTATTTGACATTTGTATTGCATGAAAATATAACAAACTAAATTTGAATTGTTATTGTGTAAAATAACTTTTGTTATTAAAGAATATAATACACAACAAATCTTTATTAATTGTTTTTGGGTATTCAAATTTGCGACAATGTCATGACAAAAATTACATCCATTTGCTAATCCTTTACACACAAAGAGATTGTACAAACTAGCTAATCAACAGGGACTTCCTGGTCGCAAAGGCTAGTGTCTACTTGTCTACGAATCACGTCCTCGTTTCATTTATCCTCCCTGATTTATGTATCGCCTACCCCAAATATCTTAAAGATTCCTTTGGCTGTAAAATCTGATTCCCTAATACGAACTTCCCCTTTGCCGTTCCTCTCATTTACATTCCTATCGAGCGCCTTTTTGCCAATCTGGTTCAAACTTGTTGCTGGAACCTAGTTTAACCAGTTTCTTTTTTAACTTAAACCGCACAAGTCATACCGAGCTTATATCCTTTCGACTGTTTTCCCCCGACCGTTCTACCCTCTGAATCCCAGTTCAAGCAGAGTTTCAAACAATGATACTATGTGTTTCATGACTATATCTTCGGAAATGAGAGACCAACAATTGGGGTGTTCCATATGGATGCGCCAAGAACTTCATCTACATCACATGCCTATCTTTTTCTGAAACATGCTTAAAGTAAACCAACTAAAACGTGTAGATGTTGTTATCGTTATTGCCGAGGAACAACACCTTGTTCTCTATGGAGGAGGCAACTAACTTGTAACTTGTTTTTCACTTACAACCTAGATGATCTCCGACACCGACATTCCATAATCAAAACTTTTTTTGTACACCTTGATGGACTAAACTTTAACTATTTTCATCCACATTCTCTTAAAGAAGCAAGCCTACTTTTGAACATTTGGTGAAAGGAGAGGGATGTCTATACTCGAACAACCAACAATGAAAGGGAAGCTAAGGCTAAAACTAAAAATGGATCGACTTCCCTAAAGAAAAAAGGATCAACCGATTTACCACTCTTAATGCGTTTGTAACTACCAAAGATATCTACCTTTTTGTTGTTGGCAACTTAAAATACATAGTTTTTACTCATACTGTTTCGTTCAGAGGATCTAACTTTTAAGGAAGACATATGACTTAATAAGAATTAACTTTTTGGTAAAACTGGGGCATTTGCCCCAGAAAAAATATCATTTCATTATCTAAATTCTTGTAGAGGTAGTACGGTATGGCATAAGTACCAGATCTAACTAGCCCAACACACGTCTCGTTTCCAGAGATTGATCGTATCTTTTCAAAAACGTTCTAACCACTTTTTACGTTTAACAAATGTTTGTTGTCATTGAACTACTGGTCAAATTGTATTGGTTCCAGCTCTTCATCCTCTTTCTGCAAGAAGCAGCTATTTATTGATAACCTGATGCAAAACCAAAACAAGCCCAGATCAATAACAATTTAATGATAGATTTTAATATTTTTAATCAGATATGATGTATCTAAAGTATCTAGTTTTGACTTCGAGCGTGAGAACTTAAACACTTATGCTTCTGTTTGTAACATATGCTATAAGCGATTAAGCTCCTTGAGATCTAATATGACGGTATACTTTACCTCAATGTCTCCAAAGTTACAGATCCACTCCTTCCATAGCAAGATACAAATCTACCAAGAAAGCAACGTTAAAAGATCAACAAGGATAGATTATGCTCATCAGACTCTCTTAAACTTAGCAAATCAACTATAGAAACATGCAGATGTATAAACTCAATGCTAACTCAACAGGAAGACAGAAAGTAAAGCGGAATAGCAATGAAATAGTAAAGTTATATTTTATTTCTCAAATGAGATAAATGGAGAATAGGGTCAATAAACACCAGGAACGAACACTCTATTCCACATGATAGATAGAAAGTAATTAGATAAATGTGCTCTTATAACAATTGCTGGCTTGCTGCCATACATTTCCCAATTCTAACTCGGGGTGCAAGCTATTTTGTCGATAATCATTATTAAAACTCGCATTTGGAGTGAGTTTGAAAACCATTGAAGTTCAACTCTTGTCTACCACAGGCCACTCGAAGGAGTGCATCAGTTTGTAACACTTAAAACACTTCAAACTTGTAGTGGATGCCAGTATTGATTTGAAGGTCTGGATTGAGAAGAACGGACACCATTGCTCTACAAGAAGTTGGTTACTGATGTCTGGGCAACCTTATACTATTAATGAGTGGATCCATACTATACCTTATGGACCACAATACCTATCAGACAGACAAAGAAATCAATGGTCACAAATCGATACAATATAAAACCTTATAAAACATGTTTACCATGTCAGTTTATAAATAAAAAAACTGAAGTCATTTAAGATCAACTAATAAAGCTTAATAACAATGACGAGGTCATCGATGAGGTGTAAACCACCAGCGATGAACCTTTAAAGTATTTCCCACTAAAACTGTTGCTTTTGTAAAAAAGTGACACATTGATTCCTTCAGCTTTAAAGAAAAATCCAAAGCAACCAATCAACTTTCAGATAAATATGCATCTATATCCCTATCTTGATTATCGAGTAATTAACAAATCGACTAATTACAAATATTGACTAATTAAGTAAACTACTCATACAAAGGACAGGCCAATTAAAGGAACTAAACTTTACATTATGATTTATCTTGTCTACTTTCCCTTTAAATAAACAAGAAATCCACCCACTTTTAATTTTAATTGTTGGACTACTTTTTGAACTCTAATTATTTTTTTAGAGAGACAAACATAACACAGGGCCGGGTCTGAGATTCCGGATGCCCCGTTCAAAAGGTAAAACATAGGCCCCTTATATACACTTCACATATATGTAAGCGAAATTTATACTACTATGATAATTTTATATAATAGAAACCGTATATAGGTATATATCCTGAAAAATAGTATCCATAAAATTTTTGGGTCTTACGTGATCGCCCATAGTGCACTCCATAAGGCCCATCCAAAGGCCCTTTCTGAACTCCAATTACATTTTAATTATTCACCTTTACCATTCTAACTACTAAAAAAGCTCGAACACACTAGGTTTTTCAAACTACTAACTAAAACAACATAGAAAATATGGATTAAATCATCTACTTAAATTTAGATTAAAGCAAACAAGTAGTTCACCTCTGTTTTTGCTTGGATAAATAACCAATTAAAAGTGTTAAAACTCTATTTATCATTTGGAGTCATTCGATGTTGATAAGGCGAAATCGAACCAAATTTATTCCCAGACCAGTCTCTTTGCTGCATCATCATATTATACGGATGCGAATGTGACTCAAATCCATGATGATAACCACTACTACTACCAGGAGCAACCATCTGTTGCGACGGATAAGGCATAGGCATAATTTGCGGAGGATACGACATCTGAATCGGCACAGCGCCATTTCCATTTCCGTTACCATTTCCAGACTCATGTAAACTTTGTGGAACAGGAGTAGAAGCAAACAAATGATCAGAAGACGAAGGTCCTTCATTCGATAACCCTTGCATTCGTTTCAAATACAATCTATACTTCTGAAGATGACTAGCAACATTCTCTCTAGTCAATCCTTCAACGTTCATTAACTGCATAATCGTCTTCGGAACAGCGTTTTTCACACCTAAATGAGCAACAACATCCACAAAACGTTTATGTAACTGAGGCGTCCAAACGAGACGAGGCCGTTTAGAAGCTGCAGCACCTCCACGAGCAGACGAATCATCTGCTCGTAAAGCCGAATCAGCTTCTTCACCTCCTCCAACTCCTCCGCTATCAACTCTCCTTAATTTCCTCGAATCCGAACCGTCTCCGGTTAAATCAGCAGTTTCTTCTCTCTCAATTTCATCTCCTTTTTCCTCACCAAACACCTTGATTCCGTTGAATTTGTTAACCGATTGTTTACCTCTGAGACTCGATATAGTGTTGTGAGAAGCGCGATTAACGTCGATTATACTCCGGTGAGGCTCCGGTGAAATACTGAAAGCCGATGCTAGCTCCGGCGGTACTAGGGAAAACGATAACGGCGTCAAATCGTCGACGGTAGGTAATCCGGTCTCCCACTCGGAAACTCGATCGTCGTCGTCGCCGGAAACGTCGTAATCGGTAATTCTCACTTCTTCTCCCATTGATAATTGTAAAAATTGTGATTGAAAATCTAAATCTGTGAGTGAAGAAATGAGGAGATGACGTGTCGTGATGTTTGGGGGTAGAAATGGGAAAAAGTGCGATTATTTATGTAATAAAAAGTGGCAAAAGTGCAGGATCTGATTCCAATTGCCACCGTGGATGTTTTACCCCCACATCTTTATTCTTCCCATAATATCTCCTCTCCAATCCAAATTAAGTTTTCAATATAATTTTCTTTTTATTAACATTACAATACTACAAAAAATCATAAAAGTATTCACGACTCTAGAATATTAAAGACGATACGAGGACATATCTATTTGAAGTCGATAGTGAAAGAAGAAGATTTACAATTCTTTAAAAGAATCAAATTCTTTCAAAAAAAATTCCAAACACAACATATTGACGTCTCTTTAGTTGGCTAGGATAATTTTATTTACTTATTTCAGTTTTCTTTTTCAAGTTTCTTCCTAGTATGAGATTTTATTCAATACAAATATAATTCTGAAAAAAAACAAGCAAAAACTAGAAATAAACATTTACTTTATTTAAAATTGTTGGGTATTGAAAATAATGGATGAAGCTATAAAATCTTCAAAGTGTGTTTTTACTCTAAATTGTAAATTGGGTGAACAATGTTCATCACCCTAACTAAAACTTAGAAAGTCTTTCAGTAAACACTTTAACTCGGGAGAACAAATTTACTCATCAGAGTTAAATCAACTTCACCCGAGTTATATCTTAGACATTAACAGCTTAAAGCTCCTAAAAAAACCAAACACACATTACATAAACAATTATACTTTCGAAATTGATTTTAGCTGTTTACTGAGAAAATATCAACTGACCAGGATTGGCATACCTGATCAGGTTTTTAAAACCTTGCTTATCAATATTATGTAAAAGCATAATATGCTAAGAATACAAATCCAAACTGATCATACAGTTCCACTCCAGCTGCTGCCTGGAAGTTTTTTCAACTTCTTTTTCTTAATCGTACGTTTAACCCTTGCGGCATATCCCCAACTACCCACATCTGCATACAAACCCGACAACACTAAACTACTTCCTGCACTATTGGGTTCGAGCTCAGCCACATGTTTAGCTGCCATCTCCCCAAGAACAACATTTCCATGAAGCTTACAAGCACCCAACAACGCACCCCACACAAACAAATCAGGCTCAATAGGCATTTCGTTAATCAGATCATGAGCCTCGGTTAGTTTCCCTTGTTGTCCCAATAAATGCACCATACAAGCATAATGCTCTAATCTCGGTTCAATCTTGTATTTCTTTTGCATAATCAAGAACAGGTTTTTACCAAGATCAATATTCCCAGACTGGCTACACGCGGTTAATACTGCTGTGAATGTGAGATGATCAAGTTCAATTTTCTCATCAACCATTTGATTGAATAGTGTAACTGCTTCACTACAATGCCCGTGATTTGCAAATCCAAAAATCATTGAATTCCAAGTAATTGTGTTTCTTTCGGGCATGTTCTTGAAGAGTGTTTTAGCTTCATTTATGAAGCCACATTTAGCGTACATGTCTATAAGAGCACTACGAACATAAACATCTTTTTCAAGTCCGATTACTACTGAATATCCATGAATTTCGTTCCCATGAATTGAATCTGTGAGAATGGCACAAGCGGATAAAAGAGAACTAATTGAAGCGGAAGTTGGATGGATCCCAGTACCCAACATTTTCTTGAAATAATCAAAAGCTTCGTAAATTCTAAAGTTTTGTACAAGTCCAGAGATGACTGAAGTCCATGAAACGACATCAGGAACGACCCCGCTTTCTTGCATCAGTTGGAAAAGTTTAGCAACGGTTGAATCATCGTTAGCTTGTGAAAAGCCAGTGATTAGTGTATTCCATGTCACTAGATTTGGTACTATTCCCATGGTTGGTGTTCTTTCAACCAACAATAACGCCTGGTTCACAAATCCATGTTGCACATAGCCCGCAACCATGGTGTTCATAGCCACTAAATCGACTTCCACCATCAAATCAAACACCATTCTTGCCTTCTCTATTCTCCCACATTTCGAGTACATATCAATCAAGGCACTACTAACAAACACATCATACTCAAAATCTTGTTTTACAACAACAGCATGCAACTTCTCCCCCGTTTTCCGATCCAACAAATGCCCACATGCTTTTAAAACACTAGGTAAAACAAACTTGTTATGTTCCACTCCTTCTCTTCGCAACTCACAGAACACGCCCATTGCCTCTTCATGGAACCCATAACGTGCATATGCGCCTATTAAAACAATCCAACGACGAGTGTTGGTTAGGGGAATTTCATCGAACAGTTTACGTGCATCGCGTATTAGACCACATTCGGTGTAGAAAGATATGAGGTTTGAGGCAATGTAGGTGGAAGGAGCTACTCCGTTGATGATTAGGTGGGCATGGAGACGTTTTCCTGATCGTAATGCTCGATTACGAGCATAGTATTTGATGATATTTACGTAAGCATCAGAAGCTGTTTGAGAACGAAAACAATGCATAGAAAAAATAACCAGGTTTCATTTCACTTGGGAAGTGCCTAATTCTTCGATTAGTACGTGGATCAGTACATAGCGTAATACGTTTTGGATTAATGGATATCAGACGGCTTATTTACTACTAACATTTCAGGTAGGTAATGTTATTTTATTGTTTATTTTTGGATGAATTTTAAATTTTAATAGATAATATAAAAGATAAAAAAGTGTTAATTAAAAATAGAATATCCGAACAACTTACGGGTATGACACTAGTTTTTTTTGCTAGGGTTGTAGTTCATGTACATTTCGGTGTATGCACTTTTACATTAATTATGTGGTGACATTTCAGTGTATGCATTTTACATGTATTCAACATTTAGAGGGTGTTTGTTTCGGTTTATATAACGAGTTTATAAGCTTATATAATTTTGATAAGCTTGTAAGCTGATTTTTTTGGACTTATGAGCTTATCAAATTGAACTTATAATATTACATAAGTCATAAGTTCAACTTCATAACCTCATAAGCTAAAGGAAATAAGCTCACGAGCTTTTCAAAAGTTATAGAATCCCGTAAGTTGTTACATAAGCCGAAACAAACATCTCTCGGTGTTAGTGGCTATCCGTGTCAACAAAATATCTACAATAATAAGATTAAATTAGATATTGTAATTTGCAATTTAGATATAAAAGAACCGGAGGACATCACAGTATTAATAAAGATTTGAATTCGGCCGGTTGTTAAAAAAATCATTATTTTATTCACGGTAACATATCATGATAACTACACCTTTTACACATTTTGCTAAATGTAATCACAAAAAATACATTTTCGGTAGAAGTCTTGGGTGAGCAATGGTAAGAAGTGGATGATGATGATGATTCGATAACTCGGATAATTCTTCTCTTGTCATTTTACCAGGTAGTTTCCAATTATATCCATGTAATAAATTAGCTAAACTCGCCTCGACCAGCTTTAATCCTAAATTACAGCCAAGACACATCCTTCGTCCTGAACCAAGCGGCAATAACTCAAAGTTGTTACCTTTCACATCAATTTCCTTTCCAATGAATCTCTCAGGACAAAACTCTTCCGGTTTATCCCACAACCGTGGATCTCTTCCTATGGCCCATACATTAACCATGACTTGAGTATCTTTTAAAACATCATAACCGGCTATTTTACAATCCTCACGCGTCCTTCGCGGAGCTAACATTGGAGCTATCGGGTGTAACCTCATTGTCTCCTTAATAATCGCCATGATATAAGGAAGGTTGGGCATGTCCTTCTCTTCCACCCATCTATTACTACCTATCACCCGGTCTAGCTCATCTCTCGCCTTTTTAAGTATTTCTGGTTTCTCGAGGAGTTCTTTAATCATTAATTCAACCATAACTGCTGAACCTTCAACTCCTCCAACAAGCAAGTCCTATAAAATCACATTCTTACAATATATTAGCAAATCTGGACATGTAGATTATAAATGTTCATTACCGTAAGATTTGTATCTCTTAAATTATTACAGTATCATTTTAGAGGATAACATAGGAAGATTATACATGTATCTCTTTATGTCAAATACACTTATTCATATTGAAATTAATGATCCATATACCTGAATAATTGCTTTTACACCATCTCTTTCGAGCTTAACATCAAGAGAAGGATCATCCACATTTTGCAACAACACATCAACCATGTCCGAGGGAACAAAATTCCTCCCCCCTGCCTTCCTCTTTTCATCGTGATCATTCAACACATTCTCAATAAACGAATCGAATTTCTTTCCCACTACCTTCACCCTCTTCACATGACCTTGAAGGTCCATGAAACTCAAACATGGTATCCAATCTCCGGTACTAAGAACCATACTTAACATTGTCATCTCATCCAACGTCTTTTTGAACTCCTCCCCTTCAGACTCCGCTTTATCAAAATAATTTTTCCCAAACACCATCCGACTAAGCACATTCAAACTTAATGTAGACAATAGATCTTTCAACACAATCTCCTTACCCGACGACTCGTGAACCGCCTTTAGAAGCAACTTCATTTCCTCCTCGCGAATGTACTCATACGATTTCAACTTTTTTGCGCTGAATAGCTCCGTGGTACACATTTTCCGAGCTTGTCGCCAGTAAGGTCCGTAAGAGGACATTGAGATACCAGAGTAATTATAAGAGATGTATTTTGCAGCTGAGGTTTTAGGACGATCGGCAAAGTTGGCATCCATGGTTTTCAAAATGACTTTAGCCATCTCAACAGAGGAGGCAATGACGACGTTTTTGGAACCGAGTTTGAGGTGCATGATTTCTCCGTATTTTTTGGATAGCTCAAGGAATGAAAGGTGATCAGGGAGTTGTCCCATGAGGTGGAGGCTGCCGATAATGGGCAAAGGTTTAGGACCGGGAGGTAGGTTGAGTTTGGTAGGACGACGGAGGTGGTGGGCAAATAGAAGTAGCACCACCGTGGCTAACCATGAAGCTACGTAATAGATTATGGTATATTGATCCATTTTTATAAAATGGCAACTTGGAAAGTAGTTTGATAGACAAATAAACTCGTAGCAGAAGAGTGAATATATTATAGCTTTTAAGAAGAAAGAATATTAAAAAACAATGTTTATAAGATTGTGTGATTAAAGATGAAGCTAATTAGGTCCTTATATAGGCGTACAAAATGTCAACGCTGCACATTATTATGTAATGCATGGATGTAGTTAGTCAATTTAAATAAATGAGTTTACCTATTCAATTCAATTTCAAGACTGTTTAATGGAATATATCATAGTCAATTCAAAGAACACAACATTAAGTTACATGTCCAAAAAATCATCACGTACAAAACCGTTTAATGGAATGTCATAGTCAATTCAAACAATATACAACAGGTTATGTGTAGCAATAAAATAGTTAGAGTTATATAGCTGCCATTGGTTATATTTTATTATTATGAATTTTCAAAAATTTATACATAGAATAAAAACGAACCACCTTCATGTTCAAATACTGCGGTAATACATGTTCAGCTGAACTTTTATCTTCTTACTTATTAACCACATTGACTTCGCGACACTTTTTGAACTCCCTTTTACGACATCGGTGACCTTAACCTCAAAGATGTTATGATGTACACGTACACATCAAAACTGAATACCGATACAAATTAATATGAAGTTTCACAGTCCAAGAGTTATATCATGTTTCATTCAACGTAAATGTAACATCAAGTTTCAATAGTTTAGGCATGTTAAACGATAAAAACACTTTTGTCATTGTATGATAAGTAAATGAATTGAGTACGTAGTTGATGTATATGAGATCATCAGAGTTTATGGGATCAAACCCGCAACTGAGAAATATATGAAATATTGTGCGATTTGTTGTAAATTTTTTCTAGAGAAATAAAAATGAAAAATTGTATGAGATCCTTCCCCAAGGGTTTTATTTATCGAAACTCCATCATGAATAATTAAGTGTGGGAATTATTTTTTTTCGAACTAAACAATTCAAAAAAACATAACTTACTGTAAATCTTTTAAGTTACAAAGTACTCAAAACTTATTTAATTTTCCTTAATTTTCGTTCGATCTCATGTTAAGCCAGACTAATCTGATCATGTTGTAATGTCTTTTAAAAGTGTATTAGCAAAATTCTTTTGGATCCCCTTAAGGAAAGTTTGAAGGATGTGGTGCATGAAAATCAGTCTGCTTTCGTTCATGGTCATCATATTTCAGATAAAATCTTTCTTACTCAGGAGCTTATGAAAAATTACCAAATTGATAGAGGTATTCCCCGTTGTGCTTTCAAAGTTGATATAAAAAAAACATATGACACGGTTGATTGAAAGTTTCTTAGATTGATATGGGCTAAATTTGGCATGCACGAGACTTGACTGAATTATGTCATGTGTAACTCAAGTTGCGTACACTATTAATGTTAATGGGGAGATGCATGGTTTCTTTGGAGGAAAAAGTGGTCTCTATCATGATGGTTCGATTTCCCCATATTTGTGTGACAACCATCATCAAATCTGTACGATTAACGTAAATTTTTCGATTAGTCAACATTCTCACTAGATGTATGTCATTACTTGTTAACTTTTTATTTAAAGTGAATTTTGAAACTTGAGTACTTAAATGTGATTATTTGTGATGGGAAAATGTTTGGTGAACTTTTATATATCGAAAACTTGCTTGATATGTTAGGAATTCAAATTTAGCGTAAGGTTGAGCTTCTACGTATACACAAACAAAAATTTAACGTTTGGACGTTTATTACTATAACTGAAAATTCAACAGGAACACAAAGTAAAACTTTCTATTTTAGTTATTCTTAATATATCCGAGTTAAGTATTTTATTTAAGTTCGTATTCGTATTTAATCTCGAGTCGTGTTTTATATTTTGCGGGTTTAAGTTGTTTTAGTTAATTTATTATTGTGTTCAGGTCTTTAGCCTTAGTTCGGGTTTTTTTAAATTGTGGACTTAATCCATAATCCTAATAATAGTCCATTAAGTAGTATATTAAAAACCAAAAAAAAAAAAAAATTAAAACCCAAACCATAACCCCGCTACCTTCGGTGGACAACAAACAAAAAGGGTATTCGACATCCCCCCCCCCCCCCCCCCCCCCCCCCCCCCTTTTCTTCTTTCTGTTTGCAATCGATCCAAAACTCCAACCCTCGACCTTCGATTTCCTTCTTCTTTCTCGTGGTCTGAAGCAACTAGCATAGAGGTGTGGTGAATCCGTTGTTCTTCTTCTTGTGTTGTTTAAGCCGAGTCCTTAAGCACACACAAAACATTGATATGTTGGTAATTACTTTCTGTTATCTCTCATTTATACATAATCTTAACTTATATTAGTGGTGTGTATTGTTTGTTAAAATTGTTTGGGAAAACGTCTAATAGAAGATTTTAGGGTTTTGCAATATAAAACGTTATCAAAGATTTTCCTTGGTGTCTATTGATGTAGTAAAAGTTTAAATTCTGTTTTGAATGAGACTATATCAATATTTAAGTGTCGGGTGTCAATTTAAAAATGGAACAATATACCTTAATCTATTACGTGTTTGCTTATGATTGTATGACATCATGACACGTATTTATCGAATTATATTTATTTCATTTTAGATATTCTCTTAAACTATACAATTGTTACGACGATCGTCAATCGTGTTGCACCTTACGATTCCATCAAATGTGGGGTGTGAAAGTTTGTTTACACTAGTTATGAAAGTTTTATCACTTATTCTCTCGCGTTATGTTGAAAATAATCACGAGTTTAAATTCTATCCTAATTGTGAAAAGTTAAGGATTTTAAACTTGTATTTTACGGATGACTTGATAATGTTTTTACTTTAATTTAGGTTATTATATAATTTTAATGATATCATCATTTATTAGTTCTACTTTGACCCTTCTAATTTAAATAAATATTTCTTTTATTCTATTATATTTAAATAAAAATGCTTAAAACCTCTACTATAAATAATTATATGTTTTAATTTTTAAACTATCTTTTATATATAAAATGTGTTTTTCATTATTTTTTAAGTTTTTTTTATCAATTCTTTTGATTATATTTTTTTAATGATTATTTTTCTTATTTTTCCTTTATATATTTTTTCTTATATATATAAAAGCAAGTATTATAAAGACGCTACATAATAATTTACTCATTTGTCACCCTAATGGGACAAGCACTTCACATACCATCAATTAGACGTTTGTAAACAGTGTAAATTTAAATATGAAGTTAAAGTCAACGAAAAAAGATAATATAAGAGAAAACATTTCACGCTATATATATTGTATGATTTTCTATTCTCTACTTACGTAATATTTTTGGTTTTGCACATTGTATATTTATATTATATTTGATAAGATTATTCACGAGTTAAGTGGAACTACAAACTAGTTCTCTATAAACATATTTGACAGAGAAAAATATTTTATAATTATTTTGTTTATTGTTAAAGAGTAGAAAGAAAAGATATAAATAAAAGACTGGAAATGAAAGTTAGAAGGGATGTAAACATAAATTATACATATAAAAAGTCTTTGGTGGAAGACTTGATGTTTCATAAATAAATAATCATATTTTTAATTTAGCAAAAAATCTTTCAATAACTTTAAAATTATATTTTTTTTTTTATCATCGAAGATGTTCTAATATCATTTATATATAGTTAATCATTCTTATATAGTATAAATTAAACTCTTATGAGCATAATTACATAAAATACTTTATTTTTGAAATGTTGACTACCCTAAATATTTTTCAAAATATATTTGTATTAGAAATTTTCAAATATTACAGGTTTAAATTTATTTACTTTTACACTGTGTTAAAGAAATATATATATATATACTTATGTTTTGACGTCGCACGTCGATTAAGGTTTTGAATGGAATATCATACTCAATTCAAAGAAATATCATAGTCAATTCAAAGAACACAACAATTAAGCTATGTGTCCAAACAAATTCATCCAATAAAATTGTTGGAGTGATATAGCTGCCATTGGTTATATTTATTATAGTTATTATTAATTTTCATGAACTTATCCTTAGAATTAAAACGAACCACCTTCATTTACGAAAAATATACTACAATGTCTATAATACATTTTGAGCTGAGATTTTATCTTCTTAATCAATTACCACATTGAATTCTGTTAATACAAAAGATCTCCGAACTACCTAGTCCGACCCGAATAATGCTTAGCCTGACTTGACGTCCGTTTCCCTTGAATAACACTCAATGTTCTTGAATCCGAATCTCCTGCACTAAGAGAAAACACCTGGTTGAGCGGGGTTGACCCCTGATTCAACTCGGGACGTGAGAATAAGTAACTTGATTCGGACTAAAATGTATAAAATGTATATCTAGAATGAAAAAAAGTCCTCTACCTTTTCTGTTTACCCTGATATATATAGGGGATATTTCGGGTAATAGATGGCTCCATGACCCTTACTCCCTTTACGCATTGGTTAAGAGGGAGTTCCTTCGTCAGAACACCTTTTCCTGCCCTTTTTGTGGTATCTGTTTTGTCTTTTCCTTCCTTTGTCGTTTCTGTTCGAACCAGGAGACTCTAATCACCTGGTTCGGTCTCAGACCCGAACCCGGTGATTAGACCCTACGTCGACAACTCCCCCAAGTCTAGCATTATATTAGAAGAAGTCGATATAATGCTGGACTTAAAAGTTTTGCCAATCTCGATTTATCCTTGTTGTTGCTTCGGCAACTTCGTACATCGTCCTTCGACTTGTTACTTCCTTCGACTCCACGTGTCTATCTCAGATGGCTTGAACGTTTCCAGATGTCATTATCTCATTACACGTGGCTGATCCTGGCGGTTCGAACGAAGCCAGCTGTATTCCACCCATCCACGTGTTGTCCACGTGTCACGCCCTCTTCGAGGTCACGCGCGCCCCTTGACGTGCCTGCTACCTGCCTATAAATAGAGGCCCTTCCCCTTCATTTGTTTCCTACTTCTCCTCCGACCTCTGGCAATTTTTCTCCAAATCTTCCCTTTATTCCGGTATTCTTTCCTCATCCTCATATAATGGCTAAGGAATCTAAAGAAAATCTGAAAGAGATATTTAATACGATGCCTGCTGGAGACCTTCGCGAGTTCTGTAAGACCTATCACATTGATAGTTCTTATGGTGTCGTTGTTCCCGGACCAAGTGACACTATCAAAGACGCTCCTCCGGGCAAGATCGGTGTTTATTGTGCCTGGTTCGAATATTCCAATCTCCGGTTACCTTTCTCTCGCTTTTTCCTTGACGTGATTCAGTATTTAAGGGTCACGTTTCTCAGATGAATCCGTTGGGGTGAATAAGATCACCAATTTCGAGATTCATTGCCGCGCCTTCGGCAAAGCTCCCGATCTATCAAATTTTCGCTTTTTTACAAAGTCGGATTAAATGGGGATTGGCTTACAGTGGATAAAAGAAGAGGTGCCCCCCCCCCCCCTGTATCGACTGGTATCTTTCGTCCCTAAAGAACTGGAAGAATCGATTCTTCTTTGTCAACGCCTCAGTAGCTCCGATACGAATGAGGTGGTGCGTCAAGAGGTGACACTCTTACTGACCCGAGCCCGACCCAACGCTTTAGATCCTGATCTTGTCATGGACCTTCAGACTACCCCAATCAGAGCTCGCTCTTACCCGGAGAAGGTTCTGGTCCTGGTCGGACTAAGCCAGGACTGGACTCGTCCTCTAGCTCGCCCCTGTTTGAGGCTTGCTGACAAAGGTTCTTCACTTTCTTTATGTATGTATCTGTATTTGTTGTTGTGAGCTAACGTTTTTTGCTTCGTGCTGCAGAATTGTCTCTTCTTGATTTTCTGAAGATGAGGCATTGGATGGTGTTACTTTTACTTCGGCCCCCCTTGCCGAAGGTTTTTTTCTGGCTTCTTAACCACGACTCTGGATCGTGTTATGCTTCCTAATGAGAACATTCCAAGCGCCTTATACAGATGCCGAAGAAATGTGGCCGTGAAAAGGAAAAGAAAGGCCAAGAAATAAGAGGACTACCAAAGGTCCTCCTTCCAAGAAACACAAGACTGTTGTTAAGGTACCCCCCTACTTCTCAAGCTTCAAAACCAAAGATCAGCATTCTTCAACCTCAGCTCCTTCTCCTTCTGCTAAAGAGCCCAGCCCTGACACTTAAGAACTCTTTGCTGTTTCCGATGATGGTGGTTCGAAGGTTATGGGTTATCATCCGAATCTGATGATCTTCTTCTTCCTCCGAGACTGCCGAGTCAGAAGATCCCAGTCATTTTGAACCTCGCCCTACCTACTCCGATAGGTCGTGCACTCTCAACCCCTAAGGTTGCCACAAATTCGGAGGTAGAGAAGATTATGCAGGAGGTGGCTTACTCTTATGAGAGTGAGGTTGATCAACCTCCGAAGTTATCGAAGCAGAAATCATTACTTTCAGAGGGACTTGGTGTTGGCTCATTCCGGCACTTGACCGAAAGATGGGAACATTTCGGAGAACCCTGTCCGTCTCCGTCGAAAAAGGGGTGTTGAGGGCTCAAAGGCCTCTCCTGTGATTATTTCAAGCAAGTCCTCTTCCGAGGCAAAGAAAACCGTTGCATCCAAGAAACCCTGTGCTTCATCTGGGAAAACAACTAGTCCTTTGAAGTCTAGTAAAGGAAAATCTTCGCTTGCTAAAAAACCCCAGTATGTTACCCATCGAAAGAAAACCATTCCGGCGAAGGGTCCTTCGGGCAAAAACCATCAACCTGAAAGAGAAGAACCGATGCTCGACACGCCGGATCTCAATGGCGTCGAGCCTTCAATTGCTATGAAGAAATTTCAACCGCGCTTTAATCAAGTCTTTAACCGTTCTCTATACACTGATGCTGGTACTTGTTGCGACTTGTTGGACACTTTAACCACCCCTGCCGAAGTTATTCGCTTGGACAATACCAATAACTTTGCTTTGGAGCAGCTTGATCAATTGGTGGCTCAGCTCTTAGTTATTGCACCTGAGGTACGATCTAGGTGGCTTTATCCGAGGATGAGGTTCGGGATCAGACTCGATTGGTGAAGGCCCTTGAAAGAAATGTCTCTCTGAGCAACCAACGTTGATGGGCTTCAAGTTCGATTGGAGGGGGAAAAGAGGGAGCTTGAAAACCAAGTATCCCATCTCCGTCAAGAAGTAGAGGAGCTAAAGAAAGCTCGGACTTCCAACGTCGAGTCCTCTTCCATCAACGATGACGCAGTTCGGGCATTAGGAGAATTGAACATCACTCACAGCCGAACTGTGAAGGAATTAAGAGATCGGATCAATGCTATGTCTTCCGATCTATTTGCTGCTGAAGCGCGGAGCTCCCAAGCAACCAATGACTTGGTTAAAGAAAGAGCAAGTGTCAAGGAACTTGAATCCCGTGTCTTAGAGTTGGAGGCTGCTAATGCCTCCCTTCAAGAAGATCGTAGCTGGTTAATCTCTCATGGTCCGAAGCACGTGGTAGGAGGCATTTTGAAGAGCAAAGAATTTGTGGATGCGAGTGCTAGTGTTAACCTTGCCTACTACCGCTCTGGATGCCACGATGGTGTGGTTGCGGGGTACAGAGGGCATCGGCTGGGGCAGCGTATCACTCAATCTCTTTACTATGATCTTTCTGCCGAAGCTGCCCTTACTGCAGCAAAAGAAGCCTTTCCTCCAACTCACTACTCATATTTGGACGCTCTAGCTGCTACCGACACCCAAACACTTGAAGCTTTCCAGACTGTGGAACCTACATTGCTGATCCGGAGTCCCCTGCAACGGAAAATCCTTAGATAGTTTATCGGTATAATCTGTGTTAAAATGATAGGCACAATTTTCCTATCTTTGTATGGTTGTATTAGGGCTTGGTTCCCTTTGTTTTAATGAAAGTGCCACCATGTTTCCAATGTGTTTGTGTTATATTATTAGCTTTTGCTTTGACTTGCGTATTGTCCTCGAACCAAATGGTTCGGTATTACCTCGAATCGTCATTCGGAATTTCACTTTTATGGTGTACTTGGCTGCTAAGTTAAGCCGTGTTATTTTCCACGGACTTTAATCCGGCATATAATTTATGAACAAGATCAACAAATCCCACATGGTGTTATAAGAAAATTAATCGTTCATTTCTTTCAACAACAAAAATTACATCCATCATTACTTCCAAAATAGAAGGAAAACATACATCTTAGGGTCATTAAGACTTTACTTGGCATAAAAAGAAAATAAAGTTTTCCTTCTCCTCGGGGAAAACCCCGGCATTACATGTAACATTTCCTCAGATTCATCTCGTTCCATGTTCGAGGGATTGCGGTTCCGTCCAGGTGCTTCAACTTGTACGAACCATTGCCATTATTTTGCACCACTTGGTACGGCCCTTCCCACTTCGGGCCCAGCTTGCCCTCATCCTCTTGCCTGCTTGCCTCGTTCTTCCGGAACACAAACTCCCCCTCCTTGAAACTAACCCTTCGTAATCTTTTATTGTAGTACTGTTCTATATTCTTTTTGTATCGGGCTTCCCTAACATGAGCTGCTTCCCTTCTTCTGCCAACATTAGATTGATTTGCAGCTCTGTTTCATTGTCTGAGTCATTCCGCTGCATGTTCCTGTAAGTTGGCATCCCCACTTCCGGCGGTATGACAGCTTCCGAACCATAAACCAAACTGAAGGGCGTCTCCTGTGTGCTCGTCTTCTTCGTTGTTCGATGTGCCCAAAGTACATTTGGCACTTGATCTACCCAGTTATGCTCATATCTTCCCAACCGCGTCTTAATTCCTTCCACCAAGCTGCGGTTGATTCGCTCTACCTGTCCATTGGCTTGGGGGTGTGCCACAGATGTCTTGATCTGTTTGATCTGCATTTGCTCGCACCATCCTTTGAAAGGCTCGTCCACAAACTGTTTACCATTATCCGTCACCACTTCCCCTGGTAATCCGAACCTACACACCACATTTTCCCAGAAAAACTTTAACACTTGAGCCCCTGTGATTCGCGCTAAAGGTTTTGCTTCGACCCACTTGGTGAAATAATCCACCGCTACCAAACAAAAACTTAACTTCCCTGGTCCTTCTGGAAATGGTCCAACTATGTCCATTCCCCATTTGAAGAAGGGCCATGCCGCAGTTACCGATATCATGTCACTCTTTGGTAGTTTGGGGATCGGTGCATGTATCTGGCATGAGTCACACTTTCTTATTTCTGTATGCGTCTTGATGCATCGTGGGCCAGTAATATCCTAGATTCATTATCTTCGCCACTACCGCCCTTGGTCCCGCATGCATTCCACAAGATCCTTCGTGTACCTCTCTTATCACATAGTTAGCTTGCAAAGGCCCTACACACCGGAGCAATGGCGCTAAGTAATTTCTTCGGAATAACACTCCTTCCACTATGGTGTATTGGGTGGCCTTCATTCGGATCTTCCTTGCTTCCACTGCATCTTCGGGTAGTGTGTCATTGATAGATACTCCACCAGGGGTGTCATCCATGTAACCCCTCTTCTTCGACGATAACGTTTACTTCTACCCCCTCATCAATGGATCTCTTTCAATTGCCTCCAAAAAGATATTGCTGGCCAATGTTTCTAAGGTCGACCCTGCTATAGACGCCACCTTACTGAATACATCTGCCCTCTTGTTCTTGCTTCTTGGTATTTGTTTAATTTTACAAGAGTCGAATTCCTTCATGAGGATCGTCACCTTGTCCCTGTACCTTCTCATTCGATCATCCTTTGCCCATACTCCTCATTTACTTGACTTGCCACAAGCTTTGAATCTACATAGATTCGTAGTCTTCCCACCTTCATGTCTTTAGCTAATCTTAGCCCGCTAAAACTCCCTCGTACTCTGCTTCGTTATTAGAACTTTGAAATTTCAATCGGATAGCATAGGCAAACTCCTCCTTTCCGGACTAATTAAGATGATACCTGCTCCGGCACCCTCCTTACTAGCTGCTCCGTCTGTGTATAATTTCCAGGTGGTTCCTTTGATTCTCTTTCTTTTTCCCAGCACCGTTGCAGGTTCAGCCAATGCTACTCCTTTTGCCGGGATTTCATTCAGGAAATCTGCCAACACTTGCCCTTTTGCTGCCGTTTTCGGGGCATACTCTATGTCATGGCCTCCCAACTCAATCGCCCATTTTGCTATTCTTCCCGCCATTTCCGGACGAGTGAGTATTTGCTTCAGTGGCTGGTCCGTGATTACCTGTACCTTATGCGCTTGGAAATATCTCCCTAGCCGCCTTGATGTAAACAAGCGCTAAGAGAGTTTTTCCAACGAGTTGTAGTTGAGTTCAGCTCCTTGTAACACCTTACTGATGAAATAAATGGGCAACTGCTTCTCTCCCTTTCTACCAATAACACGGCACTCACCACCTCCCCGTTTGTTGCTAAGTATACCAACAAAGTTTCTCCCTTTCGGGGCTGTTAAGTATGGAAGGTCTACTATGTACTTTTTCATGTCTTGGAAGGCCTTATCTGCCTCCTCCGTCCATCTGAAATCCTTCTTATTCATACACTGCTTTAATGTTTTGAAGAAGGGTAGCGCTCTTTCGGCTGATTTTGAAAGGTATCTTCCTAGTGCTACTATCTTCCCGTTCCAACTTTGTACCTCCTGCAGCGTCTTTGGTGCCGCCATATTAGTAATCGCCCGCACCTTATCCGGATGGATCCTGATGCTTTGTGGCATGATAATATGACCTAAAAACTTACCTCTTCCATCCCAAATGAACATTCTTGGGGTTTAACTTCATATTTACTTTCCGTAGCACCCCAAATATCTCTTGGATATCTCTCAACATTACTTCTTCGGTTTCACTTTTAATCACTAGATCATCCACATAAGCCTCCATATTTCGACCTATGTGAGCCTTGAACACCTTGTCTATGAGTCTCTGATACGTAGCTCCAGCATTCTTAAGCCCAAATGGCATCTTTTTGTAACAGAATACCCTTGATCGGTGTGGAAAGCGGTCTTATCTTCATCCTCCGAGCCATCGTATCTGATGATAGCCCTTGTATGCATCTAAAAAACACTTAAACGAAACCCTACCAATGAATCGACTTTAGATCTATCTCGGTAACGGGTATGCATCTTTAGGACATGCACTATTCAGATCTTTAAAATCTACACACATCCTCCATTCTTGTCCCTTGGGAACCATGACTGGTTTGCCACCCACGTTCGGTATCTAACTTCCCGAAGTATCCCGCTTTAACCAGTTGGTCGACTTCTTCACATGCTGCTTTACTTCGTTCGGTGCTAAGACCCTTTTTTCTGTACCACAGGTTCGGAGGTCTTATAGACGCTCAAGCGATGTCTGCTATTCCCTGGCACCCTGTCATATCCTCGGTTTCCACGCAAATACCCCTTGATTTTGTTTTAACATTACTACCAACTTTCTCTTGGTTTCTTCCGTTAGGGCTTTTCCGATAGTGATCATCTGATCCGGAAAATTGGGATTAACTTGGATCTGCTCCTCCTGGGTTCTGCCTTCTTCCACCACCAACCTTTGTATCTGATGACAACCTTTGCTTCCTTCCGAGGTAATGGTAGCTATTCCTCCCGGTGTAGGGAACTTCATCATCCCATGCACTGTCGATGCAACCGCTCCCAATTTCTTTAGTCCTGGCCTTCCCAAGATGCAATTATATGGGGATCTGCTGCCACGACTAGAAAATTCATACACACTGTCCGAATCTTATCACCTTCGGCCAATTGCACTGGCAAACATATTCCCCTATGGAAAATTGGTCTGTCCGCAAATCCTACCAATGGAACCTCCTTCACCTTCATCCTTCGCTTTAATGCTGGATCTAACTCTCGGAAACATTGCTCAAACATAATCTCCGAAGCACTTCCATCGTCCACATAGATTCGGTGGATCAGGTGGTCCGCCACATGAGCTTAATGAGCATGGGTCATCTGTGGGGTTTACGGCGTTCAATGGGGGGAACGCTATGACCTGGTTCATCCACTCTGATACTTCTTTCTCGGGTTCCTGATAACCATGTTAACTGCTCGAACCAGTGGATCTCCTTTGGTTCCCTCTAGGGCCTTTATCATTTCTTCCTTGCTTGTTTCCCCCTCGTATATCCCGAACTAGATGATTAAGCTTTCCTGTCTGTACTGCCTCTTCTATTTGTTTCTTCAGAGCATAGCAATCATTCGTAGCATGTCCCCTATCCATATGAAAATCACAATATCTGTAAAGGTTTCCCTTTTCCGGAGTCCCCGGAAGGGTTCCTGGTGGTGGCTTTACTAAGTTGATGCCTCTTTCCGTATTCATGATCTGCATCGGTGTTTTCAGTAAGTCGGTAAAGTGAACACTCCTCCTGCTATCCCCTGGTCCCGAGATAGGATTGTTTCTTGGGGAAATGGGGGACATGGGGAACTTCCCTCCATATCTTTGGGCTCTATTGGGCGAGCCAAAGGACTCCTTCCTCTTGTACCGACCTGGGTGTTGGCATTCCTGCTCCTTTCCATGATTCGGAATTGCTTGTCATTCGTCCTCCTAGCTCTTCCGTTCGTCCCGATGCTTCTTTTCCCTTGATGAATTCTTCACCCTTCATCTCTTCCTCACCACCGTAGTCGGGACTCTGGCATTGAATGATTCTATCAGCGTAGGTGGTTTAATACCCTCCATGAATGAGACTTTCATGGTTTCCGAAGCTCCTTTCCCTGCACAGCATTTCCTTTTCCACCTTTCCACAAATTCTCTGAACCCCTCCCCATCTCTCTGCTTCGTTTTATGGACATCTGTGGCCCTTTCACATACTTGCGCTGCTGTGTGAAAAACGACCCAAATATACTTCCAACTCTTTGTAGCTATCTATTTGTCCGGGTTCTAGTGCCTGAAACCATATCCGCGCTGCTCCGACGAGCGTCTGCGCAAACATACGACACCACACTGGCATTGACCATAATTCGGTTTTAGCAGCTCCTGCAAATGTGTTGAGGTGGTCATCCGGATCTCCAGACCCATCATACGTCCGAATGATGCTAGGCATTTTTGTTTTTGGTGGAATTGGGAACCCGAGCGATCCTCTTTTGTGAATTTGAGGAGAAATCAGATTGGTACGGTAGGCTCAGATCCTCATCTTCGTCTTCTGATTCTTCCTCTTCATCGAAGTTAATCTCTTCCCTTTAAACCCTTCCTTTCGAGGATCCTCTCCCATCTTGCCTTTCCCCTTTTTCTGCGATTCCGTACGCTCATGTTCTTCAACCAACGCTCTCAACAATTCTATGTTATCTTTCACAAACTTACTAGAAAACTCTCCATCGGTTCTGACTTCCTTCTCAGCGTTCTTGTTAGAATTCTCTCCCTCATTGGTGATCAAATTAACCGTGTCAACGGGAGTTTCCATTTTCAGTGAGTATCTCCTTCGGTCCCACGGATGGCGCCAAAATGTTAATACAAAAGATCTCCGAACTACCTAGTCCGACCTGAATAACGCTTAGTTTGACTTGAAGTCCGTTTCCCTTGAATTAACCTCAATGTACTTGAATCCGAATCTCCTGCACTAAGAGAAAACACCGTGAGCGGGTTGGACCCCTGATTCTAACTCGGGCGTGAGAATAAGTAACTTGATTCCGGACTAAAACGTATATAAATGTATAGCTAGAATGAAAAAAAGTCCTTTTACCTTTACTGTTTACCCTGATATATATAGGGGATATTTCGGGTAATAGATGGCTCCCCGACCCTTACTCTCTTTAACGCATTGGTTAAGAGGGGTTCCTTCATCAGAACACCCTTCTCCTGCCTCTCTTCTTGTCGTATCTGTTTTGTCTTTTCCTCCCTTTGTCGCTTCTGTCCGAACCAGGAGACTCCAATCACCTGGTTCGGTCTCAGACCCGAACCAGGTGATTGGACCCTACGTCGACAGTTGCTATCAAATATACTATTTAAATTGGATTAAAATCCTCTAGTCTATGTCTTAGTGGCTTATATATTTACGTTCATTGTCCCGTTCCCTTTTCTGAAAGGGTTTTATTAATGAACCCGTTCCCTTTTCTGAAAGGGTTTTATTTAGTTTATTTTTTACGATCATGTTAGTTTTAACATGAACGGATTTAAACCATTTCAAATAGTCGAGGTCCCGTATTAAGCTCTTTAAACCATATTTTTTTTCTTCTTAAACGCGGTTCCAAATATATTTGGTTTTTATGTGATTTCTATATTTTTAATCGGTTTATGGTTTGTCAACAATTGAGGTTTGCTAAATGTTACTTCTAATTTTGTGTTTAATTAGCCTTTTAACTATGTATAAGAAATTAAGAATGGT
>CAJVGC010000001.1:0-160996 GCA_910822075.1 Senecio squalidus | reverse complement strand
CAAAGATATCTACCTTTTTGTTGTTGGCAACTTAAAAACATAGTTTTACTCATACTGTTTCGTTCAGAGGATCTAACTTTTAAGGAAGACATATGACTTAATAAGAATTAACTTTTTGGTAAAACTGGGGCATTTGCCCCAGAAAAAATATCATTTATTATCTAAATTCTTGTAGAGGTAGTACGGTATGGCATAAGTACCAGATCTAACTAGCCCAACACACGTCTCGTTTCCAGAGATTGATCGTATCTTTTCAAAAACGTTCTATCTAACCACTTTTTACGTTTAACAAATGTTTGTTGTCATTGAACTACTGGTCAAATTGTATTGGTTCCAGCTCTTCATCCTCTTTCTGCAAGAAGCAGCTATTTATTGATACCTGATGCAAAACCAAAACAAGCCCAGATCAATAACAATTTAATGATAGATTTTAATATTTTAATCAGATATGATGTATCTAAAGTATCTAGTTTTGACTTCGAGCGTGAGACTTAAACACTTATGCTTCTGTTCTGTTACATGTAATGCTATAAGCGATTAAGCTCCTTGAGATCTAATGACGGTATACTTTACCTCAATGTCTCCAAAGTTACAGATCCACTCCTTCCATAGCAAGATACAAATCTACCAAGAAAAGCAACGTTAAAGATCAACAAGGATAGATTATGCTCATCAGACTCTCTTAAACTTAGCAAATCAACTATAGAAACATGCAGATGTATAAACTCAATGCTAACTCAACAGGAAGACAGAAAGTAAAGCGGAATAGCAATGAAATAGTAAAGTTATATTTATTTCTCAAATGAGATAAATGGAGAATAGGGTCAATAAACACCAGGAACGAACACTCTATTCCACATGATAGATAGAAAGTAATTAGATAAATGTGCTCTTATAACAATTGCTGGCTTGCTGCCATACATTTCCCAATTCTAACTCGGGCAAGCTATTTTGTCGATAATCATTATTAAAACTCGCATTTGGAGTGAGTTTGAAAACCATTGAAGTTCAACTCTTGTCTACCACAGGCCACTCGAAGGAGGCATCAGTTTGTAACACTTAAAAACACTTCAAACTTGTAGTGGATGCCAGTATTGATTTGAAGGTCTGGATTGAGAAGAACGGACACCATTGCTCTACAAGAAGTTGGTTACTGATGTCTGGGCAACCTTATACTATTAATGAGTATCCATACTATACCTTATGGACCACAATACCTATCAGACAGACAAAGAAATCAATGGTCACAAATCGATACAATATAAAACCTTATAAAACATGTTACCATGTCAGTTTATAAATAAAAAACTGAAGTCATTTAAGATCAACTAATAAAGGCTTAATAACAATGACGAGGTCATCGATGAGGTGTAAACCACCAGCGATGAACCTTTAAAGTATTTCCCACTAAAACTGTGCTTTGTAAAAAAGTGACACATTGATTCCTTCAGCTTTAAAGAAAAATCCAAAGCAACCAATCAACTTTCAGATAAAATGCATCTATATCCCTATCTTGATTATCGAGTAATTAACAAATCGACTAATTACAAATATTGACTAATTAAGTAAACTACTCATACAAAGGACAGGCCAATTAAAGGAACTAAACTTTACATTATGATTTATCTTGTCTACTTTCCCTTTAAATAAACAAGAAATCCACCCACTTTTAATTTTAATTGTTGGACTACTTTTTGAACTCTAATTATTTTTTAGAGAGACAAACATAACACAGGGCCGGGTCTGAGATTCCGGATGCCCCGTTCAAAAGGTAAAACATAGGCCCCTTATATACACTTCACATATATGTAAGCGAAATTTATAACTATGATAATTTTATATAATAGAAACCGTATATAGGTATATATCCTGAAAATAGTATCCATAAAATTTTTGGGTCTTACGTGATCGCCCATAGTGCACTCCATAAGGCCCATCCAAAGGCCCTTTCTGAACTCCAATTACATTTTAATTATTCACCTTTACCATTCTAACTACTAAAAAAGCTCGAACACACTAGGTTTTCAAACTACTAACTAAAACAACATAGAAAATATGGATTAAATCATCTACTTAAATTTAGATTAAAGCAAACAAGTAGTTCACCTCTGTTTTTGCTTGGATAAATAACCAATTAAAAGTGTTAAAACTCTATTTATCATTTGGAGTCATTCGATGTTGATAAGGCGAAATCGAACCAAATTTATTCCCAGACCAGTCTCTTTGCTGCATCATATTATACGGATGCGAATGTGACTCAAATCCATGATGATAACCACTACTACTACCAGGAGCAACCATCTGTTGCGACGGATAAGGCATAGGCATAATTTGCGGAGGATACGACATCTGAATCGGCACAGCGCCATTTCCATTTCCGTTACCATTCCAGACTCATGTAAACTTTGTGGAACAGGAGTAGAAGCAAACAAATGATCAGAAGACGAAGGTCCTTCATTCGATAACCCTTGCATTCGTTTCAAATACAATCTATACTTCTGAAGATGACTAGCAACATTCTCTCTAGTCAATCCTTCAACGTTCATTAACTGCATAATCGTCTTCGGAACAGCGTTTTCACACCTAAATGAGCAACAACATCCACAAAACGTTTATGTAACTGAGGCGTCCAAACGAGACGAGGCCGTTTAGAAGCTGCAGCACTCCACGAGCAGACGAATCATCTGCTCGTAAAGCCGAATCAGCTTCTTCACCTCCTCCAACTCCTCCGCTATCAACTCTCCTTAATTTCCTCGAATCCGAACCGTCTCCGGTTAAATCACAGTTTCTTCTCTCTCAATTTCATCTCCTTTTTCCTCACCAAACACCTTGATTCCGTTGAATTTGTTAACCGATTGTTTACCTCTGAGACTCGATATAGTGTTGTGAGAAGCGCGATTAACGTCGATTATACTCCGGTGAGGCTCCGGTGAAATACTGAAAGCCGATGCTAGCTCCGGCGGTACTAGGGAAAACGATAACGGCGTCAAATCGTCGACGGTAGGTAATCCGGTCTCCCACTCGGAAACTCGATCGTCGTCGTCGCCGGAAACGTCGTAATCGGTAATTCTCACTTCTTCTCCATTGATAATTGTAAAAATTGTGATTGAAAATCTAAATCTGTGAGTGAAGAAATGAGGAGATGACGTGTCGTGATGTTTGGGGGTAGAAATGGGAAAAAGTGCGATTATTTATGTAATAAAAAGTGGCAAAAGTGCAGGATCTGATTCCAATTGCCACCGTGGATGTTTTACCCCCACATCTTTATTCTTCCCATAATATCTCCTCTCCAATCCAAATTAAGTTTTCAATATAATTTTTCTTTTATTAACATTACAATACAAACAAAATCATAAAAGTATTCACGACTCTAGAATATTAAAGACGATACGAGGACATATCTATTTGAAGTCGATAGTGAAAGAAAAGATTTACAATTCTTTAAAAGAATCAAATTCTTTCAAAAAAAATTCCAAACACAACATATTGACGTCTCTTTAGTTGGCTAGGATAATTTTATTTACTTATTTCAGTTTTCTTTTTCAAGTTTCTTCCTAGTATGAGATTTTATTCAATACAAATAATTCTGAAAAAAAACAAGCAAAAACTAGAAATAACATTTACTTATTTAAAATTGTTGGTATTGAAAAAAATGGATGAAGCTATAAAATCTTCAAAGTGTGTTTTTACTCTAAATTGTAAATTGGGTGAACAATGTTCATCACCCTAACTAAAACTTAGAAGTCTTTCAGTAAACACTTTAACTCGGGAGAACAAATTTACTCATCAGAGTTAAATCAACTTCACCCGAGTTATATCTTAGACATTAACAGCTTAAAGCTCCTAAAAAAACCAAACACACATTACATAAACAATTATACTTTCGAAATTGATTTTAGCTGTTTACTGAGAAAATATCAACTGACCAGGATTGGCATACCTGATCAGGTTTTTAAAACCTTGCTTATCAATATTATGTAAAAGCATAATATGCTAAGAATACAAATCCAAACTGATCATACAGTTCCACTCCAGCTGCTGCCTGGAAGTTTTTTCAACTTCTTTTCTTAATCGTACGTTTAACCCTTGCGGCATATCCCCAACTACCCACATCTGCATACAAACCCGACAACACTAAACTACTTCCTGCACTATTGGGTTCGAGCTCAGCCACATGTTTAGCTGCCATCTCCCCAAGAACAACATTTCCATGAAGCTTACAAGCACCCAACAACGCACCCCACACAAACAAATCAGGCTCAATAGGCATTTCGTTAATCAGATCATGAGCCTCGGTTAGTTTCCTTGTTGTCCCAATAAATGCACCATACAAGCATAATGCTCTAATCTCGGTTCAATCTTGTATTTCTTTTGCATAATCAAGAACAGGTTTACCAAGATCAATACCCAGACTGGCTACACGCGGTTAATACTGCTGTGAATGTGAGATGATCAAGTTCAATTTTCTCATCACCATTTGATTGAATAGTGTAACTGCTTCACTACAATGCCCGTGATTTGCAAATCCAAAAATCATTGAATTCCAATAATTGTGTTTCTTTCGGGCATGTTCTTGAAGAGTGTTTTAGCTTCATTTATGAAGCCACATTTAGCGTACATGTCTATAGAGCACTACGAACATAAACATCTTTTTCAAGTCCGATTACTACTGAATATCCATGAATTTCGTTCCCATGAATTGAATCTGTGAGAATGGCACAAGCGGATAAAAGAAACTAATGAAGCGGAAGTTGGATGGATCCCAGTACCCAACATTTTCTTGAAATAATCAAAAGCTTCGTAAATTCTAAAGTTTTGTACAAGTCCAGAGATGACTGAAGTCCATGAAACGACATCAGGAACGACCCCGCTTTCTTGCATCAGTTGGAAAAGTTTAGCAACGGTTGAATCATCGTTAGCTGTGAAAAGCCAGTGATTAGTGTATTCCATGTCACTAGATTTGGTACTATTCCCATGGTTGGTGTTCTTTCAACCAACAATAACGCCTGGTTCACAAATCCATGTTGCACATAGCCCGCAACCATGTTCATAGCCACTAAATCGACTTCCACCATCAAATCAAACACCATTCTTGCCTTCTCTATTCTCCCACATTTCGAGTACATATCAATCAAGGCACTACTAACAAACACATCATACTCAAAATCTTGTTTTACAACAACAGCATGCAACTTCTCCCCCGTTTTCCGATCCAACAAATGCCCACATGCTTTTAAAACACTAGGTAAAACAAACTTGTTATGTTCCACTCCTCTCTTCGCAACTCACAGAACACGCCCATTGCCTCTTCATGGAACCCATAACGTGCATATGCGCCTATTAAAACAATCCAACGACGAGTGTTGGTTAGGGAATTTCATCGAACAGTTTACGTGCATCGCGTATTAGACCACATTCGGTGTAGAAAGATATGAGGTTTGAGGCAATGTAGGTGGAAGGAGCTACTCCGTTGATGATTAGGTGGGCATGGAGACGTTTTCCTGATCGTAATGCTCGATTACGAGCATAGATGATGATATTTACGTAAGCATCAGAAGCTGTTTGAGAACGAAAACATGCATAGAAAAAATAACCAGGTTTCATTTCACTTGGGAAGTGCCTAATTCTTCGATTAGTACGTGGATCAGTACATAGCGTAATACGTTTTGGATTAATGGATATCAGACGGCTTATTTACTACTAACATTTCAGGTAGGTAATGTTATTTTTGTTTATTTTTGGATGAATTTTAAATTTTAATAGATAATATAAAAGATAAAAAGTGTTAATTAAAAATAGAATATCCGAACAACTTACGGTATGACACTAGTTTTTTTTGCTAGGGTAGTTCATGTACATTTCGGTGTATGCACTTTTACATTAATTATGTGGTGACATTTCAGTGTATGCATTTTACATGTATTCACATTTAGAGGGTGTTTGTTTCGGTTTATATAACGAGTTTATAAGCTTATATAATTTTGATAAGCTTGTAAGCTGATTTTTTTGGACTTATGAGCTTATCAAATTGAACTTATAATATTACATAAGTCATAAGTTCAACTTCATAACCTCATAAGCTAAAGGAAATAAGCTCACGAGCTTTTCAAAAGTATAGAATCCCGTAAGTTGTTACATAAGCCGAAACAAACATCTCTCGGTGTTAGTGGCTATCCGTGTCAACAAAATATCTACAATAATAAGATTAAATTAGATATTGTAATTTGCAATTTAGATATAAAAGAACCGGAGGACATCACAGTATTAATAAAGATTTGAATTCGGCCGTTGAAAAAAATCATTATTTTATTCACGGTAACATATCATGATAACTACACCTTTTACACATTTGCTAAATGTAATCACAAAAAATACATTTTCGGTAGAAGTCTTGGGTGAGCAATGGTAAGAATGGATGATGATGATGATCGATAACTCGGATATTCTTCTCTTGTCATTTTACCAGGTAGTTTCCAATTATATCCATGTAATAAATAGCTAAACTCGCCTCGACCAGCTTAATCCTAAATTACAGCCAAGACACATCCTTCGTCCTGAACCAAGCGGCAATAACTCAAAGTTGTTACCTTTCACATCAATTTCCTTTCCAATGAATCTCTCAGGACAAACTCTTCCGGTTTATCCCACAACCGTGGATCTCCCTATGGCCCATACATTAACCATGACTTATCTTTTAAAACATCATAACCGCTATTTTACAATCCTCACGCGTCCTTCGCGAGCTAACATTGGAGCTATCGGGTGTAACCTCATTGTCTCCTTAATAATCGCCATGATATAAGGAAGGTTGGGCATGTCCTTCTCTTCCACCCATCTATTACTACCTATCACCCGTCTAGCTCATCTCTCGCCTTTAAGTATTTCTGGTTTCTCGAGGAGTTCTTTAATCATTAATTCAACCATAACTGCTGAACCTTCAACTCCTCCAACAAGCAGTCCTATAAAATCACATTCTTACAATATTAGCAAATCTGGACATAGATTATAAATGTTCATTACCGTAAGATTTGTATCTCTTAAATTATTACAGTATCATTTTAGAGGATAACATAGGAAGATTATACATGTATCTCTTTATGTCAAATACACTTATTCATATTGAAATTAATGATCCATAACCTGAATAATTGCCTTTACACCATCTCTTTCGAGCTTAACATCAAGAGAAAGATCATCCACATTTGCAACAACACATCAACCATGTCCGAGGGAACAAAATTCTTTCCCCCCGCCTTCCTCTTTGCATCGTGATCATTCAACACATTCTCAAGAAACGAATCGAATTTCTTTCCCACTACCTTCACCCTCTTCACATGACCTTGAAGGTCCATGAAACTCAAACATGGTATCCAATCTCCGGTACTAAGAACCATACTTAACATTGTCATCTCATCCAACGTCTTTTTGAACTCCTCCCCTCAGACTCCGCTTTATCAAAATAATTTTTCCCAACACCATCCGACTAAGCACATCAAACTTAATGTAGACAATAGATCTTTCAACACAATCTCCTTACCCGACGACTCGTGAACCGCCTTTAGAAGCAACTTCATTTCCTCCTCGCGAATGTACTCATACGATTTCAACTTTTTTGCACTGAATAGCTCCGTGGTACACATTTTTCGAGCCTGTCGCCAGTAAGGTCCGTAAGAGGACATTGAGATACCAGAGTATTATAAGAGATGTATTTTGCAGCTGAGGTTTTAGGACGATCGGCAAGTTGGCATCCATGGTTTTCAAAATGACTTTAGCCATCTCAACAGAGGAGGCAATGACGACGTTTTTGGAACCGAGTTTGAGGTGCATGATTTCTCCGTATTTTTGGATAGCTCAAGGAATGAAAGGTGATCAGGGAGTTGTCCCATGAGGTGGAGGCTGCCGATAATGGGCAAAGGTTTAGGACCGGGGTAGGTTGAGTTTGGTAGGACGACGGAGGTGGTGGGCAAATAGAAGTAGCACCACCGTGGCTAACCATGAAGCTACGTAATAGATTATGGTATTGATCCATTTTTATAAAATGGCAACTTGGAAAGTAGTTTGATAGACAAATAAACTCGTAGCAGAAGAGTGAATATATTATAGCTTTTAAGAAGAAAGAATATTAAAAACAATGTTTATAAGATTGTGTGATTAAAGATGAAGCTAATTAGGTCCTATATAGGCGTACAAAATGTCAACGCTGCACATTATTATGTAATGCATGGATGTAGTTAGTCAATTTAAATAAATGAGTTTACCTATTCAATTCAATTTCAAGACTGTTTAATGGAATATATCATATCAATTCAAAGAACACAACATTAAGTTACATGTCCAAAAATCATCACGTACAAAACCGTTTAATGGAATGTCATAGTCAATTCAAACAATATACAACAGGTTGTGTAGCAATAAAATAGTTAGAGTTATATGCTGCCATTGGTTATATTTTATTATTGAATTTCAAAAATTTATACATAGAATAAAAACGAACCACCTCATGTTCAAATACTGCGGTAATACATGTTCAGCTGAACTTTTATCTTCTTACTTATTAACCACATTGACTTCGCGACACTTTTGAACTCCCTTTTACGACATCGGTGACCTTAACCTCAAAGATGTTATGATGTACACGTACACATCAAACTGATACCGATACAAATTAATATGAAGTTTCACAGTCCAAGAGTTATATCATGTTTCATTCAACGTAAATGTAACATCAAGTTTCAATAGTTTAGGCATGTTAAACGATAAAAACACTTTGTCATTGTATAATAAATGAATTGAGTACGTAGTTGATGTATATGAGATCATCAGAGTTTATGGGATCAAACCCGCAACTGAGAAATATATGAAATATTGTGCGATTTGTTGTAAATTTTTTCTAGAGAAATAAAAATGAAAAATTGTATGAGATCCTTCCCCAAGGGTTTATTTATCGAAACTCCATCATGATAATTAAGTGTGGGAAATTTTTTTTCGAACTAAACAATTCAAAAAAACATAACTTACTGTAAATCTTTTAAGTTACAAAGTACTCAAAACTTATTTAATTTTCCTTAATTTTCGTTCGATCTCATGTTAAGCCAGACTAATCTGATCATGTTGTAATGTCTTTTAAAAGTGTATTAGCAAAATTCTTTGGATCCCCTTAAGGAAAGTTTGAAGGATGTGGTGCATGAAAATCAGTCTGCTTTCGTTCATGGTCATCATATTTCAGATAAAATCTTCTTACTCAGGAGCTTATGAAAAATTACCAAATTGATAGAGGTATTCCCCGTTGTGCTTTCAAAGTTGATATAAAAAAACATATGACACGGTTGATTGAAAGTTTTTATATTGATATGGGCTAAATTTGGCATGCACGAGACTTGACTGAATTATGTCATGTGTAACTCAAGTTGCGTACACTATTAATGTTAATGGGGAGATGCATGGTTTCTTTGGAGGAAAAAGTGGTCTCTATCATGATGGTTCGATTTCCCCATATTTGTGTGACAACCATCATCAAATCTGTACGATTAACGTAAATTTTTCGATTAGTCAACATTCTCACTAGATGTATGTCATTACTTGTTAACTTTTTATTTAAAGTGAATTTTGAAACTTGAATACTTAAATGTGATTATTTGTGATGGAAAATGTTTGGTGAACTTTTATATACGAAAACTTGCTTGATATGTTAGGAATTCAAATTTAGCGTAAGGTTGAGCTTCTACGTATACACAAACAAAAATTTAACGATTGGACGTTATTACTATAACTGAAAATTCAACAGGAACACAAAGTAAAACTTTCTATTTTAGTTATTCTTAATATATCCGATTAAGTATTTTATTTAAGTTCGTATTCGTATTTAATCTCGAGTCGTGTTTTATATTTGCGGGTTTAAGTTGTTTAGTTAATTTATTATTGTGTTCAGGTCTTTAGCCTTAGTTCGGGTTTTTTTAAATTGTGGACTTAATCCATAATCCTAATAATAGTCCATTAAGTAGTATATTAAAAACCAAAAAAAAAAAAAATTAAAACCCAAACCATAACCCCGCTACCTTCGGTGGACAACAAACAAAAAGGGTATTCGACATCCCCCCCCCCCCCCCCCCCCCCCCCCCCTTTTCTTCTGTTGCAATCGATCCAAAACTCCAACCCTCGACCTTCGATTTCCTTCTTCTTTCTCGTGGTCTGAAGCAACTAGCATAGAGGTGTGGTGAATCCGTTGTTCTTCTTCTTGTGTTGTTTTAGCCGAGTCCTTAAGCACACACAAAACATTGATATGTTGGTAATTACTTTCTGTTATCTCTCATTTATACATAATCTTAACTTATATTAGTGGTGTGTATTGTTTGTTAAAATTGTTTTGGAAAACGTCTAATAGAAGATTTAGGGTTTTGCAATATAAACGTTATCAAAGATTTTCCTTGGTGTCTATTGATGTAGTAAAAGTTTAAATTCTGTTTTGAATGAGACTATATCAATATTTAAGTGTCGGGTGTCAATTTAAAAATGGAACAATATACCTTAATCTATTACGTGTTTGCTTATGATTGTATGACATCATGACACGTATTTATCGAATTATATTTATTTCATTTTAGATATTCTCTTAAACTATACAATTGTTACGACGATCGTCAATCGTGTTGCACCTTACGATTCCACCAAATGTGGGGTGTGAAAGTTTGTTTACACTAGTTATGAAAGTTTTATCACTTATTCTCTCGCGTTATGTTGAAAATAATCACGAGTTTAAATTCTATCCTAATTGTGAAAAGTTAAGGATTTTAAACTTGTATTTTACGGATGACTGATAATGTTTTTACTTTAATTTAGGTTATTATATAATTTTAATGATATCATCATTTATTAGTTCTACTTTGACCCTTCTAATTTAAATAAATATTTCTTTTATTCTATTATATTTAAATAAAAATGCTTAAAACCTCTACTATAAATAATTATATGTTTTAATTTTTAAACTATCTTTTATATATAAAATGTGTTTTTTCATTATTTTTTAAGTTTTTTTTATCAATTCTTTTGATTATATTTTTTTAATGATTATTTTTCTTATTTTTCCTTTATATATTTTTTCTTATATATATAAAAGCAAGTATTATAAAGACGCTACATAATAATTTACTCATTTGTCACCCTAATGGGACAAGCACTCACATACCATCAAATTAGACGTTTGTAAACAGTGTAAATTTAAATATGAAGTTAAAGTCAACGAAAAAAGATAATATAAGAGAAAACATTTCACGCTATATATATTGTATGATTTTCTATTCTCTACTTACGTAATATTTTTGGTTTTGCACATTGTATATTTATATTATATTTGATAAGATTATTCACGAGTTAAGTGGAACTACAAACTAGTTCTCTATAAACATATTTGACAGAGAAAAATATTTTATAATTATTTTGTTTATTGTTAAAGAGTAGAAAGAAAAGATATAAATAAAAGACTGGAAATGAAAGTTTAGAAGGGATGTAAACATAAATTATACATATAAAAGTCTTTGGTGGAAGACTTGATGTTTCATAAATAAATAATCATATTTTTAATTTAGCAAAAAATCTTTCAATAACTTTAAAATTATATTTTTTTTTTATCATCGAAGATGTTCTAATATCATTTATATATAGTTAATCATTCTTATATAGTATAAATTAAACTCTTATGAGCATAATTACATAAAATACTTTATTTTTGAAATGTTGACTACCCTAAATATTTTTCAAAATATATTTGTATTAGAAATTTTCAAATATTACAGGTTTAAATTTATTTACTTTTACACTGTGTTAAAGAAATATATATATATATACTTATGTTTTGACGTCGCACGTCGATTAAGGTTTTGAATGGAATATCATACTCAATTCAAAGAAATATCATAGTCAATTCAAAGAACACAACAATTAAGCTATGTGTCCAAACAAATTCATCCAATAAAATTGTTGGAGTGATATAGCTGCCATTGGTTATATTTATTATAGTTATTATTAATTTTCATGAACTTATCCTTAGAATTAAAACGAACCACCTTCATTTACGAAAAATATACTACAATGTCTATAATACATTTTGAGCTGAGATTTTATCTTCTTAATCAATTACCACATTGAATTCTGTTAATACAAAAGATCTCCGAACTACCTAGTCCGACCCGAATAATGCTTAGCCTGACTTGACGTCCGTTTCCCTTGAATAACACTCAATGTTCTTGAATCCGAATCTCCTGCACTAAGAGAAAACACCTGGTTGAGCGGGGTTGGACCCCTGATTCAACTCGGGCGTGAGAATAAGTAACTTGATTCGGACTAAAATGTATAAAATGTATATCTAGAATGAAAAAAAGTCCTCTACCTTTTCTGTTTACCCTGATATATATAGGGGATATTTCGGGTAATAGATGGCTCCATGACCCTTACTCCCTTTACGCATTGGTTAAGAGGGAGTTCCTTCGTCAGAACACCTTTTCCTGCCCTTTTTGTCGTATCTGTTTTGTCTTTTCCTTCCTTTGTCGTTTCTGTTCGAACCAGGAGACTCTAATCACCTGGTTCGGTCTCAGACCCGAACCCGGTGATTAGACCCTACGTCGACAACTCCCCCAAGTCTAGCATTATATTAGAAGAAGTCGATATAATGCTGGACTTAAAAGTTTTGCCAATCTCGATTTATCCTTGTTGTTGCTTCGGCAACTTCGTACATCGTCCTTCGACTTGTTACTTCCTTCGACTCCACGTGTCTATCTCAGATGGCTTGAACGTTTCCAGATGTCATTATCTCATTACACGTGGCTGATCCTGGCGGTTCGAACGAAGCCAGCTGTATTCCACCCATCCACGTGTTGTCCACGTGTCACGCCCTCTTCGAGGTCACGCGCGCCCCTTGACGTGCCTGCTACCTGCCTATAAATAGAGGCCCTTCCCCTTCATTTGTTTCCTACTTCTCCTCCGAACCTCTGGCAATTTTTCTCCAAATCTTCCCTTTATTCCGGTATTCTTTCCTCATCCTCATATAATGGCTAAGGAATCTAAAGAAAATCTGAAAGAGATGTTTAATACGATGCCTGCTGGAGACCTTCGCGAGTTCTGTAAGACCTATCACATTGATAGTTCTTATGGTGTCGTTGTTCCCGGACCAAGTGACACTATCAAAGACGCTCCTCCGGGCAAGATCGGTGTTTATTGTGCCTGGTTCGAATATTCCAATCTTCGGTTACCTTTCTCTCGCTTTTTCCTTGACGTGATTCAGTATTTTAAGGGTCACGTTTCTCAGATGAATCCGTTGGGGGCGAATAAGATCACCAATTTCGAGATTCATTGCCGCGCCTTCGGCAAAGCTCCCGATCTATCAAATTTTCGCTTTTTTTACAAAGTCGGATTAAATGGGGATTGGCTTACAGTGGATAAAAGAAGAGGTGCCCCCCCCCCTGTATCGACTGGTATCTTTCGTCCCTAAAGAACTGGAAGAATCGATTCTTCTTTGTCAACGCCTCAGTAGCTCCGATACGAATGAGGTGGTGCGTCAGAGGTGACACTCTTACTGACCCGGAGCCCGACACCAACGCTTTAGATCCTGATCTTGTCATGGACCTTCAGACTACCCCAATCAGAGCTCGCTCTTACCCGGAGAAGGTTCTGGTCCTGGTCGGACTAAGCCGGTACTGGACTCGTCCTCTAGCTCGCCCCTGTTTGAGGCTTGCTGACAAAGGTTCTTCACTTTCTTTCTTTATGTATGTATCTGTATTTGTTGTTGTGAGCTAACGTTTTTTGCTTCGTGCTGCAGAATTGTCTCTTCTTGATTTTCTGAAGATGAGGCATTGGGATGGTGTTACTTTTACTTCGGCCCCCCTTGCCGAAGGTGTTTCTGGCTTCTTAACCACGACTCTGGATCGTGTTATGCTTCCTAATGAGAACATTCCAGCGCCTTATACAGATGCCGAAGCAAATGTGGCCGTGAAAAGGAAAAGAAAGGCCAAGAAATCCAAGAGGACTACCAAAGGTCCTCCTTCCAAGAAACACAAGACTGTTGTTAAGGTACCCCCTACTTCTCAAGCTTCAAAAACCAAGGAGCAGCATGCTTCAACCTCAGCTCCTTCTCCTTCTGCTAAAGAGCCCAGCCCTGACACTGAAGAACTCTTTGCTGTTTCCGATGATGGTGGTTCGGAAGGTTATGGGTTATCATCCGAATCTGATGAATCTTCTTCTTCCTCCGAGACTGCCGAGTCAGAAGATCCCAGTCATTTTGAACCTCGTCCTACCTACTCCGATAGGTCGTGCCCTCCTACCCCTAAGGGTGCCACTAATTCGGAGGTAGAGAAGATTATGCAGGAGGGTGGCTACTCTTATGAGAGTGAGGTTGATCAACCTCCGAAGTTATCGAAGCAGAAATCATTACTTTCAGAGGGACTTGGTGTTGGCTCATCCGGCACTGATCCGAAAGATGGGAACATTTCGGAGAACCCTGTTCCGTCTCCGTCGAAAAAGGGTGTTGAGGGCTCAAAGGCCTCTCCTGTGATTATTTCAAGCAAGTCCTCTTCCGAGGCAAAGAAAACCGTTGCATCCAAGAAACCCTCTGCTTCATCTGGGAAAACAACTAGTCCTTTGAAGTCTAGTAAAGGAAAATCTTCGCTTGCTAAAGAACCCCAGTATGTTACCCATCGAAAGAAAACCATTCCGGCGAAGGGTCCTTCGGGCAAAACCATCAACCTGAAAGAGAAAGAACCGATGCTCGACACGCCGGATCTCAATGGCGTCGAGCCTTCAATTGCTATGAAGAAATTTCAACCGCGCTTTAATCAAGTCTTTAACCGTTCTCTATACACTGATGCTGGTACTTGTTGCGACTTGTTGGACACTTTAACCACCCCTGCCGAAGTTATTCGCTTGGACAATACCAATAACTTTGCTTTGGCCGAGCAGCTTGATCAATTGGTGGCTCAGCTCTTAGTTATTGCACCTGAGGTACGATCTAGGTGGCTTGTATCCGAGGATGAGGTTCGGGATCAGACTCGATTGGTGAAGGCCCTTGAAAGAAATGTCTCTCTGAGCAACCAACGGTCTGATGGGCTTCAAGTTCGATTGGAGGGGGAAAAGAGGGAGCTTGAAAACCAAGTATCCCATCTCCGTCAAGAAGTAGAGGAGCTAAAGAAAGCTCGGACTTCCAACGTCGAGTCCTCTTCCATCAACGATGACGCAGTTCGGGCATTAGGAGAATTGAACATCACTCACAGCCGAACTGTGAAGGAATTAAGAGATCGGATCAATGCTATGTCTTCCGATCTATTTGCTGCTGAAGCCCGGAGTTCCCAAGCAACCAATGATTTGGTTCGAGAAAGAGCAAGTGTCAAGGAACTTGAATCCCGTGTCTCAGAATTGGAGGATGCTAACGCCTCCCTTCAAGAAGATCGTAGCTGGTTAATCTCTCATGGTCCGAAGCATGTGGTAGGAGGCATTTTGAAGAGCAAAGAATTTGTGGATGCGAGTGCTAGTGTTAACCTTGCCTACTACCGCTCTGGATGCCACGATGGTGTGGTTGCGGGGTACAAAGAGCATCGGCTGGGGCAGCGTATCACTCAATCTCTTTACTATGATCTTTCTGCCGAAGCTGCCCTTACTGCAGCAAAAGAAGCCTTTCCTCCAACTCACTACTCATATTTGGACGCTCTAGCTGCTACCGACACCCAAACACTTGAAGCTTTCCAGACTGTGGAACCTACATTGCCTGATCCGGAGTCCCCTGCAACGGAAAATCCTTAGATAGTTTATCGGTATAATCTGTGTTAAAATGATAGGCACAATTTTCCTATCTTTGTATGGTTGTATTAGGGCTTGGTTCCCTTTGTTTTAATGAAAGTGCCACCATGTTTCCAATGTGTTTGTGTTATATTATTAGCTTTTGCTTTGACTTGCGTATTGTCCTCGAACCAAATGGTTCGGTATTACCTCGAATCGTCATTCGGAATTACACTTTTATGGTGTACTTGGCTGCTAAGTTAAGCCGTGTTATTTTCCTCGGACTTTAATCCGGCATATAATTTATGAACAAGATCAACAAATCCCACATGGTGTTATAAGAAAATTAATCGTTCATTTCTTTCAACAACAAAAATTACATCCATCATTACTTCCAAAATAGAAGGAAAACATACATCTTAGGGTCATCAAGACTTTACTTGGCATAAAAAGAAAATAAAGTTTTCCTTCTCCTCGGGGAAAACCCCGCATTACATGTAACATTTCCTCAGATTCATCTCGTTCCATGTTCGAGGGATTGCGGTTCCGTCCAGGTGCTTCAACTTGTACGAACCATTGCCATTATTTTGCACCACTTGGTACGGCCCTTCCCACTTCGGGCCCAGCTTGCCCTCATCCTCTTGCCTGCTTGCCTCGTTCTTCCGGAACACAAACTCCCCCTCCTTGAAACTAACCCTTCGTACTCTTTTATTGTAGTACTGTTCTATATTCTTTTTGTATCGGGCTTCCCTAACATGAGCTGCTTCCCTTCTTTCTTCTGCCAACATTAGATTGATTTGCAGCTCTGTTTCATTGTCTGAGTCATTCCGCTGCATGTTCCTGTAAGTTGGCATCCCCACTTCCGGCGGTATGACAGCTTCCGAACCATAAACCAAACTGAAGGGCGTCTCCTGTGTGCTCGTCTTCTTCGTTGTTCGATGTGCCCAAAGTACATTTGGCACTTGATCTACCCAGTTATGCTCATATCTTCCCAACCGCGTCTTAATTCCTTCCACCAAGCTGCGGTTGATTCGCTCTACCTGTCCATTGGCTTGGGGGTGTGCCACAGATGTCTTGATCTGTTTGATCTGCATTTGCTCGCACCATCCTTTGAAAGGCTCGTCCACAAACTGTTTACCATTATCCGTCACCACTTCCCCTGGTAATCCGAACCTGCACACCACATTTTCCCAGAAAAACTTTAACACTTGAGCCCCTGTGATTCGCGCTAAAGGTTTTGCTTCGACCCACTTGGTGAAATAATCCACCGCTACCAACAAAAACTTAACTTTCCCTGGTCCTTCTGGAAATGGTCCAACTATGTCCATTCCCCATTTGAAGAAGGGCCATGCCGCAGTTACCGATATCATGTCACTCTTTGGTAGTTTGGGGATCGGTGCATGTATCTGGCATGAGTCACACTTTCTTATTTCTTCGTATGCGTCTTGATGCATCGTGGGCCAGTAATATCCTAGATTCATTATCTTCGCCACCACCGCCCTTGGTCCCGCATGCATTCCGCAAGATCCTTCGTGTACTTCTCTTATCACATAGTTAGCTTGCAAAGGCCCTACACACCGGAGCAATGGCGCTAAGTAATTTCTTCGGAATAACACTCCTTCCACTATGGTGTATTGGGTGGCCTTCATTTGGATCTTCCTTGCTTCCACTGCATCTTCGGGTAGTGTGTCATTGATAAGATACTCCACCAGGGGTGTCATCCATGTAACCCCCTCTTCTTCGACGATAACGTTTACTTCTACCCCCTCATCAATGGATCTCCTTTCAATTGCCTCCAAAAAGATATTGCTGGCCAATGTTTCTAAGGTCGACCCTGCTATAGACGCCACCTTACTGAATACATCTGCCCTCTTGTTCTTGCTTCTTGGTATTTGTTTAATTTTACAAGAGTCGAATTCCTTCATGAGGATCGTCACCTTGTCCCTGTACCTTCTCATTCGATCATCCTTTGCCCCATACTCCTCATTTACTTGACTTGCCACAAGCTTTGAATCTACATAGATTCGTAGTCTTCCCACCTTCATGTCTTTAGCTAATCTTAGTCCCGCTAAAACTCCCTCGTACTCTGCTTCGTTATTAGAACTTTGAAATTTCAATCGGATAGCATAGGCAAACTCCTCCTTTTCCGGACTAATTAAGATGATACCTGCTCCGGCACCCTCCTTACTAGCTGCTCCGTCTGTGTATAATTTCCAGGTGGTTCCTTTGATTCTCTTTCTTTTTCCCAGCACCGTTGCAGGTTCAGCCAATGCTACTCCTTGGTCCGGGATTTCATTCAGGAAATCTGCCAACACTTGCCCTTTTGCTGCCGTTTTCGGGGCATACTCTATGTCATGGCCTCCCAACTCAATCGCCCATTTTGCTATTCTTCCCGCCATTTCCGGACGAGTGAGTATTTGCTTCAGTGGCTGGTCCGTGATTACCTGTACCTTATGTGCTTGGAAATATCTCCCTAGCCGCCTTGATGTAAACAAAAGCGCTAAGGAGAGTTTTTCCAATGAGTTGTAGTTGAGTTCAGCTCCTTGTAACACCTTACTGATGAAATAAATGGGCAACTGCTTCTTCTCCCTTTCTACCAATAACACGGCACTCACCACCTCCCCGTTTGTTGCTAAGTATACCAACAAAGTTTCTCCCTTTCGGGGTGCTGTTAAGTACGGAAGGTCTACTATGTACTTTTTCATGTCTTGGAAGGCCTTATCTGCCTCCTCCGTCCATCTGAAATCCTTCTTATTCATACACTGCTTTAATGTTTTGAAGAAGGGTAGCGCCCTTTCGGCTGATTTTGAAAGGTATCTTCCTAGTGCTACTATCTTCCCGTTCAAACTTTGTACCTCATGCAGTGTCTTTGGTGCCGCCATATTAGTAATCGCCCGCACCTTATCCGGATGGATCCTGATGCTTTGTGGCATGATAATATGACCTAAAAACTTACCCTCTTCCATCCCAAATGAACACTTCTTGGGATTTAACTTCATATTTACTTTCCGTAGCACCCCGAATATCTCCTGGATATCTCTCAACATTACTTCTTCGGTTTCACTCTTAATCACTAGGTCATCCACATAAGCCTCCATATTTCGACCTATGTGAGCCTTGAACACCTTGTCTATGAGTCTCTGATACGTAGCTCCAGCATTCTTAAGCCCAAATGGCATCTTTTTGTAACAGAATACCCCTTGATCGGTGTGGAAAGCGGTCTTATCTTCATCCTCCCGAGCCATCTGTATCTGATGATAGCCCTTGTATGCATCTAAAAAACACTTAAACCGAAACCCTACCAATGAATCGACCTTTAGATCTATCTCCGGTAACGGGTATGCATCTTTAGGACATGCACTATTCAGATATTTAAAATCTACACACATCCTCCATGTCTTGTCTCCCTTGGGGACCATGACTGGGTTTGCCACCCACGTTCGGTATCTAACTTCCCGAAGTATCCCCGCTTTAACCAGTTGGTCGACTTCCTCACATGCTGCTTTACGTCGTTCTGGTGCTAAGACCCTCTTTTTCTGTACCACAGGTTCGGAGGTCTTATAGACGCTCAAGCGATGTTCTGCTATCTCCCTTGGCACCCCTGTCATATCCTCCGGTTTCCACGCAAATACCCCTTGATTTTGTTTTAACATTACTACCAACTTTCTCTTGGTTTCTTCCGTTAGGGCTTTTCCGATAGTGATCATCTGATCCGGAAAATTGGGATTAACTTGGATCTGCTCCTCCTGGGTTCTGCCTTCTTCCACTACCAACCTTTGTATCTGATGACAACCTTTGCTTCCTTCCGAGGTAATGGTAGCTATTCCTCCCGGTGTAGGGAACTTCATCATCCCATGCACTGTCGATGCAACCGCTCCCAATTTCTTTAGTCCTGGCCTTCCCAAGATGCAATTATATGGGGATCCTGCTGCCACGACTAGAAAATTCATACACACTGTCCGAATCTTATCACCTTCGGCCAATTGCACTGGCAAACATATCTCCCCTATGGAAAACTTGGTCTGTCCAGCAAATCCTACCAATGGAACCTCCTTCACCTTCATCCTTCGCTTTAATGCTGGATCTAACTCTCGGAAACATTGCTCAAACATAATCTCCGAAGCACTTCCATCGTCCACATAGATTCGGTGGATCAGGTGGTCCGCCACATGAGCCTTAATGAGCATCGGGTCATCTGTGGGGTTTATGGCGTTCAATGGGGGGAACGCTATGACCTGGTTCATCCACTCTCTTGATACTTCTTTCTCGGGTTCCTGATCAACCATGTTAACTGCTCGCACCATGTGGATCTCCTTTGGTTTCCCTCTAGGGCCTTTATCGTTTCTTCTTTGTTTGTTTCCCCCTCGTATATCTCGAACTAGATGATTAAGCTTTCCTGTCTGTACTGCCTCTTCTATTTGTTTCTTCAGAGCATAACAATCATTCGTAGCATGTCCCCTATCCATATGAAAATCACAATATCTGTCCAGGTTTCCCTTCTCCGGAGTCCCCGGAAGGGTTCCTGGTGGTGGCTTTACTAAGTTGATGCCTCTTTCCGTATTCATGATCTGCATCGGTGTTTTCAGTAAGTCGGTAAAGTGAACACTCCTCCTGCTATCCCCTGGTACCGAGATAGGATTGTTTCTTGGGGAAATGGGGGACATGGGGAACTTCCCTCCATATCTTTGGGCTCTATTGGGTGAGCCAAAGGACCTCCTTCCTTGTACCGACCTGGGTGTTGGCATTCCTGCTCCTTTCCATGATGTTCCGGAATTGCTTGTCATTCGTCCTCCTAGCTCTTCCGTTCGTCCTGATGCTTCTTTTCCCTTGATGAATTCCTTCACCCTTATCATCATCTCTTCCACCGTAGTCGGGACTCTGGCATTGAATGACTCTATCAGCGTAGGTGGTTTAATACCCTCCATGAATCCTGAGACTTTCATGGTTTCCGAAGCTCCTTTTACCTGCAGCATTTCCTTCTTCCACCTTTCCACAAATTCTCTGAACCCCTCCCCATCTCTCTGCTTCGTTTTATGGACATCTGTTGGCCCTTTCACATACTTGCGCTGCTGTGTGAAAAACGACCCAAATACTACTTCCAACTCTTTGTAGCTATCTATTTGTCCGGGTTCTAGTGCCTGAAACCATATCCGCGCTGGTCCGACGAGCGTCTGCGCAAACATACGACACCACACTGGCATTGACCATAATTCGGTTTCAGCAGCTCCTGCGAATGTGTTGAGATGGTCATCCGGATCTCCAGACCCATCATACGTCCGAATGATGCTAGGCATTTTTGTTTTTGGTGGAATTGGGAATCGAGCGATCCTCTTTGTGAATTTTGAGGAGAAATCAGATTGGTACGGTAGGCTCAGATCCTCATCTTCGTCTTCTGATTCTTCCTCTTCGTCGAAGTTTAATTTCTTCCCTTTAAACCCTTCCTTTCGAGGATCCTCTCCCATCTTGCCTTTCCCCTTTTTCTGTGACTCCGTACGCTCATGTTCTTCAACCAATGCTTTCAACAATTCTATGTTATCTTTCACGAACTTACTAGAAAACTCTCCATCGGTTCTGACTTCCTTCTCAGCGTTCTTGTTAGAATTCTCTCCCTCATTGGTGACCAAGTCAACCGTGTTAGCGGGAGTTTCCATTTTCAGTGAGTTTCTCCTTCGGTCCCACGGATGGCGCCAAAATGTTAATACAAAAGATCCCCGAACTACCTAGTCCGACCCGAATAATGCTTAGTCTGACTTGAAGTCCGTTTCCTTTGAATAACACTCAATGTTCTTGAATCCGAATCTCCTGCACTAAGAGAAAACACCTGGTTGAGCGGGGTTGGACCCCAAATTCAACTCGGGCATGAGAATAAGTAACTTGATTCGGACTAAAACGTATAAGATGTACAGATAGAATGAAAAAAAGTCCTCTACCTTTACTGTTTACCCTGATATATATAGGGGATATTTCGGGTAATAGATGGCTCCATGACCCTTACTCCCTTTACGCATTGGTTAAGAGGGAGTTCCTTCGTCAGAACACCTTTTCCTGCCCTTTTTGTCGTATCTGTTTTGTCTTTTCCTTCCTTTGTCGTTTCTGTTCGAACCAGGAGACTCTAATCACCTGGTTCGGTCTCAGACCCGAACCAGGTGATTAGACCCTACGTCGACAAATTCACGACACTTTTTATACTCCTAGTTATCCACCAAGAGACGTTAACCTCAAGGATGTTATAATGTTCGTAACTATAAACGTATAGATAAAAGCTGAAAACCGAAACAAATTAATATAAAGTTACACAATTCAAGAGTTAAATACGTTGTTTTCATTCAACGTACAAATATCAAGAACATCAACTTTAGTTTAGATTGTTAAAATCACTTTAATCATCTCAAACAATGTATCCACTGTATGATAAATATATTCACGAGTTTCTGTGTAAGATCATCGATCAAAAGGCTTCTATTTAAACTGTTAAAACTTGATCTTTTTGATATTTATACGTTGAATGATACATGATTTAACACTTAAATTGTGAAACTTTAGATTAATTTGTTTCGGTTTTCAGTTTTGATGTGTACATGTACTTATGAAATCCTTGAGGGTTAGCGTCACTTAGTGTCGCTAACTGCAGGGAGTTCAAAAAGTATATAATAAGAAGATAAAAGTTTAGGTGAACATGTTTTATCGTAATATATTTACGTAACATGAAAGGTGGCAAGTATAAATTGCTGAAAATAATATAATAATAAAAATATAACCAATGGCAGCAATATCACTCTACCTAGATTATGGATGAATATTTTTGGACCCGTAACTAGTTGTATTTTTTGAATTGACTATGAAGTTCCATTAAACGGTCTTGAAATTGAACAGGTAAACATATTTTAATTTAATTGACTTGGTAACATGACCCATGTATCATAATAATGTGGGAGTTGACATTTTGGGGGTATAAATAAGCTAGCTCGCTTCCATTTTTAGACACACAATTTCTATTTTCAACATTCTTTCTTCTTTAATTAAAGCTACAATATATATTCACTATTTCAATTCCATTAATTTATAAAAATATGGAACAATATACTTTGATCTATTACGTAGCTGCATGGTTAGCCACGGTGGCGCTCCTTCTATTTTCCCATCTCCTCCGTCGTCCTACCAAACTCAACCTACCTCCCGGTCCTAAACCTTTGCCCATTATCGGCAGCCTCCACCTCATGGGACAACTCCCTGATCACCTTTCATTCCTTGAGCTGTCGAAAAAATACGGAGAAATCATGCACCTCAAACTCGGTTCAAAAAACGTCGTCATTGCCTCCTCTGTTGAGATGGCTAAAGTCATTTTGAAAACCATGGATGCCAACTTTGCCGATCGCCCTAAAACCTCAGCAGCAAAATACATCTCTTATAATTACTCTGGTATCTCAATGTCCTCTTACGGACCTTACTGGAGACAAGCTCGAAAAATGTGTACCACCGAGTTGTTCAGCGCAAAAAAGTTGAAATCGTATGAGTACATTCGAGAGGAGGAAATGAAGTTTCTTCTAAAGGCCGTCCACGAGTCGTCCGGTAAGGTGATTGAGTTGAAAGATCTATTGTCTACGTTAAGTTTAAATGTGCTTAGTCGGATGGTGTTTGGGAAGAATTATTTTGGTAAATCGGAGGCTCAAGGGGAGGAGTTCAAAAAGACGTTGGATGAGATGACAATGTTAAGTATGGTTCTTAGTACCGGAGATTGGATACCATGTTTGAGTTTCATGGACCTTCAAGGTCATGTGAAGAGGGTGAAGTTAGTGGCAAAGAAATTCGATTCGTTTCTTGAGAAAGTATTGAATGATCACGATGCAAAGAGGAAGGCGGAGGGTGAGAATTTTATTCCCTCGGACATGGTTGATGTGTTGTTGCAAAATGTTGATGACCCCTCTCTTGATGTTAAGCTCGAAAGAGATGGTGTAAAAGCAATTATCCAGGTATATTGATAATTCCAAAAAAAGTTTAAAGGAATATTTGTCATTCAAAAGAAATAATATGAGAATGAGTTTATCTTATATAAGAGATAAATGAATAATTTTTACATTCTATCCTTTAAAATGATAATAATTTAAGAGATATAAATCTTACAAAGTAATGAACATTATGTCCAAATTTGCTAATATACAACAAGAATGTGATTTTTATAGGACTTGCTTGTTGGTGGAGTTGAAGGTTCAGCAGTAATGGTTGAATTAGTGATTAAAGAACTCCTCGAGAAACCTGAAATACTTAAAAAGGCGAGAGATGAGTTAGACCGGGTGATAGGTAGTGATAGATGGGTGGAAGAGAAGGACATGCCCAACCTTCCTTACATCATGGCGATTATTAAAGAGACAATGAGGTTACATCCGATAGCACCAATGTTAGCTCCTAGAAGGACACGTGAGGATTGTAAAATAGCCGGTTATGATGTTTTAAAAGATACTCAAGTCATGGTTAATGTATGGGCCATAGGACGAGATCCGCAGTTGTGGGATAATCCGGAAGAGTTTTGTCCTGAGAGATTCATCGGAAAGGAAATTGATGTGAAAGGTAACAACTTTGAGTTATTGCCGATTGGTTCAGGGCGAAGGATGTGTCTTGGTTGTAATTTAGGATTAAAGTTGGTCGAGTCGAGTTTAGCTAATTTGCTACATGGATATAGTTGGAAACAACCTGATAAAATGATAGGAGAAGAATTATCCGGGTTATCGACTCATCATCATCCACTTCTTACCATTGCTCACCCAAGGCTTCTACCTAAAATGTATTAATGCCTTGTGATCTTGCGATTCTTTCATGTGTAAAATGCAAATTACAATATCTAATTTAATCTTATTATTTCTAGATATTTTTGTGACACGAGTAGCCACTAAGACTAAACGCTAATTAGAAAACAATCAGTGTCACCGCATAATTAATGGAAAATGCAGACAATGAAATGTACATTTCAACCCTAGCAAAAAGATTGTTCAATAACATATTTAAGACATATTCTAGGAACTGATGAATATAACATTAACAAAAGGGCAATACTAAACAAAATCCACCCATCAAGAAATGTTTAGAAAAATGTAATTGTCCTTGCAAAAATCATTTCGAGGCCTGAATCTGTAGAAAGCATTGATCATCACTCCTTTCCACTAGTCCGAGATGGAAAGATCAATAAACATAGCGACATCTTTTACTATTGATTTAAACAAAAGCATGTATTGCGTGATAACGGGGAAGCAAAAGGAAGAAGGAGTAACAAGGGGAAGAAGATGTTGGAAAACTGTTTATTCTCCATGGGACCAATTAATTCCCTCGTATTTATCAAGTTTCAAACATGAAAAGAGGGACTAAATCGGGTTATGCTCTTTTCAAAAGTTTAACGTATTGCTAACGGCTACTAACAGTGTTAAACGGTCAGCTCAGCATGCTCAGCTCATGATACCGTCTTCTTCCTTAATTCGTTGATTATTTTGACTTGTAGCAGAATTGGGAGTCCATTAACTAGTTTGCATAACCGGTGGTGGCGAATGCGTAGTAGTTAAGCAGTTCATTTTAGTTTGTAATCTGTATTGAATCCTTATGGCCTCTAAGACTATGGCTAAGAACATCTCGGATCTAGCTGGAACTATTACAACAACACTCACAACCTGTCAAATGAATCGCAAAAATTAGAAGTGGAGAAGGAGTTAATAACAGAGGTCCACAGTTGGAATTTGGAAGGCTAACTAAACTTGAATTTCAAAGGTTCTCAGTAGAGGATGTTCAAACCAAATTCTTTGTTTGGGCATTTACAATTGATTGAGCGTAAAGATGTTAATATGACTTAGAATGAATATTAGCGACAGGTAGCATATCGAAGTATAACCTTTTTATTTGGTGGAATTAGCAACAAATATAAAACGATCATGAACACAAAAGATTTAATCTTGAAAAACCTTTACGGGAATAAACCACGAACAAAAACAAACAGTGATATTATGGGAAAATGCACTGGATGACCATTGTACTACCTAAAAATATCCTTATAGGTCATTGAACAAAATTTACGTCTATCTACATCACTATACCGAAAGAAACCTGTTATTTAAACCATTTTTACCCGATCAACAGGTTAACCTCCACTAATTCTCTCTCTTTCTTTCATTTTGAAATTGATCAACACCCTGGCAGCTTCAACAGCAACTCGAAGCAATCCGCTCAACATTATTCAACAACTTCACACTAAAATTGGGCGAAAATTTGAACGGTAACATATATGTAAAGAATAAACGATCTAATCAACTAAAATTCATTGTCGTTGTGTATAGATCTAGATCATAATAATACTAATAATAACAATAATAATGAAATAAAATTCAAAAATCTAGAGAAACTCCCTTCGTGCAGCTGAACTGGATTCCTCAGTTTTCAAATTAGCACCTGACACGTCAGCAATCCGCTCAACATTTCTCTTGTACACTAGGATGACGTGGCGGTTAACAAAAGGTTGCAGGTCAACAAAGTTATCGTATTAAACGGTTTTTTAAAGTTAAGGTTATAATTTAAAAGGTTTCTTTCGGTATAGTGATGTAGATAGACGTAAATTTTGTTCAATGACCTATACGGATATTTTTAGGTAGTATAATGGTTATCCAGTGCATTTTCCCGTGATATTATTAAGGAAAATATGAGTAGGGTGACAAATGTAGGAAAAAAAAATATGCATCTAAACGTATAGCCTATAACATCTCTATATAGGTAAAAAATAGTTAATAAACAACTTAGAGTTATATTGGGAAACAACGTTAGAATTGTATTAGGAAAAAACTTAGAGTTATAATCTTTTCTTTAACTGCAAATATATCAGCTACTAACAAAAAGTTAGAACAAAAGAAAGATTACAATGAGCTGGTATTGGAAACAACTTAGAGTTGTAATAGGAAACAACCTTAGAGTTGTATTAGGAAACAACTTATCATTGTAATTAGAACCTATTAATTTGAATCATAATTTCAACAATCTCTACCTTGAGACAAATTCACTAATTCTGGTGAATAATAAAATCATTATGATACATGATCTCCTCATCATAAAATCATCATGTGTAAAAAATCCAATAAAATTAGATTAACATACCAACCAAGGATGAACAAAGCTCAAACTTAGTTGTTGGAAACGCCCTCGTCGTCATATCTACCAAATTATCATGATTACAAATTTTCTCCGTGGAAACCTCCTCATCTAACAACTCATCTTCAAAATCCACATTAACGAGCATATCTTGCGTTTATTTGCCCTAATAAAAAACTTTATTGATGGAAAGTCTAATAGAACTAAATTGTTTAACAAAGCGTCAACATCTAGTGGATATATCAAATTCTTGTCACGCAAATAAATTTGAAATGAAACCGCCTAATAAAGCAAAGGGACGATGCCCGGCCGCCAAGGGCCTCGTACGGTAACCTGGAAATGTGATCCAAACTGTCTAACGATCTTTTGTGTGTTTAACGATCTTTTGATCAAACAATTCCGCTACCTCAAATTTGGTTAGTTTCAATGTAGTGCTCACAAAGGCTTTTACTAACGCATTAATTGATGTCCATTTGCCAATAAGTTGATCTTTCGAACTAAGGGGCCGTGAGTGCATATGATGCCACATTGTTGTATTATTTCATTACTCGGAACCAAAAACATTTTTCTTTTTGGTCATATACGAGTCGTGGATTCTCGAAAATATATATCCACATCTATGCCAACAATTGTGCCTCATCATCACACCATAAGACCTTATTGCATATTCTCTTGAGTTTTGACCATGACGCCAATAATTGTGGTTGTTGGGGAGGCTAAAAGCAAGCATTTGGAAACAAACAACCAAGTTACCAAATAAGAGAAACAAAACAACAGAAATGAAGACAAAAAACAACAATCACAACACAAGGAAACATAAAGACGTATTATCTAGTTTGTTTTGAGATAACAAATTTGTATATATATTCTTATTTTTGGCAGAAAAATCTAGACCCCTCTACTCCGAGTGTTTATCGATCTTATTGCCTTTCCCATACAAATGAATCTCGTATGTCGAGCACCAATATTATAAAGGCTATTATAGTATTAATTCATTCGATAAGTGTCCTTCACTACTATCAAATGGTTATTAATCAAGGGAATACTAAGAATTACTTCCTTCGTTCCAATAAGTGTCCGCTATCAATTTTCAAAGTCAATATTTTTTAACTTTGATCTTAAATATTTTTGTTTGGGTTTTATAATAGATGATAAAATTTATACTAACAAAAAATCATTTAAAACTCAACACATTCATATATTATACCTCAAATATTATATAGCAAAAGAAAATATATATATTTAAAGTCAAATTCGTGAGAAAAAAATCTCAAAATCTGATTATAAACACTTAATTTGAGACGAAGGGAGTAACATTCTTTAATTAAAATTAACAATTTTTAGAAATACTCATAGAACAAATGTGCAAATATTATTTAGCATAAGCTGTTATATTTCAAAAAAGTTAATATTATTTTGATTACCAAGGGGACTAATATTTTTCTACACAAATTCAAATTCTTGTAATTCTTCACCGGTGTTAATATTCCTTCGACGAATAATAACCATGTTAATATTGTTTACCCAAATTAACATTTTATCGAATATAATTCTAATAATATTCTATAGTATCTCCGATACTCACTAATAGGGTCTAAGATGTTATTAACTTAATTTTTTACAACAATTTTCTCCCTTTTTTCAATAAAACAAATAATAAATAATTACTTGTGTATTTGAAACAAATATTCAAAGATTATAAATAGACACTTAGAAAAGTAAACACTAGTAACCTAAACTTTGGGAGTAAATGGAAAACATGAATAACATGACAATTATTAAAAGGAAATGTGAAATTGTAAGTAAATAAGCTAGCTAATGCAAATACGGTGTTGACCACTTAATTAATTTTTTCAAAGAAATGCATGACCAAGTCTCCAACCTAGCCACGATAATGTGTTTGGCCCTTGGTTACGATTCATCACCCGGTTATACTAAATTACAAACAAATCTTGCATATACCTTCAACAACAATAGTCTCGGTTTCAAGGTTCTTTCATTATTTTTCCCAGCATTGCTTGAACTATATTATCGTACAACCCGTTTCTTACAAACAAATCTTGCATAATCCCCAAAATATAGGGGGTTTGCATATACCTTCAACAAAAACAGCCAATTTCTTATTAATCAAGATGAATGTTTCAAATTTCAATATATATTTTAACATAATCCTGTTTTACAAGGATATTTATTATTTAATTCGAAAACGAATTGTATATGCTCTTTTAGTGTGTACTAGATTATTGTCCCGCGATAGCGCGGAAAAAAATAAAAATAAAAATTAAATCATAAATTTTATGTTTATGTAGATTTTAATTTATTATGAAAAAATAATGTTGTATGTATAATATATATATATACTTTTACGTTTATATACATATTGTTTATAGTTATAATAACATATACACTTTTATCTTTATACACATGTTTTGATACTTTGTATTAGGAGATTTTAGAATAATAATAGGGTAAATTATACAAATGAACGATCTATAAATAAATTATAATTATGTTTTTTATTTTAGTAGAGATTAAATGAAATAGAGAATGTACTTATGTATTTTAAAAGGGTGTAAAATGAAAATAATATTTGATGACATCATCAATTTGATCTAACGGCTGACATCAAAGAAGTTAACCCATCCAACGGGTCTTACTTCGCCATGTGGCATTTAAGGCCCCTCTTTTATTATATATTAAAGATTTGAAACAAATATTCAAAGATTTGATTATTAATCATTAAACTTTGATAAATGGAACCGTTCGGTATCTAAATAGATTTTTTTATTTTACATATTCAAATTAAATATTTATAATACACAATCAATAATTTAACAATTTCTTTTTTCATCATGAAATTTAAAGTTTTAACTCGCATACCACTACAAATAAAAAGAAAAAGCCTTTTGGTGCTCTCATATAAAAACTACTTGATATATGTGTTTTCTTGAAACTACTTAATATATTTACTTATCATACACTAAACAAACTGTTTCCGGTAACAAAAGTGTTGTCTAAACTATTAAAACTCAGGAGAATGGCACAGAATGTAACAAACTTTGACTAAATTGTTATCATATGTAGAAATGGGCAAAAGTATCGAAATACCGATACCTTATTGGTATCGAACCACTACCGTACCAATAACAACCGAATGCAAATGATACGGTACTTGATACCATATTTTTCAAAAGTTCGGTATTCGATCCCTGTATTTCCGGTACTTTGTATGATAAATAAACTAGCTAATGCAAATACGGTGTTGACCACTTAATTAATTAAGTAAGAAGATAAAAGTTGAGCTGCTCGAGTATAATAATTATAATAATATATCCAATGGCAGCAATATCATTCTAAATAAAATATTTGATGAATATTTTTGGGCACGTAACCTGTTGTGTTCTTTGAATTGACTATGATATATTCCATTAAACAGTCTTGAAATTGAATTGAATAGGTAAACTCATTTATTTGAATTGACTAACTACACATCCATGCATTACATAATAATGTGCATGCCTATATAATGAGCTAATTAGCTTCCTTTTTAGTCACACAATCTGAGTTTTGCATATTCTTTCTTCTCAAAAGCTATAATATATTCACCGTTTAAATTCCATTTCATACCGTTTTGGCGAGTTTCAAGTCATATACTACGAGTGCATTTGATCGCCGATTAACTAGCTCGTTGTGTTAATCTTGTGGAACGATCGACATTTTAGTAATATAGTTTAGTCGTATACTCATATAACTATCTATCACCATATACCTTCGCTAGCACTCTTTTCATCACTTGCCAAGTTGTCATTTATAAATATGGAACAATATACTTTAACGTATTTGTAGGTGCATTTATGTAGTTACTAGATTCATATGTAAACTAACGTTTTATATCAGTCTTTGTATTGTGTGATTAAATATCGGTATTGAATATTTGATTAGTTATAAGTTTGAATGCTTACATCGTTATGAATTGATCGAATATGTGTTTTGTGATGTTTAAATGATATTCAAACTCATTCGCACGGATAAGGATGAATCCGTGCGAATGAAGGTTACGTTCGCACGAATGGGAAAGTTAAACAGTTTGTTTATTAATATAGTCCATTCGTACGAACCAGATGTGGTTCGCACGAATAGAAACTCATCCGTACGAATGAATTCTCATTCGTACGAATGAATAGCTGGGCCTATATATACCCAGCTAGGGTTTCTGCATCGGTAAGGTTTTTTGCGAATTTTGTGTGTGCGTACCGAATTGCTGCTGGAGTGTTTTCTTAAATCCCAAACGTTTAGTAGAGTCTAAACAATCATCCGAATAGTCTTCCTTAGGTCCGATCATATCAACAATCGTTGGTTAGATTCCGTTTCCGAAGGTTTCATATTCGCTAGATAATCGTAAGCTTATTTCCGCTAGGTTTTTCGATATAACGTTGACTATAAGATCCATACAACCCCAACAGTATTACGTAGCTTCATGGTTAGCCACTCTAGCGCTCCTTCTATTTGCCCATCTCCTCCGTCGTCCCACCAAACTCAATCTACCTCCCGGTCCCAAACCTTTGCCCATTATTGGCAGCCTGCACCTCATGGGCCAAGCCCCTGATCACCTTTCATTCCTTGAGCTATCGAAAAAATACGGAGAAATCATGCACCTCAAACTCGGTTCTAAAAACGTTGTCATTGCCTCCTCTGTTGAGATGGCTAAAGTCATTTTGAAAACCATGGATGCCAACTTTGCCGATCGCCCTAAGACCTCAGCTGCAAAATACATCTCTTATAATTACTCTGGTATCTCGATGTCCTCTTACGGACCTTACTGGCGACAAGCTCGAAAAATGTGTACCACCGAGTTGTTCAGCGTAAAAAAGTTGGAATCATATAAGTATGTTCGAGCGGAGGAGATGAAGTTGCTTCTAAAGGCAGTTCATGAGTCTTCAGGTGATGAGATTGAGTTGAAAGATCTATTGTCTACGTTAAGTTTGAATGTGCTTAGTCGGATGGTGTTTGGGAAGAATTATTTTGATAAATCGGAAGTTCAAGGGGAGGAGTTTAAAAAGACGTTAGAGGAGATGACAATGTTGAATATGGTGCTTAGTACTGGAGATTGGATACCATATTTGAGTTTCATGGACCTTCAAGGTCATGTCAAGAGGGTGAAGGTCGTGGGAAAGAAATTCGATTCGTTTCTTGAGAATGTGTTGAATGATCACGATGCAAAGAAGAAGGCAGAGGGGGATAAATTTGTTCCCTCGAACATGGTTGATGTGTTGTTACAAAATGTTGATGATCCCTCTTTTGATGTTAAGCTCGAAAGACATGGTGTAAAGGCAATTATCCAGGTAAATCGGTCATTCCATAAATAAGTTTAGGGGAATATTTGGTATTCAAAAGACGTACATATAAATTTCAGTATAAGAATGAGTTGAGATACATGTATAATATTCATATATTATCCTTTGAAATGATAACAATTTAAGAGATACAAATTTTATGAAGCAACAAACATTTATAATCTACATGTCAAGATTTGCTAATATATAATAAGAATATGAATTTTATAGGACTTGCTTGTTGGTGGAGTTGGAGGTTCAGCAGAAATAGTTGAATTGGTGATTAAAGAACTCCTCATGAAACCGGAAATACTTAAAAAGGCGAGAGATGAGTTAGATCGGGTGATAGGTAGTAATAGATGGGTGGAGGAGAAGGACATGACCAACCTTCCTTATATCATGGCCATTATTAAGGAGACAATGAGGTTACATCCGATAGCACCAATGTTAGCTCCAAGGAGGACACGTGAGGACTGTAAAATAGCCGGTTATGATGTTTTAAAAGATACTCAAGTCATGGTTAATGTATGGGCCATAGGAAGAGATCCGCAGTTGTGGGATAAACCGGAAGAGTTTTGTCCAGATAGATTCATTGGAAAGGAAATTGATGTAAAAGGTAACAACTTTGAGTTATTGCCGATTGGTTCAAGGCGAAGGATGTGTCTTGGCTGTAATTTAGGATTAAAATTAATCGAGTTGAGTTTAGCAAATTTGCTACATGGATATAGTTGGAAACTACCTAGTGAAATGACCAGAGAAGACTCACATATGGAAGAATTACTCGGGTTATCGACTCATCATCCACTTGTTATCATTGCTCACCCAAGGTTTCTACCTAAAATGTATTCTTTGTAATTATATTTAGCATAATGTATTTTTTTGTTATCATATGATATGATGTTATACACATTGAATAATATTATGATTTGTTAATGAACTTACCAAATTCGAATCTATATTAATGTCTTGAGATCCTCCGATTCTTTTATGTCTAAGATGCATATCTGATTTAATCTTATAATTTTATCTTCAATTCAATACAGTTTCAAATTTGATAATTCTGAACCTGCCGTAATATCTGAAATTTTCTAAATACAAATACTGAGGTTGAAATTAGTGTAATTAACATTTGAAAAAGGAAGTATTTCATGTAATTATTCACATATAAGTTTAATACTCCATTCGATATAAGAATGATTAATTAAAAGTAAGTGATTTTACGCCAATTATTTATGTTGTTGAAATTGGAACAGTCGAAAGAGGATTATTATGTTTATATTTACTAGTAATTGGAACAACCGAAACTGTTGATATTCATGTTGTAAAGAGATTCATATACTTTGAATCAAACATAAGACAACAAGAAGTGGAGATAATGTTTATTTTCCTTTGTAAGACATGTACATAGAAATAGAACAATGGGACATCATGAAGATTCTAAAAAACCTTTAATTAGTTTCGCCGAAAATCTTTGTCTCATAAGCTGAATGTTAGTCATCATCCCAATGGGTGGTTAATGCTGGAAACTCGCCGAACTTTGAGTGATCATTGTTAAACAACTAAACTTCCTTTACACAGTGGCGGAGATCACCCTGTGCAAGAGGTGCAACCGCACAGGGCCTCCAATTCGAGGGGGCCTCCGAATTATATATATCCGTTAGTATATATGTTGTATAAAAAAAATTTAAAGCCCATTTATATATTATTTATATCCGTTAGTATATAATAGCTAAGCTTTTTGTGATTCATGGGGCCTCATTTTTAGTTTTGCAGCGGCCCTCTTATATCAATGAGACGGCCCTGCCTTTACATTTTGAGATATATGGTAACGAAGCTTCTAAAGGCATCCCTACTACAACACATGCAACCAACATCTGAACATAAACACCAATCCAAATTAGAGTCAAAAGTGATCGATGTTGATATGGGTATAGATGATCAGCAAAAGACGATACTTCACAATATTTATTGGTTAAGATAAGTCGTACTCCAAAACTTATCTTTAGGCGTGTTCAGTATTATCAAAACTGCTTGTTGCGTTACAAGATATAGACACTGCTACGAAAATTTCCACAGTCATCCTCAAATAAGGCTTGTTTTATGGATAAACCGTTCTCTTTTTAATTCCATGTGCGTTTGGAAGTAGCGACATATGTTGCTTCTATTCGACCAGTGTGTTTAACTCAAAGACAACAATTTAATTAAACAACTATTTTGTTATCCCTTTGTATATGTTATCCATCAACCTCTTTTATTGTGCATCATATCACATTTACTTAATAACATCTTTTTCAAGAACTTCATGTGATGCTCGTAAAGTTTGAGAAAATCCTTCCTAACAAATTGGTTACCAACCACTTCCTAGCGATCAGTGGTGGTACGGTTCAAATAAGAAAAGACAACCGCAAACTAAGGGCAAAGCTAAACAGGACGGAAAGAATAAACAAGCAATTGTTTATATTCACACGTCTTAGCGTACCCCTCCAGCTAAAAGACAACATTCTGCTAAGGATGATGGTAGCAATCACTATGAAGTGATTGGGCATTGAAAGGGGAATTGTCCTGACTATCTAGCCGAGGTGCTAGATAAGAAGAGAGTTGGCAACGCCGGATCTTCAGATATCTTCGCTATAGAATTACATCCTTTCTCTAAAAACAAATACTTGGGTATATGACAAACTAGTTAAGCTCGAAAACTAGTAAATAAACATCTTTTTTATAACTTAGAGTACATAAATTTTCCCATAAACGAACTCGAGAAAGAATGTATGGTATAAAATCAGTAAATTAGCGACACCCACATCCAGAAGCCCCTTAATTCATGAATTCCCCCCTATCTTTATCCCCAAATCCAAAACCCTTGAATTCATCACAAATCTGTTTTTTCTTACAAAATTCCCCATCTTTTTCAGTACCCATTTGCAGATTCGGGTATGGTGGTAATCTCAATTCTGAATTTGTTCATTCCCCATCTTCTTTATTACCCATTTACACAAATTATAATGGAATGAGAAGGAGAAGAAGTAGAATCCTTGTGAAAGCTAGTGGCAATAGTAGAGAATCACCTTATCAAGTTTTGGGGGTTTCTTCATCTGCTACTCCAGCTCAGATTAAAAGGGCTTATAGGAAACTTGCTTTAAAGTATCACCCTGACGTTAATAAAGAGGTATTTCTGAAAAATTATGTTATTATTTGTTTATTGATCAATTTTTAAAGCGGTTACACGTCAACAAAAATCCGGTATGTTACATCATTTTTTAGAAAGTAAGAGTTAGATACTCACAATAGAGGTTCTGAGTGCTGGATACAAATAATAACACAACGGACAAAGTTTGTTACATTTTCGTGAAATTAACCCCTTTAAATTAATGAGTAATGATATATCTCGGGTTGTGTATAACAGATTTATTGAGAATATTTTGTGAAAATGCTTCATCTATCTAGATTCTAGATTAATAAATCTGGTAAATGTGACAAATCTTTGAACTCTTGGTACTCAGGCTAATGCTCAAGAGAAATTTTTGAGGATAAAGCATGCATACAATACGGTGCTTAACAGTGATACACGGACCAAATATGACTCTGGAAAACGTGCATCTGAAGCATACAAGTCTAACAACAAGCGTGCCGAAGCTGAGGAGTTTTATGGGTTTGGTAAATTAATTATTCCCTTTGGCATTCCTTGTTTACTTGTTTCTATCTGCTTGTGCTCTTTAGGGTGACCACTGAAATAACCGCTAAAGTTACTCCTTCGAGACCAAATTGGTTATACGTTTTTTTGAAAAATATTTATGTCCTTATTTTTATTTTGTGGGTCCTATTTATACGGTCCGATAATGGTAAAACAATTTTGGGACCCCCAAAATGAGGAATGGGTGGATATAAAACTATCGGAAGCTTAATAGAATAAACTTCAAATTTCATGTCCTCATACCTTAACGCCTTTGAACTGCAGGTAATTTATTGAGGGATGTCCAAATATCAGTAGGTTAGACGCATCTTGTGTTCACAAATATAGTAAAGTATTATAAATATACCATTCCGGGCAAAATCTTTTTATCCTTAAAATAAGAGTTTTTGTTATCGTGTTCTTGAAATCTTGATTTGTTCGTTATAGGGGACTTCTTTAAAGATCTGCAAGAAGAGTATAAGAACTGGGAAGCAAGCGCTCCCTCGCAAACAAAAGCGAAGAGCTTATGGGAGGAATTAGGGGTAAGAATATCGTTGAATTGATGCAAGTGAACTACAAGAGTAAATTTAACCCATTTACTTATTAATGGGTCACGGTTTAAACATGTTGAAAGTCTCCCAACGTGTATTTCTAATGCATAAAACCTCTTAAATTATTATTCAAAATGTTAAGAGGATTTGACACACTAACTATAATTTTTTTTTGTTTGCTGTTTTTTGATAAAACGTATTTCATGTCAGTTCAACCAGGTCCGTTTAAATCTTTAAAACTTACTTGTTTTGACCTGAAGGATAGGAGGTTACTTTAATTTACTAAAGTTGTTGCTTCTGATAGGAAATCGGGGAAGAATTTGTCGAGTTTCTTGAAAAAGAGCTGAACATCACGGATGCCGCAGATGAAACAGAGAGAAGATACGAAGAACCTGCAACTTCTGGTAAGAGTAGAAGTGGAACTAGTAGTAAAAATGAAGGTAACAGTGGAAGCAGCATCGAAGAAAACATAGATGAAATTGAAGCTGCACTTGCTCAATTAAAAAGGGAATTAGGGTTATGATATTCTTTTTATACAAACGATAATATTCACATATTTTGATGTTGTAAGTTTTTTTATGTCAATTATTTGCTGCAAAGGCAGGTGAAATTTATACAGTTGTGAAAAGTTTGAGGATATAGGAAAAAGGTATTGAGTTCTATAGTTGTACCAAACAAGTAATAGACTCGGAATCGATTATTCTTTTAAATTGGTCATTATTTCGAAGTGTCGTCTGCTTTTTGTATTCTCGGAGACGGATGATTAACTGACAGTAAGCTACTCTCGTCTATTAGCGAGAACAAATGGATCAAATTTAACATCATCAAATATATTATATCCGCCTTTACCTTGAACTGCATAATACGTGAGTGCCATCATCCTTTGATCATTTTGGTTATGAATGTTTAACATCTTATCTATTAAAATAATACCCATATGATATGAATGATTAGAGATTCGAATCAAGAAATAAGAACAGAAAGAATCTAGTTAGTGTCTCTAATTTGCTAAAGTAAACAAAAAATCATGTTTATATATATTTTTTAAAACTTTATAGTTGCCTTTCTTACACGTTCATCTCCTCCGATAATGAGAAATTTGTTTTGATTTTTGTCGATAAATTTATCCGTTTGGATCAGTTATGTGGCCTATTTGGTTGCCGATCTCAAATGGGGAAGGTTTGGATCAAATACACATGTACATTACACTAAAGTAATAAAAGTTCTTTATATCCACAACGGAAAATCAAAAATAGATTAACAATAGTTCCTTATATTTACAATGGCAACCCGAAAACAGATTCACAAAAGTTGCTTATCTATCCAAATTGTGAAGCCGAAATCAGGTACAGAACGTTCCTCTTATCCATACCGTAAAAAACCAAAAACGGGTACCTAAACTGATAACAGTAAAAGTAAGCCTCAAAATCTCTCACCATATCTGCAATGCCAAGTACCTGTTCTGGAATTCCCATCAATAACATATTCGACTCGTAGTGGACCCAGCTTAACCCCGACACCACAAGATGAACCATGACCGTTTCGCATGTACACTCTAGTTGGGTTCCCCTTAACATCCTTTGAAGTTCCCAAATCATTCCCGTGTTCTGCAAACGTATACAGTTCTGCCTTTTTCACTGGTACTCGTAGTTCAGCAGCAACCTGCAGGTTATAACATTCATATCATTTTTTTTATCAGAAAAACAAACGTTTACTACTGAAACAAAAGAGACATATATACCTCAACCATACTTCTAGCAGCACCAATCTCACCCATGTTGTAACCCCTTACCGAGTAAGGCCCTCCGAGAGTGAAAGCATCATAACTAGGCAGATCACCCACACATCCGCCATAACGTCCGTGAAGAACAAGCACCGGTGGTGCTGGCTTACCAACACCTTCCTCAACTTTTTTCAGTGGAATGAATTTAGTTAACATAAACTGGTGACGATTAAAGAATGGAAACTTGCTTCCAATCCCCAGACCTTGGTCAATCTGCAACATTAAACGGGTCAAAATGGGTAACTTTTTATATGGGTTGAAACGGGTCGGGTTATACAAAACTGACCTGAAACACATTTCTGTCACCGACAAGTGTTCCATTAACAAACTTAGTGTTGTCTCTAGTAATATTTGCCTGAGCAAAAACCACACGGTCGACGCCAGACCCACCCAGTGTTGTTGGTGGGCCGTCTTCACTAACATCGCCATTTAGCAAAATCCTTGAGCCGTTGGCAGAGATATCACCATTTTCATTGCGTGCAGTAATCTCTTCCATAACAACTCCATAGGTAAATTTGCTTTGAGGAGTGAAATTCTGGAAAAAATAAATTAGATCATTATAAGCTATAATGTAAATATAAAAGCTATAATGTGACGATTAGATTAATGTGGCCTACCTCAGTAATATTGGTTTTAATTCCTGCTCGATCAACCCATATAGGAGGAGTGTTGGGTGCTCCAGGTCCAGCTGTGAAAACGGGGCTGAGTTTTCTGCTGTTAAAGCAACTCGTTCGGAAAGTACGATCTCGGGAATTATGTACACCGTCCAAGTAAGGATGCACATATTCGAGGTTAAAAGCAAGGTCATCCTACAACAAAAATAACGAAACATAATAGATAATGTTTTGCAAGAATTACAAACAAGAGGAATCTTATGCATCAAAATCAAAGACACATAACTCTTTTAAATAACGATTACAAACAACTTAACGAACAAATTACCTGATGATTGATTAAGTTACTGGAGGTCACGGACCCATGAATTGACCGATTAAGCCCTTCTATATTCCGATGCTCAAATGAAACACTTCCTCCTGGTTGGATTGAAGCCTGGAAAATATGCAAAATCATATAAGCACGACCACACACATGAACATACATTGAATCCAAGATATAGAATGCAATAACAAAAAAAATTGTAGATTACCAAAGTAGGAAGAATTCCGCCTCCGGGAACAATACTCCAATTAGCTTCGACTTCTGTTGATTTTTGTTTGGATTCTTTGAGCTTAATCTCAACAACAATCCCTCCCTCTTTTTTCTCATCAGGGCGTGGAAATACTTCAATATTTGAAAACAAAGATAGCGAGTTTAGATTCCGTAAAGCTTGCTTCCCTGCTTCAATGTTGAACGCTTTCCCTTGCTGAAGCTGCAAAACCAATTTATAACATTATTACCCGTTTCAAATTACACTAAAACATATGTGACTTGCAACAAAATAATCAGATTATCGAATTGAAAACACAATGTATTACCTGTTTGGGGATTTGTCTCATCACCAACGCGGATTGAGTTTTCCCCTCACATATATTTCCAAGTTTATCTTCAAACCGAATCACCACATCAGTAATATCACCTTCCATCACCTCACAAACGAGTTCCCTCGTATTCAAATTCCCAAAATTCACAACCCTAGCACATACATACCCTTCATCATTATACCACTTCTGAATACGATCCTGAATCCTCCGCAACAATCTAGCACTCACCTTATCATTATCACTCAGCATCTGCACAATCTCATTCTGAACCGAATCAGACAACTTACACGCCTTTCCCTTTTTCATTCTCCGCTTATAATCACTCTCGTGACTCTTCATATAATACTCTTTCTCTCTCTCACTCATATACTCATTCAAATCCACCGGTTTCGTTTGCCCTAGTTTCCCTACATTGATACATGTAAACCTATCAGCTTCATCCCACGTACACTCCAAAAACGAAACGTTCACACCAATCGTCCCGTCAGGTTTAGTTTTCGCTACCAACTCCACTTTTTCAAAAACACCACTATGCGTTAAACTTTCGAGCTCTTTTTGCAACTGAGCTTTAGTATAAACACCATCACGTTTGAGCGATATCATATCAAAAAAAGAATCATCTGATCCAACTACAGACTGACTACTCTTATCGAAAAACAAAATATCCGATAACTTATACTTTTTAAATCCATCAAGTTTGTTTAACTGAACATCTATATCAACCGGCAACCCATGCGAATCATACTCTTCGGATTTATTCTCGACAGCATTCGCTTTTTGAGATAAGAACTTCTTCCAAAAAGACCAAAACCCTCCTCCACCGCCACCGCCCCCACCACCTCTGTTTCCACCTCCACCAGCAGCTCCACCTGCACCTCCACTGTTTCCACCTTGGTTAAGTGGAGAGTTGTGGCAAGCTGAGCCGAGCAGCGTGCCTGCTGCAGCGCCTAAGGCAAGGTTTCTAAGTACCGGTTTTATCGATGAGCCGGGTTTTGGTGAATGGTTTAGGCTTTGTGATATGATCTGTGTACGTGGGAATGTGACATTGTTTGGAGAAAAAGAAACGGAGAATGAACGAGACTGGCGATGTGATAGGTTTCGGGTTTGGGTTTGACGGAAGCTGGGAAATTGGCCGGTTACAATGGCGATGGACGCCATCGGAGATGATGAGGGTTTTGAAGAGGGTTTATGTTGAGACTCAACTGTGATAATATGCTCTAATTAAATGAAATTTATCTCGTTTCTTCCTTTTAAGTTTTACATCAGTTCGATTTTTCCTTTTTTTTTTGGATAAAGTTCGATTTTCAATGAGTATTCTCGGGTTTTAATTAACAACTTATTCGTTTTCTTATTACAATAAGCTAAAATATTTTGTGGTACTATCTATAATGATTTCGACAAAAATATTAATTATAATCAAAATAACTACATATAAAACTTTTATATTTAATAGTATATTACAAATGGTTCGGATAGGGTAAACCACCAACCAATTCAAATATTTCGTTTTCCATAAATAATAAACCGAACAATGGGTCCTTGCTTTGGTTCGGGTTTTTCCGCTCGTTTATTTCGGGTTATCCGATTTCAATTCAGTTTTTCTGCTCATTCCTAGTTTTAACAATGTATTACACTTGATTGACTAGTTAGAAAGTTTTAGTTCGGTTCAGGGGTCATATACTTAATTTTCCGGTTTATGTCCACATGACATAACGTTTCGCACAACTAGTTTTCTTTTCTTATTAAAAAAGATCTCCGAATATTTTACACGTCGTTCAGCAAGTTTGAGGGTTTCCATGGATATCCCTAAACATAATATGACCCACCTATGATAAAGGGACTTTGAGAAGAGAGTTTGATAGTGGTTTAAACACAAGACGAAAAAGATGAGCAACTACCACCCCGTTGATATGAGAAAAAAGGTTTGTAGCAAATATTCTACTTTCGGATTTGAACATAAAACGGGCAGAAGTAATCAGCAAGTTGAAGTTAACGAGTAAGAAAAGTTTCATGCAAATAAGAAGACCACGAAATTAGGTGTTTTCACAAATGGAATTATAGCAAACCTTTAGCATATTTTGCTTAAAATTAGGACATGGTATAGCAATTTTTGGCTTAGAAAATTCTTGAACGGATATATGAAACTGTCCAAAACAATAAAACTAGTAAACTGGACCAAAACGGACCTAAACTGATTATGTTCAATTACTTTGGTCCAGTTCTCGGTCAATGATATTATATAAAATATCCGTTTACGGTCGGGTGGTTTCGATCCATGGTCGATTTGGTTTCGGTTTTCATCCTAAAATGAGAAGCGTTATGCATTAGAGAATTTAGTGCACTTAAACAAGTTGTTGATTTAATTAAGGAACTTAAAATAGTAGTTGACTTGGCCTCCCTATTTATTTAAACAAGGTGTAGAAAATGACTGCACTTAGAGAATGATGGTGAAGATGGGATGGTATAGTTTTCTTTAGAGCCCTTTTTACTTATTAGATTGTTTATTGTATAAAAATTGAAAGAAAAAAAAATGATAAAAACGTAAATATGTTTAAAACTACTTGATTCATGTAATTTTATTTAAAATTGCAAGCTTCAAGTAAAAAAACTCATAGAAAAGTAACACTTTTAAGCATATTATAAATACGTCCAATACTATACATATTTGTTTGAAAATATATATTACAACCTGCATAATCTAACTTGTGGCAAATGATTGTTAGATCTCCCTCACGTTTTAAGCATGTACACACTCTTTGTTTACATTCATATGTGTCATTCTCCATTTCCTTTGGGTTTGTTTCAAATCACTTGTAGGTTTTCATCACATTGTGGATTAGTATCTGAGCATCTTGTGGGCCACTAAGATCAGACGAAGATAGTAACACCTGCAACAAGGTCAAAGCAGTTTCCATATTCATAGCACAACTCCAACCACCCTCCTTTAAGCAACTTAGAGATAACTCCATTTGGCTATCTATGTTGGGATGCCTGGTTAACAATTCCAATGTAGATAAATTAGATTTAATCAATATCAATATATGAGTAATGGAATAAAGTATTTATAAATCTTGTTACCAAACTTTCGTCAAACATCTCATAGCAGGTGGTGCGTAAGGATACGAATCTGGTAAGAGGTGGTCCGGCAATATGGATAATAGTTATCAAACTCATATGGTCACATCTAATGATCTGAAAATAATAAAATGAAGAAGTAAGAAAAAGGTAATGATTAGGAATTGATATCTAAAATGAAACAAAAGATATATAGCTTACCAAATCTATGAAATGAAATTTTATAAAAGGTTTATCTATTAGGTAAATAATTGAATATATAATATCTTAAATGAAACTAGCAATTTAAGTATTGTTCTGAAAATATACAGTTTATTAACTATATAGAGAAGGAAAATTAAAAAGAAATTGAAATTACCTTATAAAGAAACATCTACAAGGGCTAATTAACTATATAGAGAAGGAAAATTAAAAAGAAATTACAAGACCCAATGAAAAAAATATTACCTCTAGATCGATGTTGGATCGATAAGCCAACGAAGAAGAAATTTGGGGATCGAAAAGAATATCGCCCACTTTTTGCTTTTGTTTTTCCATCCACACGGAAGGGATTGCGATTGATAGGAGGAGAGAGTACTCGTATATATAACAAGTCTCACTAGTACGAAACAGTCTCTGAGATCGATGTGGGACTACATGTAAATAAATACATTAACAATTATGGAATTGGTTTAACTTTTAACCCCATATATGTAATCAATCAACTAAATTATACTTGATTTGGAATTGTTATATATATATATATATATATATATATATATATATATATATATATATATATATATAAACATGATTAAGGCATAACTAATATATATAAATAGTATATGACTTTATCGATAAATATGATACAAAATAGTATACTCCTCAGCTGCTCTATCACATGAATGTTTTGTTTCCACAACTGACTTGTCTTGAGTCTTATCATCAAAATTTTCAATATAAAGTCCTTTAACATACTTTGTATACTTTTCAACTGTCATTACAGCATTATAAGCTGACCTTTCTAACCTTGCCAGTCTCTCAGCTTCATTTTTCTGTTCATCTTTGTTTTCTTTGACAGAGCTTTCACCTTCATTTGTCTTAGAGCTTTCACCTTCAGTTGTCATAGGCATTTTTTTTCTAATACTGCCTTTCTGATTCTACTTACATAATCAACAGGTGGATCAACTCCATGTATATCCATTTCTTCACAATCTGTAAAATGTATCTCTTCAGCTGATGAGACTGATATGTAACTGTAATCAAGTCTCAGATTGTTCCTTAGTTTGTTATGTTTTGTGATTATACCTCAGCTTCCTTTTATACTTTTTTCCATCTTTTTCTTTTCCCCCCTCAATGGATGACTCTTCTCTTTTCATATTTAAGTCTTTCTTGGGTTTAGACTCACTAGTCACTTTATCACTTTTCTCCCCTTGAGTCTGAGCACCCACTAAAACTTCACCAACAACCTACTTCTCTTTTCTTAGAGCACTTAACTCAGAGGTCAAATTCAACACCGGTTCCTTCAAACCAGCTAATTCCTTTGCATTTTGATCCTTTAGAGCACTTACCTCAGTCTGCATTGCCCTCAACTTGACATCAAACTGAGTTGACATGTCCTGAATTGCCTTTAACAGGATAGGAACATGCATAGCAACCTCATACTGAGGAGACAATGTTACAGAAGAAATTGGCCACAGAAGGTGAAGTCTGTGCCTCACTCAGTTTGTGGAGCAAGGCATTGTCAACTTGTGCAGAAGAGTGTAAGAATTTTGGTGGTTCAGTTTTGTGAACCAGTACAGAACTAGTGAAAAGAGCCTGTGAAATAGGCTTTGAAAAAGAGGGGGAGTGTTCCCATACTAAGTACAGGGATATCCAAGAGGGGGATATCTTCTTCAACGCTTACCACATGTGTCAGTGTGGCAGCAATAATGTGTTTCTCCAAGCTGACTACTCTAGATAGGCTTTGGGTAGTCTCAGTAGTCACCACCACCTCCTGCTCTAGCAGAGGGAGAGTGGAGTGTTCTACAGCACTGGAGGATAGTGCATAACTATCAACCTCATGTAATGGTGAATCCACTTGTGTTTGATTTAGTGAGGGACTGGATATGTGAGTATTCTCCATTGAAATTCAATGGGTTGGCCTCTTGATATGCAAGCATCTCAAGTTGGAAATAGGACAGTTCATCAGCCTGAGAGGGGTTACTCTCAGACAGATGTGGAGATTGAGGAGGATTCATACCTGAGTCTCCATGTGGGGAATTAGCTTCTTGATTTGTTCTATCATTCCCAGCCCCATCATTCCCAACCTCAACATCGATGTTGTTAGGTTAGGTTCGGTAACTGCTTGATGATCTTACTAGTGTTGTCCGGTCAAGGTAGGCTTTTGAAACTTCGTAATTAGCTATTAGGGATTTTATTATAACAAGATAGCTTGATAAGTACACATTTTTTACCGGTGGGAACTCTATTGGCCTAGCTTGCCATTTTTGTAGAAATTTCGCATGTCGTTTTTGTCCAAAGTTGCATGGTAACTGATTCTACTTGTAGTGCGTTATGGATATGAGAATATCGAGCAATAATTGTGCTTTATTGTTACGTCACATATGGCATCATTTGTTCGTACAAAGTTAGCATAAGGACACAAAAGATGGTGAGGGTGGTAGCCGGTAATCGTTAGTAAGAAGATGATCGACGTATACGGGCATCAACCCCGTATAGGACTCTGATGCTTAAGTTAGGCGATGAAATGATTAAGCGAAGGTAATAATGATATGAAATAAACATTAAATGATTGAAAATATATTTTATTAATAAGATGACAATTTACTATTTATTCATACAACTTTTTAAGTCTAGAAATGACAGAGCGTCTCATTGGTTGTCACACGACTCCTTTTTGACTTCCAACGAGGGTGCACACATATCTTGACTTGTATAACATATGCTTGACTCACATGTTTAGTGAGTGTGTGATGTCGCCAGACTTTCGACTTTCTAATATCTACATCCCCTTCTATAATATCTAATTCTTTTATATAAGTCGTATCGAGTATAAAGTCGATGATGCGGGTTCATCTCTCACGGTTATGTCATTAGATAAAATAAACTAATTAGTCACTAATTAATGTGAATTGAGATGTTATACAAAAAGATCCATGTATAATGTATTTAATCACTTCTTTCCATACAATCCTAATCAAAATTCAACAATAACCTCTAAATTTTGATAACACACTAAATGCTTGGTTAACAAAACTCATGAAACATACATCACCATAAGTTAATCACCTAACCGAAAATAGTGTGTCATAGTTTCTATAAAAGAAACTTAATATTAAAAATTCCCAAACTACCCTTTGGAAAATAAAGTCCTACACGCCATAGATATGCATAACCAATGAAGAACATGTGAATAAAAGTAAGAAATAAGCTCTCATCCCCTCACATAAACCGTAACGTCCGTAACTGCCCTTTAAAACATGAACCTCGCCCAACCCCGATTCTACACTTCTCATTTTCCATTTTTGTGTGTGTTACAATGAACTCGGAAGCTCGAGCAAACAACGGTGTCTCGAAAGGAAAGGCTCCATCTCGGCTCCAGAAACAAGCTCCAACTACTCTTCATCTGATCCATGAGATTCCTAACAAACAATCTGATTCGTCGAAAACTGTGATTCCGTTGTTATCTCCTTTAGTACTCTCACCGGCTCGTAATAATAATCATGAGGCGCATATGAAGCATGAAGTGCAAGAAAGTAGTGGTGTTGGTGTTGGTGTTGGATGGCAACATCCGGCTATTGAGGGGACGATGGTGGATAAGTCGGCTGTGTTTGCTTGCTTCAACTCGCAATGTACGCTTGGTCCTCCTCGTTCTCGCTAATTATTGGTTTCTTTAGTGTGACTAGTAATTTTTTGTGTGATGTTTTTTGTATGAGTTGTGTTTGAATATGGTTTATTATTATGTTTTTTGTACTTGGATATCTAGATAAGACTTCAATCTTTGTTTCGTTTTAATGATTAATATTTTGTACTTGTTATTTGGAAGACGTGAAGATGTAATAGTAGTTACTTGTTTGATAACCGATAAATTATGATTATTTAAGAAATCGCATGAAAAGATCGTTAAAAATCAGAATCGGTTTCAATACACTCAAGGTCATTTACCCCTAAAATGCAATCAACGATAGAGATGCCTCATCTCGAAGGGTAACATTTTCCATTTTCTAGTATGTATGACGCGATATTTAAAAACATATAAAAGACAAAGTACTATAGGATGATTGAAAGCCAATTGGTCGACTTTGGTGAATAGCTTAAGATGTCAAATATAAGTTCCGGATCAAGCTTTTGGAATTGACAAACACAATTTTCTTAATATAGAAATTTTAGAAATATTCGAGTAACAGAAATAATTATAATAAAGAAACAACCATATGGTAACGATTTCTCCATATAATCAGAAATCAAACGCTCCCGATGCCTGAATAGGAAAAAATCAACGTAAAGAAGTTGAAAATAAAACAGCGGCGACATACATATGCATACATTAAAAGTTGATGTGATTAGAAGAACGAAATCGTATAAAAGCAATCATGGCAAAGAAGAAACCTTATTGATAAAATGTCTCTGTATTTCATGTGCATAAAGCCATCCTTGAGAGTGACATTGCACCTATTTTTTGCACGAGTCATATGCAAATCGTTTTTTGTTTTTTTTGTTTATGATAAATGAATCAATCATAATGTACATCTATGTCATCCTTAATCATAAACTTTCCTACTGTGTAACAAGAATTTCTATTTTTGTTAGGTTCTGTTTACAAAGACCCTAGACTGTGTTTTAAGACATGCACTTTGACTTTTGAAGCACAAGTGAGACGGAAACTAACAAATCTTGTACAAGAAACTCGACAGTTAACATGTTTTGGGACTATAAACTTATATTCAAAAAATAACAAAAGTATAGTTTAATTTGATAAAATACTATGGGTTCTTTGTAAAGTCTAATTATGTGTTTTCTTTTCTTAGGTAGCGACCTATACTGACTTATTTATAGCATACCTTCTTGAAGAGGGGAGTCATTCGCAATACCCTAGCATCGCTCACTGCGAGGACTGAGCGGGGTGGGTATCAATGCAAAAATGGATTTGGGTCAAAACGGGGTACTTTTTGTCCAATATTGATTGAATAAATTGATTTGGGAGGTTATAAAAATACGAGTAAATATTGGCACATTTGACCCATTTAAGAGCTGAAAAACATAACTCGAATCGACCCATTGTCAAGTAACTGGTGTAAAATTGTCACCTCATAGTTTTTGGAAATGCAAGTAGCTTTAATGATATACATATATTTTGGGCCAAAACCAAATGTTGTGCATTTAGTTCCTCTCGTCATTATTTTCATTCAAATGCTCATTTTTTAGGGTAATGATTCATTTTGAGTTGTTGTAGCCAAAGCCCATAGGTCGGGCTTAGGTCTCGGGATTTGGGTTACATCTAATACTCAACACAAACACATGAGGTAGAAATTGAACTTGGTATCTCTCACATTTGTTGAGAGTTTTATTCAGATGGTCATCTTAATTTATCATCGTCTAAAACATTATTCTGAATCACCAAGAAGTAGTCGGTGCTTGTAGTTAAGGTGAATGTGATATTGATGCTTAGATAAGGGTGTTTTGGTGCAAAAGTTGGCTTGGTTTGGAGCTTGTCCCACATGAGATTCAGAGACACGTTAGGTGTTGTTTATATACAAAAAGTCAATTGCATATGAATCATACACAAACAAACTACTATGCGCAAAACCTAGCCCGAATGGCTTCGTGGGCCGAAATCATGTGGCATGCGGTCAACAATGCCAACTCTGAAAACTTGGCTTTCTGAGCTATTTTTCAGGAAAATTAGGAAACAAAACCAACGTATTAATTATTTACTCGCATTTCGAGCTATTTTTCAGGCAAATTAGTCGTTCCGTCATTGTAACCTATGAAACAAAACCTATTGACTATTTACTGGTTCTATACTGACGTTTATATATTGTTATATATTTCACAAGTCTATTTGTACTTTATTTTGGTTCTTGATAATTTATTATCATGTTAAATGGTATTTTGTCCCATCATAACTTTTCTTTAAACTTAGTAGCGCTCAAAGAGTTTTTTGAGAAGCTTCATTTCTTCATAATCATTTCCCGTCAATACCATAACATCGACATATACAATTTAAATTGTTATATTCCCCCATTGAGTTCCATGAACAAAGTATGAACGACACCACTTTGTGGTTATAACCAAAAAATTGCATTGTCATTGAGAATATTCTAAAACGGTGGTATTCAATATAGTTATTGTAGAAAATGTTTTCAAGAAGCTGTTTGGACATTAACAAATTCTTTAAAATTATTAAATTCAATAAGATAATAAGTGCATCATTTGTTCAAACAACAATGTATCAAATATTACTCCCAACCATTTGGAGACGTCATAATTCCAAATAAGCCTATGTTAACTTTAAATCATAACACATATGTTTTCACGTTACCATGAAAAACCATTTGTTACCGAATGCTCCCTATCGACAACGTATCCCTTTCAAATATCAACAACACATTCTCTTGAATCAAAATGAATACATTTTTCATCATCCATTATTAGAAATTAGAAATGAAAATATGTTTTAGAAGAAAGAGGAGCTTTATTACAATTACCCTAAAGTTAAAGGACTCACTTCAGAAATAACTCAAAGAAAATAGTATATACCAACCACATCTTCTTCCCCATTTTCTCTTTCAAAACCCTAGAAAACATGTCAGGCGGTTTCTTCCGTGTAAGTTTTTCTCAATTTCATTCAATTTTACTATGAACATATTATTAGGTTTAATTAAATCCGAAATTAATGATTGATATTTTGTGTTTGATTAGGGTACTACGGCTGATCAGGACACTCGATTCTCTAATAAGCATGCTAAGCTGCTTAAATCGCAGAAGTTTCATCCTGAATTGGAGAATCTGGTTCGTTTTTTCATTTTTTTTTTAATTTTATTATTATGTTATAAATTGACAAGTGGAATCGGAATCGGAATCGTCGTATAGTGACCTGCGTTAATTGTTTATTTAAAATTGGAGGCGAGTGAGATATTTCGAGAAGATACCATGACTATATACAGGAATGATAATTTAGATCTGTGTTGAAAGTCAAAATGTGTGTATCGGATGGTTGGTGAAGCTTTTACTGATGGACGATATGGTTATAGTATGTTTTACTAGATTGCACTACATTATTAAGAGGTGGAAAAGAATTCTCAAAATATTAGATACCGTCATACTGCCTTTGTCCCATGAAAATATTACATAAAATGATGGTTATAATTTTTCTGGAAATATTACAAAGAGAGTGTTTTGTTTTTCATGGGACAAAAGAGTAGAGTTTAAGCATTGTAATGAAAAAGTGTCAGTGCATTGTATCATCATATTACGCACGTTGGTACTTATGTTCTTGCTAGAAGTTAAATTGCTTTTGATAGAACATTATTTTGGTGTTTAGGTTGACATGACAAAAGTTAAGATGGATGTCATGCGGCCATGGATAGCTCACAGGGTGACTGAACTTCTTGGATTTGAGGATGAAGTTCTCATTAACTTCATTTACGGCCTTTTGGAGGAGAAGGTAACCTGCTACCATTTATTGATTTAATAAGAACTTAATCTTCACCATATATGTGCAATATCGATTGGAAGTATCTAATATCCAGTATAAGTTGTTAGTAAGGGGATGCTTAGACTCACATAAAAGGATTTTGAAATTGTAATACTTAAAGGTTATTCAAAAATCGTGGATCCTTAATTTGGCATGAAAACAATATTTATGATGATGTACGTAATAAATCATGTATCCATAAGTAAAATTGAACACATTATGATTAAGATCATGTATCCAGAAGTAAAATTTGAACAAATTATGCTTTCTTAATCTTTGTTCCTGAATGTGGTGCACTTTACGATATCTGACAAGTTTTTGCACATGTTGTTGAATGCAGATAGTTAATGGCAAAGAGATTCAAATTTCGCTGACTGGGTTTATGGAGAAAAATACAGGAAAGTTCATGAAAGAGCTTTGGACACATCTTCTCAGCGCCCAGCAGAATGCCAGTGGTGTCCCACAACAGTTTTTGGATGCAAAAGAGGAAGAAACTAGGAAGAAACAGGTATTAGCTATATTTAATATATGGTAAAAAAGCTATTTTGTTTTGTATTTCACCTTTCATCTCACCGTCACATTATGGATTTATTAGGAGGATACGGATCGTATAACCAGAGAATTGAAGAGAACGAAAGAGAAGGAAGGGCGTGAGCATGATGAAGAGAGAGTGAGGATGGTATTAATTCTTTTCGTGCAAGAGTTAGTTAGAATCGAGTCTAGTTTTTGGTTTTGACGTATGGTTTTCTCATGATATTCAGCTTGCTTCTGCAATTATTTGGGTTCATGTCCTTTCCTCAAACTACTGTAGGACCGAGAGGTTGATAATGTGAAAGCTGCTGCTTTGGAGCCCCATACAAGAAGACCCACTAAATTTTCTAACAAGTGGTCAGCTGGTGATAAAGAGACGGATGAGAGGAATGGCTCAAAAGGAACGGGCAGGAGTTCTCGATCTCCGCATGCAGCTGGTCGTTCTCCGTCACCACCTAGGTATTTGTTCTAGTTGTTAGTTGAAATTTCTTTTAAGGGTCGAGGCATTTATATCAGATTATAACAGGCTTTGATTGATTTTTAGTATCTCATTGCTTATGTTCTGTTTCTTGTGCAGAGGTGTACGTTCGAGATCAATTAGCAAATCCTTGTCAAATTCCAGAAGTCATTCAAGGTGTGCTTTCTAAATTTCTAAATCGTGATTTTGAACTTTTTTGCATTCTATTTTACTTCACTTCAGTAACACTTAACAATGTTCTCTTCATATATCCCGTTAACCTCATCTCAGGTCAAGAAGTTTGTCGGTATCTCCAAAACCAGTAAGGCGCTCTGTTTCTTCTGAAAGGAGGCACCACTCTCTGTCAAGACGATCTTTTACACCTCGTCGTGTGGACTCACGTCGACTATCCCCATCCCCCTCACCTTCACGAGGACGCTCACCTTCACCTGCAAGGCGAAGGTTACAATCCCCTGCACGACGAAGGTCTAGGTCTCCTGTGCGACGCAGATCACGTTCTCCTGTGCGACGCAGGTCCAGGTCACCTTTAAGGCGTAGGTCTCGGTCTCCGATCCGAAGGAGGTCGAGATCCCCCATTCGAAGAAGGTTGCGGTCCCCCATCAGACGTAGATCACGTTCCCCAATTCGGCGAAGGTCACGGTCCCCTATTCGGCGGAGGTCGCGGAGCCTCATTCGACGTAGGTCTCCCATCAGACGTAGGTCACCATCCCCATTTCAACGAAGGCCACGATCACCTTATCGGCACATGTCACAATCCTCTGTGTCTCCTTCACCAGTTCGTGGCAGGTCTCCATCACCTATGAGGAGACGGTATCAAAGAGCGCCATCAAATCCCCGTCATCGTTCTCCGTCTCCCTTCAGGCGCAAGACAACCTTCTCTGCCCGTCAGAGATCTCCAAGCCCTAGAAGTATGTCATTGTCACCACCAGGTAGGATTTCCCGGTCTCCCACACATGGTACATCCTCTTCGCCGCCGAAAAGGGGATCGCCAAAGCGCCAACACAGATCACCTGTACAATCTCCACGAGACGGACACAGGTTCTTGGCACTTTAAGCTATCTATTTTCAGTTAAATGGTATTCATCTTTTTTTGGCCCATTCTGAACAATGGACCATTTATGCAGAATTGTTCAGAGTAATGCTCCTGATCGTCAACCTCCACGAAAAGAGACTGCTGACCGTCCTCCTGTTTCATTAAGATCTTTAGAAAGAGATTTAAAGGGCAGGGCAGTTTCTCATAATGGAGAGACAGCTTCATCTCCTTCACCATATAACTCTCCTCGTTTTGTATCACCACCAGCTGCTGGAAGAAGTCCTAGTGCGGAGAGGAGGTATTGCACATGATATACTGATTTCTAACATATCGTGTTGCATTATATCGTTTCATAATTATCATTTAAAGTTTTGTTTATACATGTCTTGTAGAACCAGCTAACTAATATTGTTTTCTGCAGTCCCGTACCCTCAAAGAGACGCAGAGAAAGTACGAAGGCGATGGACCGTCTGGATGGTGTAAAGGCGGAAGATCTGGCTTTTTCCATGTTGGCTCTCTATCCGATGTGTATATATATCCACACACACACACACACATATATATATATATGTATTGAATTCATGTACATCAAAGGATTTAATATTTATGTTAAGTTTGTTTTAATTCTTAATGCAGAGGGAAGGAAGATAAACGTGAGAATAAAGCCGCAGTTACTGATAACCTTGACAAGAATAAACGTCTTTCTGAAAAGTTACCCGGTCATCACTCCGGCGGTGCTCCCGAAGTTCAGAAGAGAAAGAGGTTTTCTCTTTGACTTGCTAGAATAAATCTTGTTGGCAACTTCGGATCATTTACTTTTGAATGGTTCAGTTTGGGCTAGGTTTTATCTTGAACGGTTCCTTTTAGATAAAGTTTAGCCTAAAGGAAACCGATCAAACAGGTTGAAAGTAATCCAAGTTAGTTATAACACATACAACCTTTGGTTTTCTCTTTGACTTGCTAGAATAAATCTTGTTGTTCAACTTCGGATCATTTATTTTTGAATGGTTCAGTTTGGGTTAGGTTTTATCTTGAACGGTTCCTTTCAGATAAAGTTTAGCTTAAAGGAAACCGATCAAATAGGTTGAAAGTAATCCAAGCTCTGTATAATACATACAACCTTTGGAATCGCTCTTTTCATATATTCTTGTACTAACACTCTGTAATAATTGTTATTCCGTTAGTTATTAGTCTGTATAAAATGGACAAAAAGTGTTTGGGCGCCAACCAATTTGACTCTGCCCGTTCCTTTACTAAACATAAGCAGTTTTAATCTGGACTTGTTTCGAGATGCTACGTAACCCGCCCAATTCACCATTCTTACTATTTCAACTTTATGCAGGGGTCTAAACTTTGTTTTTTTTTCACAGTAACACTGATGATGGAAGGAGAAATTATCCCGAATTAACAGAAGAGCCCCAGCGTAGTCGTAAGGACATGTTATCAAGTGACAGGGTACGGGAGTCTGGAAAAAGAAATAAAGTTGATGTGTTAAAAGGCAGCCCTAGGCATCAAGAAGCATTCAAGTTGCCAAAATTGTCGCAAAAAGTTGAGAAACCTGATCAAAGTGGATCATTGGATTCTGGCTCCGAGGAAAGTGAGGACCAAAAGAGAAAGCGCAAAAGGTCGAAAAGGAAAGACATCTCTTCAGATGATGATGATGATAACAGTCACGACTCTCGTACAGACGACAGGAAGGAAGCTAAAAAACGACGCAAAGAGGAGAAAAGATTGAAAAAAGAAGAGAAGCGTAAGAGACGGGAGGAAAGGCGTCGCAAAAAGGATAGTCGGCGGTCAGAAAAGCTAAAATTGAAAGCAGGGAGAAGTGTTTCTCCATCTTCTGAGCTTGATAAGAGTCCTGATAGCCACGATGATGCATCCGATCAGAAGAAACTTGAAATTGAGTTGCGGGAGAAGGCCCTTGAATCTCTTAGAGCCAAAAAGGGCGTTGGTCATTAGTTTTTATTGTTGATTTGTAACTTTTCCTTTTCAATGACATTCCTTATGTTCTTTCTTGTCCCCAACCCTCCCTACAAGATTTTATTTTTGGTTGTGTATTGTTGATAGCTGTTTAATATTATCTTTACTGATGGCAGCTAAAACGACTGAGATATTTCCTTGAGTGCATTATGCTGACTTCCTGCTAAGTTTTCTGGTAATAAATGCCTTTCTTTGGATCTTTTTGTTAGGGACTCGCTTGCGGAATTTGTTTATTGTCTTGAAAATATATATCTAAGTAATTAGTCGGTGATTATTAAGTTACTAGCAATTGGTATTATTGTTTGAGATGTATAGCTTAGCCTGAAGTTCATGATTTGGTTTGTCTAATATAGTGTTGTTACTAAGTCGAGTTTTATGGTTAATTTTTTAGTTGAAAATAATGTTGACTTGGTTGAGCAGTTGTCCTGTAATTCCTTTGGAGTATCAAACCAGGTGAGGTTTTATTATATTCTTTTGGCTTTATGTTTATATTTCTTTCGACTTTTTATTAACTTTTTCGTGGTTGGCAGGGATAAATTTAATTCAGGAGTTTGGTTTAGTTTCCGATTGCTTTAGGCGTCTGTCCCTCTCCTGATATTAAAACAAAATGATTTTGGTAAGTAAATAATAGTTGTAGATAAATTTTGATCTAATGGCATTTTCGATCAATAATTCTTCTTCTTTAGGTGACTTTGACTTGTATGCATCCTAGTTTTCTAAACGTCCAGCTTTAGTAAAACTCTTGAATAGTAAATTGTAATATTTCGAATGATTCCGACTTTCTTACTGAATTGCTATATGCATAGTGTGTTTTATATGCTTTATTAGGTGAGATGTGAACAGATACATGCAAGGTGATGGCTTAGCCACTAGATTGTAAGGATATAGAGTGTGGGGTTACAAAATGCATGCTACGTGGTTTAAAAACCAACGATATGTATGTGCATTTGTATCTCTACTTATATTTTTAGTTATATTGTAGCTACGCTAGGAAAAGATGACCCAGAAAGAAAGAAACTTTTAGTTCATCTGTTGTAGCCAATTATTAGAGGTGGCTTTGTAACGAGTCAAAACATGTTTGGGTTGAAACATCTCATTTTTGGTACATATCGAAACAGGGCGGGCTAGCTTGGGATAACGGTGATTACAAAAACGATTTAGGGAGGTTTTATACATTAAAAATAGTACTTTCAACCTGATTTACCGATTTGAGTGTTAGCTAAATATTTTTGGTTTGAGCCATCTGAGCGGTTAGCGCCTTTGAGGTAAAATCCAATTTACTCATTCATAAGCACGTAGGTCGAAAAGTCATGAATATAGTGAAATGGATACAAGATGCTTCTTTTAAGAATAGTGAAGGGGGTGATTAAACTATAGCTGCTGCTGTTAGCCTGTTACTAGTATCAATTTTCCAGGTTCAAAATATACCAAATTTGTAGTATAGACGAAGTAGGAGTAGGACTCAATTTTGAGGATTAGTAGATCAGTTTCAGTTTAATCGAATGGTTATTGAATTATAAGTTTGGTTATTGAGGACACAATGGCATAGAAACAGAGTAGTCATTTTATTTATTGTTTAGATGGATGATATGTTACCACATCTTTTGAATTAAAGGGAACAGTCCAATCTATGTTTCATGTTATGTATAAATTTTGTGGGTTAAATCAGATGACTTATATTTTATGGCAAACTGATTGGGTAGCCGATATTATGCCAAACGTTGGGTTAATATCTTTTGAAGGTAGGGCTTAATAAATGTTTACGCTTATAAGCTAAGAATAAGATGGTTCAAATAGGCTAACCGGAAACAATATATATATTTTTGAATTACTCATATTTTAATTTAATGCTTTGACGGGTATCGCTCCCCTTTAGCAAAAAAGGAAAAGAAAAAAAGTACATGTACCTATGAGCAAAACCTTTCATCTGAATGAGAGCAATCAATCAACCAAGTCACTGACCATATGCACACCACGTTTAATGGCCATATTCATTTTCGCACCATGTTTAATTTCAATTAGTAACATGAAATTCCCTCTATGTAACTAAACTAGCATGTCTATACGCTCGATACGATAACTGTTGTCCCTTTTGGGAATTGCGATTTCCTAAGTATAATTCATGACAAGTCTGGTGTATTAGCATAAAACAATCATACGGCGTCTCTATAAGTCGTCCCTATATTTGGCTATCTAACTCGTTCTGAAAGTTATCCTTTACCTCAGGTACGTAACATTAAAATTACTACGGAACACTCCTAAAACGACTTACGTACTTCGTAAATCATTACAAAATACTTGCCAGGTTATAAACTCTCAAAAGTTAAGTTCTTGCTTTGGTGGTAATCAGCCTGGTTTTTTCGTATAACAAATACATACTATTGAGGAATTACGGTCCCTAGGCCATAATTATGGTCCATACTCAAGCGATGGACGCTTTAAGTTTGCAAAGTTCATGATTTTAACATAAGTAGTATAGTTTGTGTGGTTCCTAACCTATTAACACTGTTTTGAACACTGGTCATTTTGCAAACTTGACACTTAACTAGGTATAACCCCTTTCTACTTTACAAGTTTAACAAACGTACCCACAAGTAAACATTTACGCTGTGAAAAGGAACAAATAAGTTTCTCACTAAATCCAGTTTAAACACTCACAACATCATTTTATATCAGTAATATAAATATAATTCGGGTGTTACAACAAGCGTTTGATTCATAATATTCACTAGTTAATACTGCTTAACGATAATAGTTTCTTCCTTCTCGTCTCCTCATCATTAACTTTTTTTTTCTTTACTTTGCTTAGTTAGATTTATATTAAAAATAGTTTACTTAACAAAACCATGAAATATTTAAAGTAGAGATCTCAACCCGAGTCCTATTGCTTCTACGTATAAGGTGAAATGAAAAGCCATTGTATATGATTCTACTGTGGATTTGATAATGTCGTTGCCTCATTGCTCAAATATTTCATTGCTAAAATACCAGATATATATAACACAATGAACTCAATTTAACTCCTCAAAATTCGCTTAAGCTTATACTAGTACCTCATAATACATAAGTAAAAAGACGATAACCATTCTAATAATTAGACTTTCCAAAATTTTAGCACCTATGCATTGAAATTTTTGGAAGATAGGATCCATTTGGTAAATTCGTTAAGGGTATTCTCATCAGCCCTATGATACTTTTGAGTGAAGTGAAGAAACTCTTCCCATTTGAAATCGGGATACTCCTGTCTCCCATCTTTCTCGACTAAATCTTGAGGTGGTTTCAACACTTTATCACCTTTAGGGCACAAAAAGAATGCTAACGACATCCTTGGTTTGTAGTTGTTCTCACTTACCCTATGTAGGCAACTCTTGTACTTCCCATTCGAAAGTGCCTGCATATATATATATATATATATATATATATATATATATTAAATCCCATCAATAACAAGAAATCGGCCTTTTTTTAATCATATATTGTAAGTTTAAATCTCTTTAGAAACTTTAGCTATGGTCGCTTTAAATACATTTAAGAAAACATGTTAAGATTTCACGAAAACAAAGATATATGAAGTATTGCAAGAAAAAATGTACCTTGAAAGTGTCACCTATATTGATGACTAAGGCATCAGGGTGGGGTTGAACAGATTTCCATTGGTTATCCACAAACACTTCTAGTCCTCCGACTTGATCTTGATGTAGTACAGTTAATGTAGTCGGATCACAATGAGGTCCGACCCCATATGTTAGGTCGGGCTTGTTACACTGCGGGTAGTAGTTCAATCTTACTATTGAAACAGAATCTTCATATAGTTGTCTATAGTAGTTATGCGCGTCAACACCCAAGCTAATAGCCAGCAAATCCAAAATGTCAAGGGCTAATTTCTTCATCGACCGACAATACTTTTGGTAGATCAACCTGCATATGATCACCAATTTAATTCAAATGTTTTATCACATTATTTCATGGATAAACAAAAACTACAAAATATAAACATACCCATGAAATCAAGAAGAGATTTATGGTTGATTTCTTAAATTTTCTCAAGATTTTGATTTCATTTGTTTAGAAAGCAATTAAACATATCTCAGGTATCTGGTTCATTGACAATTTTAATAAAATCATAATTATTATTAATTTCCTTTTATACTTTTTTATAATTGACTAATTAATTAATGTTATTAATAAAATTAATTGGTAATAAAAACATGAATTAAGGGTAATAACCGTAATATTGGTAAACTCAATCAAACTATTCTATCTATTTTTAAATTAATTTGGGACACTCAGAAAATGAAAGATATACAAATAATTTGGGACGAGTATCTACTTTTTGTTCAATATTTATAATAACATTTTGAAACAACATTATATTTTTATTTGAATTATAACTTACCAAAAACAAACAATCTAACAAAATTGGAATAGAAATAGTTATAGCATCATACCCGGTTTCCTTATATTCAACTCCTAGCTTTGAATTGAAAAATTCTGCTGCAACTTCATCAGGACCATTCTCATGATACTCAATAGTTAACATCTCCTTCCAGGGCAGTTTTACGGGGAACCTCTGAGCATGTGCACTATTAAAACCAACAACGCTCCCCTTTTGTTGCTTGCATTTCAATTTCTCGGTTATTGGTTTCTTAAAGAAAGCGCGGCCATGCTCATCAGCTAAACCAATCAAAGAAGTATCAACGCCATGGTTTACGACTTGAAAAAAACCATGGGTCAGGCACGATTCCTTAACAAGTTTGACTGCATGTAATGTAGCATCCTTATCGTGCCTTAAGAAACCTTGAAGGTCTATTACATGTTCGTTCAACACTTCCGTAGAAGTTTTGGAAAGTTGGTCTTTTGGCCAAATGAATTGGTTAGGAAAGTGATCTTGTGTTTGTTGTACAAAGATCATTGAAGAATCAACTGTTTTGTCTTCAACATTGTTGATTAGCTCCATTTGGATAAAAAGAATGAGAATAGAAATATAACTTTCAATCATATTTATAGTAGATGTTATATAGTTGTTGCATAATTGCATTAATGTCTATAACCAAAGTCATTAAATGTAAGCTTTATTGACTAGAATTTAATACTACTTACTATTACATTACATTTTACATAATCTATCATTTACAAGATTGATACTTATCCAGAAATTACATAATCTAACATTTACAAAGGTTGATAGTTATCCAAAAATATGAGACAATTAACTACTTATCAAACCATAATCCAACATTTATCGTAAATCTAACATTCAGAAGGTTGATACTTATCTAGAAATTACATTACATAACATAACATTTATAAAGGTTAATAGTTATCAAAATATACGAGACTGTTCACTACTTATCGATCCATAATCTAACATTTACAAAAGTTGGTAGGTATCCAGAAATGCGAGACCAACCAATTTCCATCGAACTATCACTATTTGTAGGTTATGCTATTAAATAACCAATTATATTTAAATTTTGATTAATTATTAATTTTCCTTTACTTGAATTTTTGCACAAGTAATCCTTTAGTCTAATTCGGTTAGTTTTATTAAAATGATGATTTTACCTTTTTATCATATTATAAGGAACCATTTTTGTAATATTTCTTGTTCTTTTTTTTTTTTTCTTCTTCTTAAGAGTAGGAGTAGGAGGAGCAGAATTAGGAGTAGGAGGAGCAGAAGCAGCAATATACAGTGGTAGTAGTAGCAATAGCAGTAGTAGTAGTTGCATGTTCTTTCGATTAATTATTAATATTTGGTTTTAGTTTTTATTTTTGAGTTACGTCATTTAATTTTATTTTATTCAATCAATTGTATATATAAAGTCTACATATTTATTTATTTATTGATTCGTAAAAATAATTATGCAAATTATCTTTTTATCTTATGTCATATACGGTATTATGTAAGTATAGTCAACACAAGGGTTATACACGTTATTATTATATCTGACAATGTCTTTCGTCCGGATCGGCCCGCCGAGGCAAGCTTTAGGTCTAAAAAGAGGGGCGTTACCCAGCTTCCGATTCACGGAATAAGTAAAATAACGTTAAAAGTAGTGGTACTTCCCTTTCGTCTGAGGGCTCCCACTTATACTACACCTCTCTGATCATTTCACAAAGTCGGACTAAGCGACATAACATATATTAATATAATTTTATCATTCATAAGTTTTTTTGTCCCGTTACATCGCATGGATTTTCTGCTAATAATTTTAATACGAATAAATTTAATTATAATGCGACAAAGCTATGAATACCATGCAAGACAATTTACAAACATATTACAACAAATTATATATTAGATGCAATATAAATATGATGCAACAATTCAATACAAATTTAAGGCAACATATTACATGATATACAAATATGATTGCAATTAAAGTATAGCTAAGTGCATGAGAATGTAACAAACTTTTTTCGATTTGCTATTCTAACTCTCAAAATCTCTATTGTGTATATTCAACTTTTACTAGCTTTTTTCTCAAATGATGTAACGGGAAAGATTTTTGTTGACGTGTAACCGGTTTAAATATTGAATATATCTCAAAATAAATCCGGTTTTTACGTCATTTGTACAAAAATAGAAGTGGAATACTAATAAAAGTTCTGAAAGTTGGATACACACAATAACAAATCGAAGAAAGTTTCTTACATTCTCACACACTTAATCTATTATATTATACCTAGAAAATTACCTAATAAAATTTATTTTATTTTTTTGAATATTTCTTTATATTACTTTGAAAAATATATTTTTTTTAGCTATTTTGTATGTTCTTTTTATAAGTGTGTTATGTAAAAGATCTATTTAAGGGTTTTGATAATAACAACATTTCATGCTATTGTTAATAGCCAACTCTTACTAAAAGACTCCGAACAATTTTCAAATAATAAATTTTCCTTGGTTGTAAATCAGAAAATGCAAGCGGTGGTTCATTTAACTTCAAAATTCACTTAAAAATCAATTTTTATTGGTTATAAATCCTAAATTAAATGGGTGGTTAATATTATTATAAGAAAAACTATATCTTAATCGATCTTATTTTTCAAGATTATAAAACTCTTAATTTAATGATATAAGTGCTATAAAAAAAATTAAAACATGTATTTTGAGATATTGAAGATTTTTTATTATGTAATTGGACAATGAAGCTCACTCTATTTTTTTTTTATATAATAATTATGTAATAATGTTTATTAAAAATAATTTATAACTTATAAAACTCATTTATAACTTATTTGTAGATTACTAGCTAACCAATTTTGATCCATAGTCTATTTATAATATTATAATAGATTATGTATAAATGTATTTATTACTTTTATTGGTTATGAAAGTCATTAAGCAAAGATATTTCTTTTTCTAAAATATAAAAAAAAACTATATAATTAATAACCTAAAATAGATTATGTACGCTTATTACGTTCACATTAGCCTCATCAATTCAATCTATTGTTATTATATAAGTTATTATTTAACATCAAGTTAACTTATTTTCACAGTTCATTAAATGTATGCATATTATATAAAAGGGTTTTTCTAACTTGTGTCCTAGGCACATGTTAACAACTATTTTTTAATATTAAAAAATGGTGTTAACATTTGCCATAGGACACAAGTTAGAAAAACCTTATATAAAATATAAGACCTTTAAAGTTATAAATGAGCTTTTACTTTCGTATTCTAGTGGTATCATTTGTACCTCGTAACATCAAGAATTGGGGTCTAATCGCTTTGTACTTATATTTTGTTAGTTTGACCTTTTTGGAAATTAAAGAAAGAAAAAATATATATGAAAACCTTTGATTAGATTGATCGAACGAAACATTGTATATATATTTTCAAAATTTTATTAAAATGTCCTTATTTTTATAATTTTTATATACATTACATAAAGTTTATGGCCTTGCTTTGTTCACATAACGCTTTTGGAGAAATTAATATTTGTCCGAAAATATAATTAGATAGAATTGAAAGCCGAAGAAATAGAACTTATATTTAATATATCAAACCCAAATAGCTAATGGAGTCTATAATAGTACTCAATTTGAGCTATCAATACTAGAATTGCGCACGGAACTCAGACAAGACCGAAGCCAAGTTTCGGATAAAACAGAAACCAAAAAACGAGCTGGATAAGCGGTTCGGTGTCGGACAAACGTTGGTTTATTATTGGTCGGTTTGAGAGTAAACCAGTTTAGTTCGGGTTTTAAAAATCAAAATATGTAATGTATAAACTTTCACTTTTGAACGTTTTTTATTCTAATTTTTTAAATAACGAAATGAGAACATATTACGGACTATCAAGATTATGATTGTGAGTATTTTTTGTATATATTGATTATGACGAGATTTTCAGAGGCCCCGCTTTATGACGGGATAAGTTTATAGGTAAGTCGAGTTTGATTTTTGTTATTTACTTCAGATTTAATATTTAAAATACTTATGACTAATTCGATTATGTATAAATTCGGATTAACTTATTCTTTTTTTTATCTATATTATTGAAATAATAATTTGTTAAGTTAGTAAGATACTAATTAATTTTATATAAACAACTTTTCTTTGTTCAAGGTAAGATGTTGATTTTGTATAATATCTATCAAGTAAAGATATAAAAGGTTAATCATAGGCATACATGTTTTACAAAAAATTACTATTATTTATATCATTGTGAATAGAGAATTAAAAGCAAATATGAAAAGAAAATTTGATCATGCTTGTCTTTTAAAATCCTAAATGTCGTATTCTCAAATGTTTTACTTGGTGGTGTCCCGGATGCAAGAAATAACTCGCACCCTACATTTGATCAAATAAATCACCAATCCTTGGTAAGGGATACTTGTATTAGGTTGTGATCTAATTTTCTTCAACTCCCGATAGTCGACTAACGGGATTGAACAATGGTATGTACATCGATTATCATGAGTTGAATAAGATCACGACCAAAAAGAAGCATACCTTACCAAGGATTGGTGATTTAGTTGATCAAATTTCGGGTGCAAGTTATTTCTTGGGTCCGGGACGCCACTAAGTAAAGGTTTGAGAATACGACATTTAGGATTTTGTATATCAAACACGGGTTTGTGTTTATTCATTTTGGTTGGCCGGATGCTCGAGTGGTATACTTATGGATTTGATGAACCCTATTTGTCTTCCGCTATTGGATAAACAGGTATCGTGTTCATTAAAGACATCTTGATCTACTTAAAGAGTGTTGAAGAGCATCAAAAACATCTATATGAAGTTTTAGACATATTGCTTTATGAGAAGCTTTTTGTAAAGTTCTCCAGATACGAGTTTTGGTGGTGTGAAGTGCAATTCATGGGTCACATGGTTAATTAGTATATGTTGCACCTAACACGGAATTCTTAGACATATGAAGTTAAGTAGATTAACCATTCTTATATTGTTCGAGTAGCAAGGCTAGTTCTATGCAAGTTACCCTAGATCGAAAATTGTTATAGAGAACTGCATTCACTACCTAGTTTATGAAGCACCAAAATGGTATCATATTAGTAAATTGACAGACCGGTCGTGTTTGATTTGCACTAAAATCTTGTTACATCTATATACTTCAACTCTACATATATGTGCCTTAAGAAACTTTGTTAGATCTTCATTCGTTACCCTAGATAAACATGAAACATGAATCAAATCTTCGTAATCAAATTCTCGGTAAATAGATTAAAGATAAAAATGATTACATAAATATATGATGAATAACAAGGTCTTCGATCTAATCTGAACAAAAGAATGTAAACAAGAATTGATAAGATTCGAATAGTTAACACATTTATCGTTGTTTTCTAAAACAGAAATCAGTAAAAGCAGAAGAACAAAAAATTCATTCCTAATATTCCAATTAAAATTCGGAATTTATTAACAGCATAAATTAGGGAATACTCACAAAAAACTATTTAGTTAAAATAAGTTAAAAGAAATTTCTGGTTGTAGTATCGTTGTCCCTTGGAGATTCAACCTGTCCTAACCTGAGCTCGAGGTCTAATTCCTTCCCCGGAGTTGGTGGATCTTCCGTTACATTTTTGTGATGAATATTTCTTGAATCAGACGATCCGTCCCCAAACAGTGGGAGTGGTTTATTTTTCCCTTGTTGAGGATTCGATAATGGATTGACCGCGTTTGGTGGTGAAGTGGATGATTCTTTGAGGATAGCTTTCTGCTTTCGGTGTATATTCATATGGCCTCCAAGTGCTTGTGCATTAGTAAAACCTCGTTTACAAAAATTGCACTCGTATGATTTACCTGGTACACTTGTTTGAGTTGGATTTCGTGGTTTTTGTTCGTCGATGGTGTTGGTGGAGGTTACTGTGTCGTCGAACCTTTCAGGGACAGAGTGATTTGGTTCCATCGGCAGGTAGTCAACGAAGTAATGAAAATATCTAGGGTTTACTGTTTATGTAACTTGGCCTGCAGCTTATATTATATATCCTCCATTTGCCGCTAATTGTGTGGCAGAAGAATCTATATAAAATTTCTCAGTATAAACAACGTACTAGATTAATGCTTTTATTAATATTAATATTAGAATTAATTTACTAAGCACAACAAATAAGTGAATGACTACAAGTACTTTAATTTTTAAGTCAAGCCAAGAACATAACTGATATCATTTTGGACATTCAAAAAATTTAGTAATATATTGATCATTGTGAATAACGACTCATGGTTTATGATTTAACTCTATATGTATTTCGGTCAGATTTTTGATCATATCGCTACTCACGAGTCCAAAACTTCTTGTTTATTACATCTTTATGGTTATTCCTAATTTCATTGGTATAAATTTAAAATGTAGACCTTCTCATATACTCATAAGTCATAAGTGTGACAAAGAGTATATTTTTTTAAATAAATAAGTGTAGATCGTAAAATTATCATCCTCCCCACCTTAACATTAAAGACAAACCAATATACAAGGGATATGAGCGGAAAAAAAAATATATCATATAGCTACACAATAAGAGGTATTTATCACGTGGAATTTCATATTCTTTATTATATGGTTCATGTGGTGATGTCGGAAACAATATCATATAGCGACAAAATAAGAGGTATTTATCAAGTGAGTTTATTATACTATGTATATTATATGGTCCATGTTTTTCTCTTATAGAGTATATGCATATGCTTATGTAAGGGAAATTCCAAATAATAACATTAATATAACTTTTTATTTCATTATGATAAATTATGAAGGGGTGAGCGCCTCCGCTCTTGGAGGCATGTCTAAGTAGTTTTTAAACGTTTTAAGGTGGAAGTAGTCAGCAATGTTTTTGACCAAATTCTTCCACATATATCTAGTGAAAAGCCATTGATTTAAACTAAGTTTTGTCATAAGGTTAAGTTTTCGGATCCATATCAATGTAAGTTCAAATCAAGTACAAAATTTACGCATTTTAACCTAGCTTTTGTTGATGGAATCCTTTTTGTTTCTTCTTAAGGTTGTTTTCTTATGTAAATTGTTTGTGTTATAGAAAACAAGGGTAAACATTGTTCCAAAAACAGTTATATCGGTTGTTTTTTGGGTAAAGTTATAATGATTGTTAGTTAAGTCATGACTATGACCCGTTAAATTTATTAGGATATATCTTGAAACCTAACTGATGTAGGAAAGACTAATGATGAACTCTATTTTCGTTTTGGGATTGGATGAATATTCGCTATTAATTATCGGAGATTTTAAGATCTTTTACTTTTTGTTTTTGATTTAATAATTAATTAGTAACTAAAATAAGTTGTCTTTTTTTTCAAGAAAACACACTTATAAGTATTAGGTTTTTATATCTCATTATTTAGTTTATGTTTTGAATAAAGTTAAGGAAGAATTACCTACCAGAAAATCGTTTCTTATTTTTTGCTATACGTTTGTATGTGTACGGCCATTTAATCGTATTGATCCTTCATCACTAACAACTACAAGAACACAAATTAAGTACAATTTAAGAGATCGAACTTCTCAAAACAAAAAATACTTAGTTACCTAATCTTATCATTTTCTTTTATGTCACTTTCAAGTTATATCTTGTTTAAACACCGTATTCTACCATGTCATTTTCAGTTACCATGCTCGACCAACCGTCTATTTCTTGTCTTCGGAAACATCTATAAAACCACAATTTTGTCCTTTCAAAAGTTCTAAAAAATCAATGTGAATTGTCTCGTATTCTGATAACATCCGAACACATCAAACCTAGGATATAACAAAAATGACACATATTTAAACAAGTTTAGAAATGTCACAATCAATATTGGGCCGTCCTTTGGCAGGCCTACTAATGGCTTGCATGCCTTCCAAAAAAACTTTTAAAATTGTCTTATAACCCAAATGAATTCAGGAAGAAATGGCTATGAGCCGTCCAAGCACCATAATTTTAAATTTCTTATTTCAGTTTGAAATAAGTAACCACCTTCAAGATGACCTATTGACAAATCAACCATGTTGGTCTACAAGAATCCCATAATTGAACCTTCCTAGAAAATTGGTCACGAGAATACCTTAGTTAGTTGTGTACATCTAAGTCAAAAAGACTCGTCCTGTCCGGATAATCTAAACGGAAAACCTCAAAAAAGGGAAAAAAAAAAAAGAAAAAAGATTTTGAAATAAGGCATCGGCTCTAAAGAAAAATGGCGATAAGGCATCCGCTCTAAAGCAAAATGATGAAGATGGATTTATGAGACATCTACTCTTAATTTTGGGAAAGTTAACTTTCTGTTTTATATTTTAATTACCTTCTTAATCTACAAAGCTTATGTAAATTACCCATTTAATAAAGATTAGTCTTTTAGATAATTAAAGTTTTTTTTTTTTTTTTTTTTTTTTCTGTTTTCACCTTTCCGAATTACCTAGGGATGATGTCGAGTTTTACCTTATAAAATGGCAATAGTTAAATAAGCAACTTAACCAAAACTATCAAACTTATTTTTAACATAATAAGAGAATTCTACTGTTTTATCAATGTTGCAACTAACAAAGTCAATATTAAGTCGCTTCTATTTATAAAACTTTACTATGTAATCACTTATATACGGAACTAGATTATTGTCCCGCGATAGCGCGGACAAATATAAAAATTAATTCGTAAACTTTATGTTTATTTAGATTTTAAATTATTATGAAAAAACAATGTTATACATGTAATAACATATATACCTTTACGTTTATACACATGTTGTTTGTAGTTATAATAACATATATATACACCTTTACGTTTATAAACATGTTTTGATATTTTTTTATTAGAAGATTTTAAAATAATAATAAGGTAAATCATATTCCAAATTGAATGATTTTATAAGTAATCAGAATTTTTTATTTATTTTAGTGGAGATGGGAATTAAAGGAGAATATAATTATGTATTTTAAGAGGTTGTAAAATGAAAATATTTTTTGATGACATCATCAATTTGATCCAACGGTTGACATTAAGGAAGTTAACCCATCTAAGGGTCCTTAGTTCGCCATGTGGCATTTTAGCCCCCTCTTTTATCATATATTAAAGATACGAGAAAGAGACCAAAAGGTTATTTTTTCTTAATTCTAGCTCGAACCTACCGGGTTAAATAGAAGAGATGTTCCTAATTTGGTTATGAAATTGTGTTAAAAGATATAAAAGAAACTTAATGAACTAATGAAAAATAAAAGGATGGTTTTACTTTTAAAAGTTTATTAAACAAAATTGGGAGATTTTTACAAATGATATTCTTTCATATGTAAAATCATTTAAAAGGCTTTCAATCTAAGAGGGTAACTCATGTTTGTTTACTCTAATCTCCAAGGTTGATGACCCATTTTATACCGCTGACTTCACATCCGTTGTAAGACTTTGTAAGAAACGTTGGATTGTGCCCTCCAAGCAGAAGGTGTCGTCAGGGCTCTAATCCACCAACTTTTATCGGAATCAAGATTATTGCTAAACTTCTTGCAAATAGACATGTAAAACCGATGACTTTTGTTTTACTATTAGTCAAGTAAAAATGGCCTACATTAAAGATACACGGACCATTAATAGTTGACAAATTATTTCTTAGAGTAGAAGAAAAAATAACAAAGTTATGTTTTTAAAAGTTAACTTTGATAAAGTCTTCGACCTCATAATTGATCCTTCCTTGATTCTACCGTACGTGAAATGGGTTTTTGTAATAAACGAGTAAAAATGTATCTTGGCTCGGCTTACGCCTCGGTTCTTGTTAATGGGTCTCCCACATTGAAATTCAAATCTCAAAAGGGCTCAGGCAAAGAGATTCTCTATACCATTCCGTGTCATAGCAGCAACGAAAGCTCTCCATCTTTAATTTGCCAATGATATCTTCATTATTGGTGATTGGGCAATTATGAATGCTCAATTCTCATTTGTTTTTACTTGGCTTTGGGTTTAAAAGACATCTCCAACTAAAGTACATTTTATGTCATCTCAGTTCCCTTTTGAGTGATGGTATTTGAATAGTTTTAGCAAATGTGTGTCCGTAAATCGTGAGTCTACGGAGTTGCTACATTGATATTTAGACACGACTATACGTTTATTATTTACTAATTCTTAATTAAATGAGTTAATTGTAATATTTATTATATAATTATGGAAGTTTTCCAATTATAATATAAACTGTATTCAAAGACATTGCTTGGCTATAAAAAAAAACCATTAAATCCCTTATTTTTAGGATATAACAAATCGGATTAGGTTTCACCTAGTAATCGATTTCATTGGCTTTCTCTAGCCAAATTGATTTCATTAAATCAAAAGTGTGTTTCGGTGTGTTGTGTTTCGAGTTTAAGGTTTCGAACACCTAGGAGGTGTAGTTCAAGCATACGGTTTAAGGAATCAAGCTAGACAAGAGTTTTGGTGATTATGAACGTGTGCTAGCATACAAGTTTGTTGCTAAAGAAGGTGTCGTGTACAAGCCTTTAGAGGGATTTCACTATAAATCCTAAACGAGGTAAATCAACAACAAATGTATAATTCTTAACTTAGTTAATATTGATTATGTATTAACCATCAGGCATAGCCTGGTGGCCACCAGCATCCGTAAAAACCTTGGGCCCACCCTTGTGCTGAAATATGCAGGTCTCGTGTTCGAGTCCAAGCAAGGTGATGGGTACTATTCTTAGGATATTTATCGGGGAATGCTTCCTTTGCTGGGTAGGGGGTCCGGTCACAAAGTGGCCCGTGTCAATGGTATACGCCTTTACCATTTTTTTTTATTTTTTTTTTTAATATTGATTATGTATTTGATTTTAATTTGCTTCCGCTACATATTATTTGATAATCCGATTAGAAGTATACCTATATTTGAAGTAAAATTTCTCCAAATTTCCTTGCAAATATCTTGGTTTACTTTTAAAATGACTAATGCGGAGCTCTATTATTGAAAATTTTGGAAAAAGAATAATGATCCTCTTGGAACACAAAAAGTCTTTTATATGGTGGTCAACCCACTCTTATTAAAGTCGTGCTTGTAAGTTTTGGTGTATATTATTCTCCATTTTTAAAACCCCGGTCAAGGTCCTCAAAAACCTTAATGATCTTTGAATAAAAACTTTTGCAGAGCATCTTCGAAAGAAAGAAAAATAGCTTGGATAGGTTGGATAAATTCTAACTCCCTTAGAAAATGATGGATTAGGTATTGCTAATTTGCATGCTAGTAACAAGGGTCGTAAGCGAATCGATCCGACACGAACGAATGCGTATTCATGTTTGTTTATTTAATTTTTTATCGGACAAATAAACGAACACCGACATGTAAACGGACAACAGAATTTGTTCATGTTAGTTCATTAAAATTTGAACTTATTTATGTTCTTTTATATTCGTTTATAGTAATAAAAAAACATCATTATCCTAGTTGAGACTTACATAATAATTTCTAGGTAATATGATCGACGTTCACGAACGTAAATGAACAAACAGAGCTTTGTTCATGTTCGTTCATTTAACTAAACGAACCAAAAGATTTGCCAGTGTTCATTGATTTATTAAATACACGAACATAAACAAGTTTATCGTCACACAATTCATTAACATTCAGTTTATTTACGGACCTACTAGCAACAAAGCAAATTTTATTAAATGGTGGTGCATCTTCCGAATTGAACCAATCACTCTTTGGTGGAGTATAATAAAATTAATCCATGAAATGGATGGAGAAATTCACATTAAGTTATTCAACTTGACTTAGATCCGTGTGATGTACGGTATGGACTACAATTTTGAATATATAAAATTCATATATAAATGAAACATTTTAGAACAAAATATTTTCTAATCCTAATATTACCTAGATGAAATCCATACATCTTCGTTGCAACTTTAGTTATTTGGTCGTATTGGATTACAAAATATTTGTAGCCGTAAAAAAGCTGTTAGTTAATTGGGTGATAAGACGAAACTCTATACGAGGTAAGGATTTTGTTAGATTTAAGTTTGGAAAATCAAAATCCAAGAATAATTAATATAAGTCATCTTAAACGTTAACACTTAAAGAGAGGATACAAGTGTAAATAATGTAATTTATAAACATAAACAATATCATAATATGATAATCATCTAGGAGAAGTCATAAAGCATGACTTTAAATAATAAAATAAAGGGACCCTTTCCAAGTCTTGAAAATCATTACCACTAATCTTCGATTCAAACAATGTATGAATAATTATAATGAGACATGATCAAGAAACTTGTTTACAAAAAGGATCGATCGTTCTCTTTGGTTCGAACAGAATACCAAAACAAAAGTGACCCTAAAGAAGAGATTTCAAACAAATATATAAAGTAACGATAATAACTACAATCCATAATATTCAAATTACAATAGAGAAGTAAAGATATGTAGAAAATGTAGTTTGAGTAACATCAAAACCTTTTTTGATTCATAATCATATAATTGGTAAAATCTCACTAAATAATAAATCTTCTATCTACTCAAGACACGTTGCTAAAACTTACTTATTTGTAACCTGCAAAATAACTTAATCTCAAAACATTACGCGTAAAAATATACTTGACTGAATTTCAACTCGTTGGAGCATTTCATCAAACACTTAGAAACCAATAGTTATAACATTTAATGATACATTTTCTCTATTACCCACAATTTCGTCTTGATATTCATTTTGGCGATGGATATGAAAAATTTAAAATAGATAAGAATTCAATATCGATATATATAGTATCTTTTTGCAGAAACCCAATCCTATGGTGCATATTTGTAACTATATATCTATCTCTATATCTATATTTAGAGGAAATTGAGTATTTTTTTTCCAAAAGAATTTCATTCACCAATCTATTCTAAAAACCCTAATCTTTAAAATACTTTATACTTTATTTTTAGAGAAAATCACATATATAATCACTTAAGAATTCAAAAATATCAAAATAATCATCTGATTCGTGCCATTTTTTTCGCGTCATTTTTTGTCGTCGCGAGATTGAAAATAATATAAATGATTGGTCATAAATGTGATTTTCTCTTATTTTTATATGAAACAATTTGTAATTTGATTTTTAATTTTCTAAAAACCCATTATAATTTATATTTGTTTGAAAATTAATTATCTTAAACGGTTAATGTATTAAATGAATAAATTAAACCATTAAAACAAACATTTTCTCCATTTCAACAGAGCACCCACTCGATATAATTTTGACGGAAAAAAAAATCGGGTTTTTTTTTATGAGTTTTAAAATTTTATATTACAAAATCACTGTTTTATCAAATGTGATTTTAGTAGTTTGACATATATAATATATTTGTTTTTTGTTTTGATTTTAGTTGAATGTAAGTAATATAACAAATCTAAGTTTTGAAATTCATATTTAGTGTTCAAATCAAATGTGACATGGCCTTACGAATATCAACAATTGGCTGTAAACGAAAAAATAAACAGTCGTGAAAATTTGAACTTTTTTTCCGGGTTCGTATAGGTTATACATTATAGCATCAATCTACAACAATCTCAAATCCTTGAAAAACGTAAAAGTACGACATCAACGTAAAAATATTCATCCAACTTTCAATTACGGAACTTAAATTCATAAACTTGATCCTATATAGAAAGTGTGTTATATACAAAACAAGATCCTAGAAGCTACAGAATCAAAAAATGAAAAACTAGAGGCTTTGTGCATCAAGACCATTACAAAATTATAAAAGTGTGTTATTCATTTAAAATGGACAATTTAGTAAATTTAACTTATATAAGTTTTAACTTTTGGTAAAAGGTAAATTAATGTTTTATAATATAGGAAATATAAATATGGTTGTCTGGTTTGTTTAAGAAAATAAAATAAAGTATTGAGTAACTAATTTTGTGACTTTTGTAAAAATAATCAATGAAGAACGAAAACATGTTCAATGATTTATACTATATTAATATTTAATTGTTTAGTTTGAAAAAAATTAATTCCTACATCTAATTATTTATATAGAGTTTCTAAAAATGAAACCCTAGCTTGGGAAGGATCTCATATGTAGTTGTTTCTAAAACAAACAAATTACAGAACTTGCATTCATAAACTTGATCCCATATGTCTAAACAACTGTTAATGTTTTTTCGTTGAATGAAACATGATTTAACTCTTGGATTGCGAAACTTTATATTAATTTGTTTCGATTTTCAGTTTCTAGTTTTGATGCATGTGTACGTGTATATTTTATGAACATCATAACATCTTTGAGGTTAAGGTTACTTAGTGACGTATTTATGGAGTTCAAAAGTATCGCGAATTCAATGTGGTTCATGAGTAAGAAGATAAGAGTTAAGATGAACATGGATTATGGAACATGAAGGTGGTTCCTGAAAATTAAAAATGAATAATATAATAATAAAATATAACCAATGGCAGCAATATTACTCCAACTATTTTATTGGACACATAACTTATTTTTTGTGTTCTTTGAATTGACTTTGATATTCTATTAAACGGTCTTGAAATTGAATAGGTAAACTTACTTATAATTGACCAAGTTCATTCATGTATTACATAATAATGCAGGAGTCGACATATTGCAAGCCTATATAATGAGCTAATTAGTTTCCTTTTTAGTCACACTTCGATACATATTGTTTTGAGTATTCTTTCTTATTAAAAGCAATAATATATCCATTGTTCTTTCGAACCCTTTCGCCGAGTTCCAAGTCATCTACCACAAGTGGTGTTCGTCTTCTAACTAGTTGTGTTAATCTTGTGGATAAATCGACATTATAGTATTATTGTTTAGTGATAACATAAATATACCTCCTTTAGTCACTTTTTGCCAAGTTGCCATTTTATAAAAATGGAACTATATACTTTAATCTATTACGTAGTTGCATGGTTAGCCACGGTGGTGCTACTTGTATTTTCCCACCACCTCCGTCGTCCTACCAAACTCAACCTACCTCCCGGTCCCAAACCTTTGCCCATTATCGGCAGCCTCCACCTCATGGGACAACTCCCTGATCACCTTTCATTCCTTGAGCTATCCAAAAAATACGGAGAAATCATGCAACTCAAACTCGGTTCCAAAAACGTTGTCATCGCCTCCTCTGTTGAGATGGCTAAAATCATTTTGAAAACCATGGATGCCAACTTTGCTGATCGCCCTAAAACCTCAGGCGCAAAATACGTCTCTTATAATTACTCTGGTATCTCAATGTCCTCTTACGGACCTTACTGGCGACAAGCTCGTAAATTGTGTACCACACAACTATTTAGTGCAAAAAGGTTGGAATCGTGTGAGTATATTCGTGCCGAGGAAATGAAATTGCTTTTAAAGGCGGTTCATGAGTCTTCGGGTAAAGAGATCGTGTTAAAAGATTTATTGTCTACATTAAGTTTGAATGTGCTTAGTCGGATGGTGTTTGGGAAGATTTATTTTGACAAATCTGAAGCTCAAGGGGAGGAGTTTAAAAAGACGTTGGATGAGATGTCAATGTTGAATATGGTGCTTAGTACCGGAGATTGGATACCATGTTTGAGTTTCTTGGACCTTCAAGGTTACGTGAAGAGGGTGAAGGTGGTGGGAAAGAAATTTGATTCGTTTCTTGAGCATGTGTTGAATGATCACGATGCAAAGAGGAAGGCGGAGGGGGAGGATTTTGTTCCTTCGGATATGGTTGATGTGTTGTTGCAAAGCGTTGATGATCCTTCTCTTGACGTTAAGCTCGAAAGAAATGGTGTAAAGGCAATTATTCAGGTATATATCATTTTAAAATAAATAAGTTTACAGGAATATTTGAAAATCAAAAGGCGCACAATTCTTCTTATATTATACTTTAAAATTTTCAATATAAGAATGAGTTTGTTTCATATAAAGAGATACGTGTATAATCTACATCTATTATTTCTTGAAATGATAATAACTTAGGAGATACATATCTTATGAAGTAATGAATTTCTATAATTTACATGCCCAAATTTGCTAATATATAACAAAAATGTAATTTTTATAGGACTTGCTTGTCGGTGGAGTTGAAGGTTCAGCAGTAATAGTTGAATTAGTGATTAAAGAACTTCTTACAAAACCGAAAATACTTAAAAAAGCGACAGATGAGCTAGATCAAGTGATAGGTAGTAATAGATGGGTGGAAGAGAAGGATATGTCCAACCTTCCTTATATCATGGCCATTATTAAGGAGACAATGAGGTTACATCCAGTGGCACCAATGTTGGCGCCTAGAAGGACACGTGAGGATTGTAAAGTAGCCGGTTATGATATTTTAAAAGATACTCAAGTCATGGTTAATGTATGGGCTATAGGAAGAGATCCGCAATTGTGGGATAAACCGGAAGAGTTTTGTCCAGATAGATTTATTGGAAAGGAAATCGATGTGAAAGGTAACAACTTTGAGTTATTGCCGATTGGTTCGGGGCGAAGGATGTGTCTTGGTTGTAATTTAGGATTAAAGGTGATTGAGTCGAGTTTAGCTAATTTGCTACATGGATATAGTTGGAAACTACCTACTACTATGGAAGTCTCGCATATGGAAGAATTATCCGGTCAATTGACTCATCATCCACTTGTTACCATTGCTCATCCAAGGCTTCTACCTAAAATGTATTTTTAGTAATTACATTTAACATATAATTTAACATGTTTGTTTGTGTATGTGTAAAAGGTATCGTTATCATATGATATAATGTTATGATTTAACACATGAATAATATTATGATTATCGTAATCGAATTTTTACTAATGCATTCAGATCCTTCAAATCATTTGTGTCTAAAATGCAAATTGACAATATCTAATTTAATCTTATTACTTTTATATTTGTGATTAAACGCAACTTAATCATTCTAAACCCATAACATCTGCAATTTTCTAATACAATTAATACTGTTATTGAAATTAGGGTAGTCAACATTTGAAGAAGCTGAGTATTTTATGTACTATTCACATGTGAGTTTAATAATAAATAGAGTTAATTACATAATTGGTCCCTGTGTTTGTTCCAAAACAACGGGTCCAGTCCCTGGGTCGCAATTCCTTCGGACCCAGACCCTGGACCCTATCTTTGGTTGCACGTTTGGTCCCTCCCACTAACAATCGTTAAAAAATCTCGTTAAATACCCCATGTGACTGGCACATGATGGGTAAAAAAGACATTTTGCCCTTATTTTCCCCTTCTTCCCCAAATCATCTCCAATCCCCAAATCAAAAACCCTAGAAACTCCAACACCATTTTCTTCAATCCCCCAAAACACAATCAAAATCCAAATATCAAATCATAATTAAAACCCAAATTCAATCCCAATCCCAATTAGGGTCTACGTTATTATCAATCCAATCAGCCCATGTTTCCAACACCCTTGTGTATGCTACGGGCCTATCGACTTCATCATACTCTGTTGACCCTTCATTAAACGATCCTCCTCGCCTGTTTCGTCACATTTAACGTACTTTATTAGAAAAAATTGAAATAAATCAAATCCTAGTAAAAAAAAAACTTACAGGACTTTCATGTTTCCTGTATTCATCCACCAAATGTATGTGTTGAATATCAAAAAGTCAACATTTTTCCAACTTTGACCATGGCTATCTATTGATTCAGGCATGATAATTCTGTGTATTTCAGGGTCATCAGAATTTGATTCTACTATAAATGGGGCCCAATAAAATTCCACCGTGGCATTATAATCCTGCAAAAATAATTGACTTCAAAAAAGATTATATGCAAATAATTGAAACTATGTCAAATCAATTCAATGGGATTGGGATTGAATTTGGGTTTTAATTATGATTTGATATTTGGATTTTGATTGTGTTTTGGGGGATTGAAGAAAATGGTGTTGGAGTATCTAGGGTTTTTGATTTGGGGATTGGAGATGGTTTGGGGAAGAAGGGGAAAATAAAGGTAAAATGTCTTTTTTACCCATCATGTGCCAGTCACATGGGGTATTTAACTAGATTTTTTAACGATTGTTAGTGGGAGGGACCAAACGTGCAACCAAAGATAGGGTCCAGGGACTGGGTCCGAAGGAATTGCGACCCAGGGACTGGACCCGTTGTTTTGGAACAAACACAGGGACCAATTATGTAATTAACTCTAATAAATAAGAATGATTAACTATATCTACGTGATTTTATACCTATTTAAGAGAACTAGGTTTTTATTTACACTCGTTTTTTGGCTCAGATATAAAGACTAAAGGTGTAAAATTAAGATGATTGTTAAACGTTGATATATAAAAGATAAAACTCGATGGTTAAGAACTAAAATTTAGAATGAATAGTTTATACCAATTTAAGAGAACGAGGTTTTTATTTACACACGCTTTTCGGCTCGGATAACCACTAAAAGTTAAAGGCTAAAAGTGTAAAATTAAGATGATAGCTAAACGTTGATATATAAAAGATAAACCTCGATGGTTAAAAACTAAAATTTATAATGAATAGAGTTTATGTGAGATAAATCACTATTACATAAGCACTATTCATTAGATTTTGAAAATTGATATTAAGGTAAAATTATATTTATATTTCCTAGGTAATTAAACTTAACTACGGTTGTGTTAATTAAGTACAATCAACCCACAACGCAAAGGGTATGTTTGGCGCTGGGATTTTAGGGGTTTATAATGGTTTAAGCTTATCGGTTTTGATAAGTCACTCTATAACTCTTGTTTGTTTGTACGAGATTATTAACAATACAAGCTCCCATAATTCCCAAAACAATAAGCTTCTTTAAGTAGATTAGGAAAGGGCTTGAACTTATGATAAACAAAATTACTTATATACCCTTCATATTATTTGATATACATATTTTTATTTGGGCCTTTATGTCTTTCTATATTTATAAATTCAAACTCCAACTACTTACCAAACGTGTTTTCCATTTCTATTAATAAGCTCCAGCTCCAATCATAAAGTTAAACTTAAGCCCCATGTCCTTCTTAAACTTAAGCTTCAGCTCCATCTACTTACTTATATACCCTTCATATTTTGTGAAAATGCATCATTTGTTGTAATACTTTGTCATAAGTCGTTCGTTTGCCGATACTCTTCTTATATATCTTTTTTTTATCCAGAGCATTTGAGCTTTCGATAGCTTCGTCTTCATCGTTAATAAGCATTTGCCATCCTTGCCATTAGAAAAATTGTTTCATCAGACGATTATTTTGGTATTTTTGAATCAATGATTATATATATTTAAGTTTGGTATTTATAAAATAATAGTTAAAAATTTAGAAAGAAAAAAGAAATGTCAAACGGCTTTATATAATTTCCAGTTTTCATTTCATAATTTTGATGTTTCGGCTACTTTTATAAGACATCACAATCCATTTTACTGAAATAACCAAACGCCACCAAATTTGAGAACGCGATGTTATTAATCCCCCAAAAGTTTCCTCAGATTTCTATTAATAAACTCAAAATAGGATCAAGTGTTAATGCCTCTTTAAATCAACATCGATGGTCTCTTCAAGGGATGACAGCTCTTGTTACTGGCGGCACTAGAGGAATCGGGTATTATTCATTTCTTACTTCATTATTATGACTTATAATATGGATAATAACTCATTCGTCGAAACAAATAAGCTCGTAAGCCCCAAGTATAAGCTAAAACCAACACCCCCTAACGTCTTTAGAATGTTATTGTGATGCAATAAGTATGATATATTGAAACTACCTTAGACCATTCCCTATACTGGGCGTCAAATCAAAAGATACAAAACTGATTGAATTTAAAACGACTGACCACTATCAACAATGACTCACTTAATGTTTCTGGACCTACACATTATTACTAAACATAATACACATTTTGTTTTTTTTAAACTAAAGTTGGGCCCACCCCTCTGTCCCTCTCTCCGTCGCTTAACCGACGACGCAGTGGCCTAACCGACGCTCCCATTGCCACTAGTCTTATAGGCTAGCAAGTATATGTATCTTGTTTCATTTTTAGCAACTCCGCCTAAAGAAACATGTGAGATGATGAAACCGTCCTTAATAATTTTTGAAAATACCCTTTATGTGTTATAGGTTGAGATTAGCGTTTCCATACAAATTAAGACCTTTCTCTTTATTCGGTATGTTTTTGGTTCGAAGTTGTTAAAAATTAGATACATACTTGGGTGACCTATAAAGTAGTTTCATTATATATGTATGTGACCTTAATGAAAAGTTATACTTAGGTGACTTCCACAAACATTTTTCCAATTTATGTTTAACGTTGATATGACTTTTAGTTTCTAATAAGTTATGAAGAAATACGTCAGAACGACGAATTTAAAGTAGAAACCATGTTGGCGCAAACTTTTGACAAGATAATTTAGATATATAAATTGAAGATTATGAATGGGATTGGATATTGTGTGTAACATATAGATGACCGAGTTTCTATAAGGAGTTCGGGTATGAAAACCATTTAAACTCCATTATAATCTAGTATTCTATATTTTAAAAATATATGGTGTGCTTTATGTATAGAAAAGAAATTGTGGAGGAATTGGCTGGACATGGGGCAATCGTACACACGTGTGCTCGAAATGAATCTGAACTAAATAGCTGTTTAAAGAGTTGGGGGGATGAGGGTTTTGAGATCACTGGTTCAGTATGTGATGTATCTTCACGACATGATCGTGAAAAGTTAATGGATGATGTTTCTTGCTTGTTCGGTGGAAAGCTTTATATACTTGTAAGTACTTTCTGGAATATTTCTGTCCAAAAATTTATATGCTTTTTTAACAATTGGTTTGACAAATATGGCTTTAAAACTTACATTATGCCAAAAAAACAGGTCGTATAAAATTATAAACTGATTCAATTTCACCCTAACTTTCAGAAGAAAAAAAATTATTCTCAGTTTGTAATCTCACACGCCTGTATAGATTTCTCTGTTTGGATGTGCGTTTTGCTTCTGTTATCAGAATTATAAGCTCTAATAGTACATTTAATGTTATGTTTCTTTGATGTTATCAAAATCCTCTTTGCGATTATATAACAGTATAACTTTTGTGGATCGGATCAGTAGGTAAACAACGTTGGCACAAACATCCGGAAACCTATGGTGGAATTAACAGCTCAAGAGTTTTCCACTCTGATGTCGACAAATTTTGAATCTGTTTTTCACATTTGTCAACTTGCACACCCGTTTCTCAAAGCATCAGAAACAGGCAGTATCGTGTTCATTTCATCTGTCTCGGCTTTTGTCTCACTCAAGTCCATGACACTCCAAGGAGCCACCAAAGGTAAATTCTGAAAGACTGAAACTTTTGTTGGTACAATGAATGCTTTTTTGATGAAAGTTTATGACTATTTTATGTCGTGAATCTTCTTTTAGGAGCTATTAATCAGCTTACGAAAAATCTGGCTTGTGAATGGGCAAAAGATGGTATCAGGAGCAATGCGGTTGCCCCTTGGTATATCAAAACCTCCATGGTAGAACAAGTAAGATTCTGTTTAATTCCATCACTCGTGGTAATCCCGACCCATATACCAATGAATAGGTCGATTTGGGTAATGTTAATAACTCTAACAGGTCACATGGGTTAGGTTAAAAGATGGCTTAAAAGAAAACGGGTTGAATGGATGGAAAGTCGTTCGAGTTGTATATTAATGCATAAAACCTCCTAAATTTAAAAAAAAAAAAAACAGATATTATAATTGGAATAGTATAATATTTACAAGTTTATTTGAGACAATTATTATTTATAAAATAATTTAAAGAATTTTGGATAGAGTGTTTTCGGGTCAACCCAACCAAACATGTAACCGGAGGTATTTGTTTCCACTCGTTACCCAACTCATGTGACACACCCATTTTGCCTCATTTAGCTTTCAAGGGCATACCCTTATCTAATAGCGAATGACTTTTCAAATTAATATATGTGGGTTTTGCTGTCAAGTAACGAAATTGTAATAGAAAGAAGGACAAACTGCGTTATACAAGAATGAACAATTGAGGGCCTAATGTTATAACCATGAAGGTTGGTCTAGGGCCTAAGATTAAATAGGGTTTAGGTTTTGAATAATATCGGTTTGGTCGAAAAGCTTAAAATTGGATTGCCATGTTGAAATGCCAAATTTCATGATTATAACTACGAATCCCGGAATCTGATAGATTTTTTGCACTTGCATGTCCACATTTGGTTCAAGATTGGTTAATGGATTTTTGATAGTTATCTTATAATGCAAAGCCGGCAAACAGGTTTTAAATATCAGTAAATCCTTAATCAAGTCGGCTTATTCGTAGAGTTAGAAGAAAGATAAAAAAAAATAAAAAAAATTCAATTGCTTATATTCTAGAGAACACATGAAATAACTCAGAAATGATATGAATTCAGGTACTAAGTAACAAAGAATATGTTGAAGAGGTTCTTCATTGCACACCACTCGGGCGACTTGGGGAACCAAATGAGGTCTCCTCGCTCGTTGCATTTCTTTGCATGCCTGCTTCATCATACATCACGGGGCAGATTATATGTGTCGATGGTGGGATGTCTATAAACGGTTTCTATCCCAGAAATGGCTAGTTGTTGCATTAGGGCGAGGCTAGTCCTTGTAATCTACCAAACGAGTAATGTTTTTTTCTAAAATGACTTTATGCAATTTTTTTCTGTCATTCTGAGAATGTTGATAGTGATTATGTCAGTTTTGTTAATTAGTTTCCGTTTTTGTAAGATTATTTCGTTTTGTCTTTACCAACTATGAAATAGTTATTGACTATGGATCAAATGATATATGATAAAAGTAGTTATTAGGATATCATGTTAAGGGAAGAAATTAGATGAAGTTGTAGCTAAATTGAACCACACTTTTATCAAATGGTGTATAAATAGATATAAACATGACCGATCCGAAACAAATATTTTATGTGCATTACGTTAGGGTTAGGGTCACGACATAGAACTTTAACGGTAGTTCCCTTATCTAACAGATATCTTAATCATATATATGTGTATTAAAACATTATGTATCCCTTTGACCAGTAGAAGCTACCCACCAGGCCACCCATATAGAGATGTCCATGATAAAAGACAATATTGATTAAGCTGTTATCTAAAAAATGCATATAATGTATGTATTCGTGTCTAATATACAAAAGTTTAATAAAATGCATTCTTTTCAAAAAGCGTTTATAAAATATATACAAAGAACTCATTTTAAGTTTCGCATGAGACTATATTACGAGGTCCATCAAAGAAAACATGTTGAACGGGTCATTTAAAGACAAAAGTTTTAAGGATTATGTTAATTGTAAATTAGTAAAATTATTGAGTTGAATTAGAAGAAAGGATGTTGTTGGTTATCTACTTAATTGAGCTCAAGTCTACCTATTTACCAACACCCACCACGTAACTCTTTGAAACTATTGTCTTTCTACTTACTTATATATAATATTATATTTATAATTATGATTGCAAGTTTACTAAATTTTCATGCCGCATATTTTGACTCAGTAAAATAATTTAGTCAGTTTAATCATCATGGAAAACGCTAATGCATATTTCATACGTAATACTTTCTATAAACCTCATTGGCAAATTATAAAATAAAAAAATTGCATGAATTAACTGACTATATATATGCTATATAAACTAGATATTATAAATAAATTTCTCTCTTTAGTTTTTAGATATATAGAAACTAGATTATCGACCGTATAGGCAAAATAAAAAGATTAATAAACAACTATTAATGATGCAGATAAAATAATTATGTTAGCAAATGTTATGTTATTTCGTTATACGTAAACGACTTTATCTCAAAATATATGTCATAAGTGACAAACACAACGCTTTTAAACATCGTTTTCGTTTTTTGTGTTAGTGTTGTTCATTTTTATTTCCCAGTTTCTGTTTAATTTGTTTGATGAACATGGGATGTGAGCATTTGGGTTTACTTAAATCTCAAATGTAATCAATTTTTTTTATATTATATTTTTTAATTTTAATGTCAGTTCCCGTATATACACAGATGATAAGCTAGTAAAGGACTATTAGACGTAAAGTATTCATCGGGTCAGTTTTTGTTTCATTAGTGTTGAGACACTTTTAAAACTAGCTCGACGTTTTATTCCATTTGATGCCCTGATGTTAGGACGGTTGAAGTGGTAAACGTTATAAAACCAAAAATAGAAATGAAGAAAAATTAATATACAATATAGTCACTAATGACAATTGTAACAATTAATGATGTAATTCTTTTCAAGATATTTTCTATGTTGACTCTAAAATCAATTATAGAGCATCCACATTACGTGTTACTTTTATACTTTCCTTTTATTTAAAATATGTAAATATCTTTTAAAGTTATTACTTTTCTTGAACCATATTATTTAATATCTTAACATTTATTATGATTTTTATGACTATACAATGAATAGTCATAAACCAAATTTAAATTAAATATTTGGTGACCGAAAATTTTAACAAGTATGTGTTTTGGTAAGATGGTTAAGTGATTATTGATTTTAAAACAAGCTTCTAATAAAATGTATTTTAAAACAAGCTTCTAATACCTCTTGAACTTATATATAAAATGGTTTATAAGTGATTATTGATTTGATATTATCATTATCATTATTCTAACAATAATAACCTATACAATAATAACTAGTTTTTATATATATTATAAATAAAATAGAATTTATGAAATAAAATTACAAACTAATTAAAAAAATCAAATACATACTATATAAAATTTCACATTTCGTAAAATAAACTTTTTTAATCTTTTGTTATTTCAATTGTTTAAAAATAATAATATGATATCATGAAATATTACTACTTTTCAGTTTTATTTGATATATAATTTTGTAATTATTTAACTCCGCAGTAACATACGATCTTAAAAAATCCTCGTTGAAGATTAAAAGAAAAAAAAAAATCAAATGTTTGATTGAATATATATCTATCCTATATTCAATATAGCAAATCAATTAATCATTTAATGTATATTATATTATGTGTGTGCATATATATATCATTATAATAATGGAAGTAATAATTTGAAGCTTTATTTTAGTTGAGCCAAAGGTAGAGGGCCAGGTTTATATATGCCAGCACATAACCGAGATCGCGACGCAGCATCCAAACTGGGACCCACTCGTATCTCACTTTACCCCACATGACATCCTTACACCTTTAAGAATACACCATCTTCATTCTCTGCCCTTCTTTTTTCTACTTTTGTATTTTTGGTCGTACTTCCTCTTTTCATTTACTTTATCATCCAATAATTTCAGTCTTTCAATTTCTAGCTACTAAAGCCCTTCTTCGGGTTCCATCAACCGGTTTCATAGCCAATATGAAAAAGTAAAAAGATTTACACATATGATCTCAATCTGATGTTACTTGTCTTCAACCATTAAACTCTCAAAACAAAAGTCTACTTATTTTGATAATTTAATTTTCAGATATTGTTTATTACTCACTTCGTCACAAAAAACTTATTATGCTTTTGTATTAAAGATGAGAGTTACGTTTACAATATGGGCAAAATAGAAAGTTATTCATAATTAGAAACAATACAATAGTTTTGGAACAAATATAAATAGAAAAGTGGACACTTTTTTTGAACGGACGGAGTATATATAGAACAAAAGATTGATTGAATTCACTTTCACATACTTACATTGTTACAAAATAAAAAATCGATTTATTTTATACTTTTACTATCCTCTGTCATGTTACCAATATATTCGTGAGGTTTGAGCGTATCCAACGTCAAGTCTAAGTAACAGGCAATGTATGACATGATTAAAACGTTCATCTTGTAATAACCGAATTATGAGATCTTTATAGTTCAATGACTTGAAATTCCATCACATAATTAAATAAATTGTGTTTTTTAGATTGTCTTTTCAAAAATGTTAATCACATTGTACTTCATAGTGTTTCGGAATGCACTCACATTCCTAGTACAATTCGAACACTTTCGTTTTGAAAGGAATGATGTGTGTTTGTACATCCACGTTCCTACTTTTCCACTGCATTATTCGACCAACTAGCATTCCATCAAGACTCACTTTTCATGTTATCCGGCTTATATTAGTCCTACGGTTCTTTACTATTCACTTCAACCACTTACGTTCTTAGTGCAGTCGACAAGTTTAAATACTCGTTGTTGAGCTTTCACAATTAAGAGAATTGTATTCTCATTCTTGTTTTGAATACTCGCCGGCCTTAATTACACTATTTGTGGTTGACACATAATTTATCAGATTACAAGACACTTTTTGGACATTTCAAACGTTGTTTCAAGACTCACTTATCGTGCATATTTCAAGTATCATTCGATGTTTCCTAACATTGCCTATGTTGAAAACTCGGTGGCTAAAGCATTCAAACGAATTATTGGAACATGCCCAAACATATATTTCAAACATTATCTTATATACCAATAACTTATTTCGTCAAAAGTTTCAAACGTTCGGTCTATCTTCATAATTTATCCCATATTTCAAACACGTAATGTATTCCGCAAAATATCTGTGGCATTATTAAAACAGTACCCCCGCCATATGATCTGGACATTCACATTTATAAATATTATCTTTTAAGATGTGATTCAAGCACCATAACCTACAAAGACCACACAAGTTATTAATCGAGGGATTCTCTTTCGTGAAAGAATGTATACAACGATAAGTATTGAAAGGTGATATGTACACATACTAAATGTGTATGATCGTCCCTTAAATAAGAAAAAAACGTTTTAGGGAAAAATTATTAAAGATAGAAAATTAAAGTGTTAATACACTTTAAAAATAATCACTTATTTAGGAACAAAGGGAAAGAACAAAGTGAATATAATTATTTTGAGACGGAAAAAATATGTTTTTAACATCTCAACCAAGATGTGATTAACAAACTTTACAAACTTTGAAATTAAATATAACTTTATGATTACTTGCAAAACGTATATCGCTTTAATCTATTTTGGGCCGAAGGGTTGAACAAAACCTTTTATCGCATTAATCTATGTCGCCGTTGCATCGCCCATGCTTTATATTCAAATTAACATTTTCAACCAGCATCTTTCCATATTGATTTTTGACATGTTGAATGTCAATTTGAATGTTGAAACTTAGAAAATCTCCCATCATATATAATCAGATAAGAAGAATAAACTAATTATAATTACTAATTTAATCAATATAATTCCATATAACTTCAAACTTTATTTATGAGATTTCAAATCTCTAATATCAGACAATCTGTTTAAAAATATGACAATGTACTCAAAAAACAGTCTATGTTACGTCACATATTTAATAATAATATTGACGCTAAAAAGAAGAAGTTTGAAACTTAATAATAGAGAATTAAAAAAACACCACCAAATAAATCGATTAAAAATAATTACAATCACCTAAGCTTAAATCATCATGAAAATCAAGAGAAAAATTATTCCCCCTTGGTTTTCTTTTAGATTTTAGTCCCCATAATACTACTAACAAACCGAATTAGTTAATAATCAAGCATGTTATCATTTCTTCCTTAGATCAATAACCACAACACTCACATTATCCGCGCTCCTTCGTGCCAATGCCAGTTTTGTTAGCAACATTGATGCATCAGAACATGCCTTGTCCCAGTTTTCTGACCCCGGCTCCTCACTCCCACTCTCGGGCGGATTCTTCATTTTTCCTGCGGGGACTTTCCCTTTTAGACACATCCTTGCCACTCCACACGCGGTGTCATTTGACACCACGTCCCACAGTCCGTCGCTTGCAATTATTAAACACTCGTCTTCTCCTGTTCGGTCAGTAATAGTCACTTCTGGCTCACAACTCACGTAAGGTTTCAAATAATTATCGCCTGATAAAATCAAAATATATTAGATAATTTTAAACAGCAATGGATGTATATAGACTCGACTCTTGAGAATGTTTTATTATTTCGTTATGAACTCGTTGAGTTTATATTCAAACGTTTGTTCACATTTTGACAAATGTGTACACCAACAAACTTTTAAGCGGTACAAAAAATATTCTGAGATTGTGTGGAATTGTTTGTTAAAAGTTGGGTAAAACTAATTTTACCACATTTACAAACAAAGGTAACGAGTAGCATTTCTCAAAAAAGTAAGACTCACGTACCAATTGCTCTAGACATAGCTAAAACTCCGAGTACTCTTGCTCCTTCCCAATATATAACTCGTCCACCCGCAGCTTGGATCCTATTGAGCTCATCTGGACGATCCGGCTACATAATCCAACGTAAAAATAAATAACAATTTCTAACTAACTAACTAACCATCTATGAATACCGGCACTAACCTTGTGATCAACAGATAGAGGAACCGGTTTACCATTTCGACAAAGCACGGCTCTGGAATCACCACAATTGGCAACAATAATCTTATGAGGAGTCATGATCGCAACAACCGCAGTCGATCCAACAGCATCCGACTCCGGAGCCTGCAGCTCGCAACGACAGTTGCCACCTATGGCACCATCATTCCAGTCTATTACCTCTTTATCCATTCTAGAAAAACTTTCCTCCATTGTTTTCGTCCAATCCCTCGCATCGACTTTCTTATTCAACTCGTCTTTCACTACCAAGTGTAACCGATCCTTACACCTAGTAGCAACCTAAAATAATCAAAATCGTTATATTTAAGTTACATTTATAAAGTTTGTGAATTATATAAATACATTACGTACATGAGAACAACCATGTCCATCATACACACCAAAATAGTGCAAACTAGAGGAATTTAGGTTATCGTCTTTAGTTAAAAAGCAAGGATGAATCGCAACGGCGTCTTCCATATCTCGACGACGTCCACAAACCGACGCCACACCGAATTTGGGCAACTTTTCAACTTCAACAAAAGAAGGTGATCCCAAAGGCCTTAAAATACTAGACAAAACCGGCGCAGACTTACCAACATCTCCTTCTTCGTCCTCCCGCGAGAACGACGAATGCGAGATGGAAAGTCTCGCCTGCTTGATTCCGTTTTCGGAATCACCAGATATATATTTGACGCGACGTATTTCCATTCTTTTACGTCGCGCTACTTGTGAATTAGCATCGCACGTTGGTTGCGAGGCTTCGTTTTCACTCACACAACAAATCTCCGCCATTATTTTATATTGTTTTAAACACGACCACCTACACCACCACCACCGCCTAACTAACGATACTTACAAAATAAATGTTCGATCATAATAATAATAAAAACTCATATAAGATATGAAATAATAATAATAATAGAATAAGAGGTGTTTATTCGAAATAAGAGGGACCTAAAAATTAAAGCTTTTTTGTGTTGCCACGACCCAACTGACCGCGGGCAGATGATCGAGTGACGTGTGGGAGTATGTTATGAAAGTGGTTCCCCGCCTAAAAACCTATCTCCATGATCCCGCCCGTCCATTATGATCTCATCAAACGCGTGTGCTGTTTACTTTTCCGTGCGACTGACGTGGCCCAATCAGAATCAAACACGGATTGTTGAGAGTAATTTCACGGTCTGACACGCATGTGCTCAGTGTTTTGAATATAAAAACGATTTTGCTTTTTTCATGTTTTTGGTTTTGGGTTTGGTTTGGTGGTGGGGTCGGATTGGGAAAGGGGTACGTGGCGAAGATCGTCAAGTACGAGATTGTGTGGGGAATCGAATTAATATTTATTCTCTTGCTTTAATCTTTTTCAATAAATACTTTATTTTCATTCCAACATTTTAACATTATGATATTAATTTTACGATTAGAATTTAATATGGTTTCAAGTTACTGATAACTATGTTGTTCAATGTGTTTGGATGAAAACATTGACATAATAGATTACCTTCTAAAGACTCCTGCTAAATTGCCGAAAACAAAGTTTTGTGGTTCCGAGATGGATTTTTGAAACAAATTAGGCGAATTACACATTAGTTGTAGACTTCCGAGAAATTGAGTACATAAGTAATGTTTATCTTACAATAACCATAAAAGTTTTTTTTTTTTTTGAACACTTTAGGTATGATTGGTAACAAGCTTTTCGATTTTGAAACTTTAATCTTCTGACTAAAAACAAGTTTAATTTGTTTTAACAGTAAATTTTTTAGCTTTTATTTTGAAACAAAAAAAGCTTCAAAAAGCCGTAAAATGAAATGTTAATAAAAGTAGCTTTTTAGAAATATATAAAAAAAACTCAATCTTTCGGCTCCCAACTTCAGCTTGTATCTTAGCTCCAGCTACTTGCGACAAACATAAATCCTATCCAAACTTGTTTGGATAGAGTCGTTACCAAGATGTGTTAATATGGTAGCTGAAACAAATAGTCAAGAAGTTGGAATTCGCTACTTGCGTCAAACGTACCCCCTATCCAACTTTAACGAATAAACTAAAATAATTCATAATTTCAAAATTTTGAATCATATATGGTTGAAAAGCTACGTATGTCTAGTTTGTTATGCAAGAAACGATTTCTCATTTGAAGTTTTCTAGATGTTATTACATGTTTAGTACACACTTTTGTAATGAGAGATTAATAAGAAATTTGTCATGTCTTTATTGTTGTTTGTCTTTTAAGTTTTTTGCTTTCATTAATAATGAACCCTATTGGGTAATTATCAGTAAGTTTCCAAAAGGTGTATAAATAGATGATGTTTCTCAAAGTGTAGGAAGATAGATTGTAATATGAGTATTTTTAAATAAAAGAAGTCGATTCTTGATCTGTTATTGCCTTGTCACCAATTGAATTCAACTTTGGTTTTAAGTATGTTATCCTTTATTCAATAAGATTGTTAGACTTGGTGGTCAAAACTTCATATAGGTCATATACCTTTTTCTGATTTGTTAATATCAACAATGTGTCACGTTTCTACTCAAGTCCTCGTTAAGTTAAAACGAATTTGTAGGAAAAGTGGAAAATATATTACATACAACATGTTGTTTGGTTAAAAGTTTTGTTGAAAAGTTTGACTTACGAGATTGAACCATATAAAAAACAAAACCGTTCTAACCATGACATAAATGAAAACCCTAACCGTATACCCAAGTTACTATGGGCGTTTGGAACCTTAACTCGAGTGAAAACCTAAACCATTTAACCATACTTGCATGAATACTGCATACATTGAAAACCAATGAAAATGAACCCCCTCCTTTCGGTTTGATTTGATCGTAAAGTTAAAAGAGAGATTAGTTAGTTGAAACTAAAACTTATATATTTAAAAAAAAATGTACAAAAAATTTCAACAATCGATGATTTTAAAACCAAAAGAAATGAAATCAAATGTAAAGATAATTGGGGTCTTATATCTCACATAATCATCCACAATCAATATTATCATCCTACCAAAAAACTCAAAATCATAATTCTTAATGTCACGTTAGCAGGGCCGTTCCAAACAATATTTTGGCCCTGGGCGAAATCCTAGAAATGGGCCCTATAAATTTTTTTTTTTCAAAAAAGTAAAATCCTATATAAAGATTACGAAGAAATAAAGAACTTACAATTGATTGATGTCGCCACTTTTGTTAATCTCTACTGTCAAGTCTTCAAAACTTTCTTGAACATTCTTGTAATTACACGCAATAATAAAAAAAAAACTCATAAAAATTTGCTTCTTTTAGCTTTTCTAAATGCGAAATCATCAATGGCCTTATCAAGATCAATGTTATCTAATATATCTTTCTCAATACATAACATAGCTAAACCATTCAACCTTTCTTGTGACATTGTTGATCTTAGATAATTTTTAAGTAATTTTAGTTTTGAAAAACTTCTTTCAGCCGAAGCAACAGTGACAGGCACAGTTAATAATATTCTATATGCAATACAAACATGTGGATAACAACCCGCATCTTTAACAAAAGTGTTTGGCAAAGTAATTTGTAATACCTTTAGTTCGGAAAAGAAATCATCTAAATCCACATCTGACACATCGTTACTAGAAAAAGTATTTGTAAAATTAATACAATTTTCTCTTAATTCGGAATCATTTAGTGACTTCAATTTCCTTGGATCGTATAAAAAACCAAATATATTCTCAAATGTTTTTAATTGCTCAAATCTAGTATGTAATGATGTAATTGCCATATCAACAACAACCAAAAAATACTCAATTTTAAAAGACTCTTCTAGTGATTGTACTTGTTCTTCATTATCAGTCTCATGAAATTGTTTTTTCCTAGTAATTTGGCGTCGTATAGGAAACATAGGATCTACATCCAAATCATAAGCAATTGTTTTAGCATTATTCATACTTGAAACAAACCCTTCATTTCTATACTTTTCAAAAAATGTCATTAAACTTTCTATTTGATTTATACTATCTTCAATGCATATAGAATTAGACTGTAACTTTTTACTAACCGTGTTAATAGCAAATAAAATATCATACCAAATAACCATATCAAGTATAAATTCAAAGTTTTCCAAAAGACCAAGTAAACTTTCCCCTTCACTTTTTGATTTTGCGTCTTCATTTAATTTACACAATTCTAATAAGGCTAGTTTTATTTGAGGAGCTTGAAATCTGATTGCCTTAACACTATTTATTCTACTTTCCCATCGAGTATTACATAAAGATTTAACAGTTAACTTTGGAACATTTTCAACTAAAATTTTCCATCTTTTAGGTGAACTAGAGAATAATACATATATGCGTTGTATAATACCAAAAAATGAAACAGCTTTAACACAAGAATGTGCCATGTCACTAAGTGCAAGATTAAGACTATGACAAGCACATGGCATATATAGTGCTCTTGGATTAATTTGAAGTACACGAGTTTGGACACCTTTATGTTTTCCTTTCATGTTAGAACCGTTATCATAACCCTGACCTCTTATATCATCAACGTTTAAACCAAGTAATTTTAGTTCTTTTAACATTACATCATAAAGTCCTAAACCCGAAGTATCATCTACTTTCAAAAATCCTAAAAAGTATTCTTCAACTTTTATGTCATTATTTGAAAAATTAACACATCTCACAATTAAAGTCATTTGTTCTTCATGGCTCACATCCGGAGTACAATCAAGAATTATAGAAAAATATTTGGAATCTTTAATAACCTTAATTATATAATCTTTGACACAATCACTTAAAAGAGAAATTAGTTCATTTTGAATTTTATGTCCAAGATAATGGTGATGAGTTTCATGATTTGTAATTCGTCTAACATGTTCTTGCATTGTGTCATCAAACTCAACCATCATTTCAATTAAACCTAAAAAGTTCCCATTATTTTGTTGATAAAGTTTTTCATTTGACCCTCGAAAAGCTAAACATTTTTTTGATAGATATTTAACTCCCGAAATTATTCTTTTTAAAACTCGTCTCCAATGTTCTTTCTCTCTTTTAATTTTATTTTGTAAATCTTTATCAATTGTTTGATTCTTATCCAATCTTAGTTTGATTTCATGCCAAGAATTCATACACAATAAATGTTCCATACTATTCTCATGTTCTTTAAGTTTCTCACCAATGTGTTTCCAATCATTACTTCCCTCGTGTGCTAATGAACCTTTTTGATTAGTAGATTTAAACAATTTACAACTAAAACAAAACACTTTATCTACACGATTCGAGTAAATTAACCATTTTCGATCACTTGACTCTCCATTACTTAATTTTCTAGTAAAATGAATATAAGAAAAATGTCTTTTATCTTTATTCTTGGGATAGTCATTTTTAAATTCTCTTATCGGCCCCTTTTCAACTAAAATATCCCTTAACTTATTATCAACATTATTCCAAAAGCTAGGATCATAAATATCTTCTTGTTCTTCACTTTCTTTCATATTAACATTATCATCTAAAGTAGTGTCATCTAAAGTAGTTTCATCATTACTTTCATCCATATTTGTGTTAGGTTGTTCATTCAAATCATTAGAAGGACTTGTCTTTTTAATAAATTTATCCATTGAACCTCTTAAAGATTTTTTTTCCTTTTCGATTTCTTCCCTTTTCTTTCTTTTTTGGCTACCCGATAAATATTTTTTAGAATTCATTATTAACAAATAACAATTATTCAATTAAACAAAATAATAGAAAGGAACTAAGGAAGACAGGAAGTTTAACACCTGAGCGTAATCGATGGGAGCAGCGAACAGAGGTCAAAGGCAGTAGGATTGTAGGCAGTAGGATTGTAGGCAGCGAACAGAGGGTAATCGATGGGAGCAAATCGAACAAAGGCACAGAGCGTAATCGATGGGAGCAGCGACAGGAGCAAGTCGATGGGAGCAAATCGGTGGGAGCAAATCAGCAAATCACGGAATTCAGAAATCAGAATTCTAATAGGCAGCGAACAGACAGGAGCAAATTGATATTATTGGGCCCCTAGAATGGAAGTAAAGGCTAATAGGTTAAAGGCTAAAGGATTGAAACGGGCCCCTAAAATTGATGGGCCCTGGGCGGTTGCCCAGGACCGGCCCTGCACGTTAGCAAAAAGAATCTTAGAATCATCATTATCATACCGTGTGTTTTAAAATGTAAAGTTAACTAACTAATTACTGTTTGGATGGTAACTTAAAATAGGATCTTTACAAAAACGTGTACGTAGGTGAGAGGTGATGTTTACATGTGGGGCTAATGGTTTGACGGTCATAGCATGGGAAACAAGTACAGTATTTGTAATCTCGATCAGAGGGGTGGCCACCTTTCTTTTTTAACACCTGTTTCAATATAAATTACACTTTTCTTTCATTTCATATATATATTTTTTATATATCTTTAAGAAAATAATGAAAATATAATATGAGCAAATTATATTATAAAAGTAAGATATTTAATCTAAATTACTATATTATGTTAAGCATACCAAATATAGTTGAAATCGGTTTAGAACTAAGCAATAGTTCATGAATTAAAATAAGTGATCAATTATGATATTTTAATCGTATATATGTTACTAATCCAACACAATCTAATAAGAAAGAATTACCAGTGAATTAACAAAAATATATAATAATTGTTTTATTTTGCATTGATTATATTAAACCTACAATTAATAAAATTTAAATACAATATTACTTAAAAACCTATTATTTATGAACATAAAGAATGATTTACACGATAACGAATCAAGGAATTGTTTGAAGTTACCAATTATTGATACAAGATTTGATGAACCTCTTCATAACTTGTATCAAATTTTACAAATCGATCTTATCATTTATGTTTATTCACCGTAGATTGATGCAAAGTATTCACCGAAGGTTTTAATTTGTACGGTCATTTTGAAAATCATGCATCCATTTTTGTTCGAGTTTAGATCTGGCAAAATGATCATATTTGGTCAAGTTTTGTTTATTCGAAAGAATTTGTCGTTCAGACAAATTTGTGACAGGCACGGGGATAATCAACAATCTCATTGTGCAAATGGTTACTAACTGCGGAAGAGCAATAATTGTTCATCACAAAGAATCAAGAATACAATTCTATACATCTCGTGAGATTTCGATTAAAGTGTTCGCAAGAGTATGATATGGAATTTGCAATTTCATAATAAATGGGTGCATGTGTTTTATTTTTTTTGTATTGGGTTTCAAGATCATGGGCATTGCGAAAATCAAATAATTAGATTTTATCACGAAATGAGAACAAGTAGTTGGCTTTCGTAACGAAATGAACTCAAATGCAAATTAAGTTTATTTGTTACGAATCCAAGAACTTGAGTTCATTTTCTTGGAGTTGCATCTAAAATGTGTCCATGTCGTTGTAGCTACTACAAAAACCTTACAACAAAGTTTGCTATCGAAAAAAATTGTGTAGTATCAAAGTTGCGAATTAAGATTGATACTTGAGAAGAATTTGTCGTTGTTAGGTGTGTTTCTCATCTTTTATTGAGATGTTAATTATATCTCGGATGCTCCCAATAATATGATGGATTTAACAAAGATCATTCTTGATCAGTTTTAAGTTTTAAATTTAAGAGTGTGTTACTTTACATTTTAAAATTCTAATGTTCATGTACTTGAAGAAATTATGCTTACTTGATAAGTTTCAAAAAGAAGTGAGATGATGTAGAGAACTTGAAAATGTAAAGCATTTTGTAATTTATAATGTTTTTGCTTGTGCAAAAAAATGTTGAATTATAAATTGGTATTTCGCTTTAAAAATTTCGGGCAAAGTTAACGTAAAAAGTGTCTTTAACGTAAAAAGGATAAAAACGGTTTATTGTATCATATTAACACTTCATTGCATCATATCATTTGTTGCAGCATGTAAATATGATGCAATGACGTCTGATTTTTACGTCATTGCATCAAGGGGGGCTTTATTATGCAATAAATGATATAATGCAATAAAGTGTGAATACGATGCAATAAACCATTTTTATCTTTTTATGCTAAACGTCCTTTTATTTGAACCTACCTCCAAAAACTATTTCTATGTTTCAAACTTTCAATTTTTTTTTTATTTTTTTTTTGTTAAGCTAGGTATCCGACTCGCTTTGCGAGCCGACTAATCCCAAGGCCCCACCCGCTTTGTGGGTAGTCCAGAGTCATCGCATGTGAACCTCCATAGCCCTCCTTAGCCGGGGGTTTATTTTTTTGCTCATAGGATTCGAACCTGAGATATGTAACTTTTGAGACCAAATTTTTTACCACTATGACACCAATTGATCTACATAACTTATGATTAAGTAAATCATTTATACTTTTATTAATAAAATTGAAAAGCACAAAGGTGTTACATAATCATTAGTAATTTTAGTGTTATCTGTTTTTTATGTAATTGGATATATTAAAAAAAACCGATCAGTCGTTAAGTTAAGTTTATTTTCACGTTTAGGAAATGCAAGGTGCACATCCGAGTTAATTAGCTCAATACCGACAATAAAGAGTCCTATGGGCAACATCCCTAGTTAGGTTCCCGACCCAAACGACATACATAGTTGTATACCTATCCAAACCTTTTTAATTAATCTGATATACTCAAATTACGCGTAAGTATATTTGTATAGCTATCCAAACCTTCTAATTAATATATTATACTCAAATTACACGTTTCCCACCCGATTGTTCGGTTTTGTCCAAAACAGACCCTAACCGTTTAAACCAAATACTTCAATCTAAATCGCGTGCCTTACAATTAGAGTAAAATATATCTATTATTTGGTTGTTGATTTTGTAAACTCGAAACATATAAAGCCGAAATCCTTCAATCTAAATATGTTCTTATACAACTTGAAAATATATCGATATTATTAAGATACCTCAAAATTATAACAATAACTTCACAATCAAACCAATCTTTTTAGATTCTCTCTTTTGATAGATACTACATTGATCTTTTAATACCAATATTGTTGGTAGGGGCGGAGCTAAAATATTTTTTTATGTAGGGCAAACTAAAGCGAAAAGATAATTTTCATTGTTTATGTAAAGATAAAGTTTATATTTTTGGTTTTTATATGGTCAAAATTTTAAAAATATCATAAATATAACTCTTTTTTTAAATTACAAAAAATATTTAGTGTTAACAAGTGTCTACCTATACTAATTGTATTGGTCTTCAATCGTTATTTGTTTTTGTTGGTTATGCGACAATGAAATCTAATTGGGATAGTCATGCCACACGTCAATAACAGAATGGAACATATGTAAACCTAAGACTTGGGTCTTACTCAAAAATGATAGACCCCAGATTAATGATTATATTTAGAAATTGAATTGTAGTGATGTGTCAATTTTGTCTTTGTTTGATTGATATGAATAATTTGATTGTGTTGTATAATCTCGAAAATATAGTATGTAATAACTTTTTAAAAACAGTTAGTTGATGCTATAAAAAAAACTAAAAATATTAATACTTATATCTAATGCTATTGGTTATTGTTAATTGTTACACAAAATCTCTTATTATCAACTTGACTTTTGATATAAGTAACCGACGTAAGCTACCATTGACAAACAGTCACTACAAACTAACTGCCATTTACTTACTGTTATATTTTCTCACTAAAATACAAAAGAGTCATTAAAGATATTTTTTAAACTTGTTTTGACTTGAAATAAAAGTGTTAAAACTTGTCTGATCTCGCGTGCCAGTCACATTTGGGAATAAAAGGCCTAATATGTGCTACATTCTCTCTCTAGGCGATTCTTATCGCCGCCCATCCTCACCGTCTCCGACGAGCATCACTGTCTCCGACGAGCATCACTTTCTCCGACGAATATCACCATCTCCGACGAGTCTCACCATCTCTGTCAAGCCACACCGTCTCCGTCAAGCTGCTCCGTCAAGCTGCTCCGTCGTGTTCAAGCCACTTCGCCGTGTTCAATCAGACCATCCAATTTTTCTTTCTTCATCGACTGTAATAATCTGAAGCTTCTCGTCGATCAATTTCAGGTTAAAATCAAACTCAAAACTTCAGGATATCTACTTTATTTCGATTCTATTGAGTAGAGCATACTAATTTTACAAACTTTTCGAATTAGGTTACGAGTTGTAACCTAATTTTTTTTTTCTTTTTTTTTTGAAAAATTAGTGCAATTAAGTTGAATATCGTTTAATTTGAGTCTGAACACACTTGGTTTTGCTTTTGTATTTTGTTGTGATGAACATACGCATTATATTTCGATCACGTAAGACCTTTACTTATGGATTTTATGTATCTAACTTCACAATTGGGCTCAATTACTCAATTAGGTTACATTTTGTTTTTACTCTGCTAGGATAGTTGTAACCTAATTTGAAATTTTTGTAAAATTTGTGCAAAATATTGAGCATGAGTGTAATTGTTTTTTGATGTTGAATATCTTCGTGATTATGTAAGTAACAGAGGCATTGCATTTTGATGATATATGAACTTTACATATGGATTGGATTTATTATAACTTTATATTGGATGCATTTTGCACCAGATCTAGTTAACCATATGTATATGGCGTGCAATATCTTTTGGACTATGCTTTTGAGAAATCAAGTCAACATGGAAAATATTATGTTTGTGCACATGGTATCGAATGAAGATCTTTCTTAGTTAATTATGTTACTAACTTTATTAATTCTTTTCACTTTTTTAAATAGGTTATGTTAAAGCTTCATATAATATCTACTTGTTAAGTGCAAGAGTTGACATTATAGTGAATTTACACTAAGTGAGCAGAATGTTTCTCAAGAAGGTATTTATCTTCATATATTAATGTTTTTCATTTTTTTGAATTTGGTCATTTTACATCATCAAAATCATGTTTATTCTTGTTACATAATACCTAAACGTTTCCTTTGTATATAATGAAAATAAATTGCAGGTTTACTAAAAAAGGTTCAAGGTCACACTTTGAAATAAGCTTTTTGGAATCTAGAAAGTAATGACGGATTGTGGTTACATTTGATGAGATTAGAAAACCAATTGGAGATGACTCAAACAAGTTCACTAGCTTTCTAGTAACACTCGTGAAGATATCTCAGCATGTCTCAATTGAAGGTCTACATTGGAGGATAACATCCGAAGATATGAAGAAGAGAAGACTTATGGAACGTTACATTGTTAAGGTGGTGTTTAGAATATATGTACAATGATTTTGAAAGTCATGAATATTTCTATAAATTATTAATTCTTTTAAAAAATTAATCTGTAGGAAAAGTTCTCTTTTGCTCCTGCTGAAACAAAACTGAAGTCTTGGAAATATATGAGCTAGAGGTTGTGGCTCGTGTTTTGGAAACTATTGAAAAGAAGATACTTATCGAGGTAATAATGTTTCCAACAAGTTTCTTTATTAATGTTTGAAGTTATGATTGTTGAATATGATACCAAAGATTCAAGAAGCCCACTCAAACGCTAAATAGTTGTTGAAGTGGCACTGTTTGCACATGTATATATAGTGTCCTCAGAACCTTCTCATCAATTAATCTTTAATGCCATCCAAAAGGGAGCACAACTCAAATATTTGCAGAAGTCAATTTCTTATGAACGTGAATTTGATTTTTCATATACTAGAGATTAATTGGTCTTGTAATTGTTTGAGTTTGACACCCTTCTTTATTTTATAATATATATCAAAAGGTACCTCGCAAAATGTTTTTGTACTCGAGGCCATATAAAGTAGTGTGATGGCAGTTTGTATAACCTGTGATCCATAGTGTGAACCGTTGGTGTGATCCATAAGTAATTTGCTTTTCTTTTTAAGAGTATTTTAGAACGGTCTTACATTTATTTTTTGGCCATGTTTTTTTACTAACATAGTTCGTTCGGTTTCCTTTCCAGTTGACCACTCTGCATAGGCTCAGGGCATACCCTAAAATGGAGTATCTGGCCAAAATTCATTTCATCCAACATCTACAGATGTGGGTAAGTTCGGTAAGTTCTCATATCTGACCGTCTATTATAGTATCATCTGAAATACTAATTTTGCAACCAGAGAAGTATTGTTACCATGATTATTTAATGTTCCTAAAATGTCAAAGCAGTATTGTTTTACACAGGTTGAAAAGCATTGGGTTGACCCGTAAGCATTTTTTACCCTTTTAAAATAATAAATACATTTAAGTGACTTGATCTTACAAACTAATGGTTGTAAAGATCCAGACTAGTTGAGCGGGTTGAGTAATTAGTCAAAACGAGAAATATTATGTGGTTCAAAGTGGGTGGCTGATTCCTATCTTATTGCAAGTCTTGTTTACGTTTCACTGTAGGGATTTGTTCTTCAGCAACTTGAGTTGCCATGTTGCTTGATTTCCCTCAAGTACTTTAAGTAAGTTTCTTCATACCTCTAAAATTCACTTACCACGATACATTGATTTCAGTCAATCCTTTAAGGGTCCAAAGAGTAAAAATATATAGTACTAATAGGGATATGGGTAAATAGATTTAGTAACAATCATATTTCTGCTGGTGATTCACCGAGAAATGGCTCTTTTAGGTTGAACCTTGCGACGATGTGAAGTGAATGGCAGATACTGCAACAAGCCTGTCTCATGGTGGTTGAAATTTGGGGCGAAATAAGTGAAGATGGTTAGGCCCAATGGAGTGATTGTTTTTGGATTATTGAGGTTTACTTTAGAATGAATATATAATGTATTACTTTTTACTTGTAGTTGGGTGGAGTTTTAACATTATTTTACTTGGCTTTTGATTTAATCTGCAATTGTTTTAATGTTTAATGCATTTTGTGTTCATGTTATGTGATATTTTTTGTTTTAACATTATTAATTTATTATTATTATAATAAAAAATAAATGGAAAATATAGAAAATGAAAAAAATGCCAGACTTTTACTGACTGATATTTTAGTCAGTAAAAGTTCTATCCTGAAAGTTTTGAAAACCTTTAATGACTGAAGTTGTTTAGTAATAAAAAGTTTTGAACCTTTTGTGACTGAAAATTAAGTCATAATAGACTTTTAGTGATGGTGTTAGTAGTGACTGATTTTTTTTCAGAAGGAGTAGCCCAAATGGTCTATTGTGACTGTTTTTAGACTTTTCCTGACACTTTTCTTCAGTCACTAAAAGTCATTTATCTTGTAGTGAGTGAAACAAAGATTTTAGGTTTGAACCCAACATATTCTCACATCAAACCGAAGAACGAGTCATATGGTCTCCCCTCGACGATAGGTCTCATTATCGGAACATGTCACATGTCCTCCGCTATGCCCTTGCTTCTAAATATAACAAACTAAAAGCAAGGGACATAATGCAAAGGATCCTAAATCAACACCTATAATAGTCACTTCATTTGTAATAACGTAATAGGATTTTGTACTTGCAACAGGATCTTAGTAATATTGATTTGTTTGACTGAGGATTTGCTCAACTTTTAAGAGATATTTAGAAAAGTAATGATGGTATATATGTACTTGCAAACCTTTCATGAAAATATATGTCAAATACTTGTAAATGAAATGTTTTCTAGTTCAAGTAGTTAGTTTAAAGTTATGTTAAATCAAATACAATGATTATAATTGCATTCCATACAATACAAGTGGATATCAAATGCTTCATCCTAGTTGGAAAACAACATTTTTCATCATTTGTTTCTTACAAGTTTGGATCTTATGAAATGTACCATGGACGACCGTACATGATTCATAATTTTTTTAAGACCCTTTCTTTTTAGTAAATACATGTATAGTAATGTTCAATGCTTAAAGAAATGTCAGGTGTCATGTAACATAAGCTAAAACATATTGTTTGGTCTAAAATAACAAACATAGCAATAGACAATAAATTTACCTTTATATATATATTTAGGGGTTCATTCTTTTTCATCACATATGGTCTCTTACATCTTCGGCACGGCTCTAGTTTGTCAATCTCTAACATTTTCTCCATGTTCTACTGTATTTCTAAATTTGGAGTTTTGAAAAGAAACCCAAAAACCCTAAATTTTACCAAATGACTTTATTCGACAAATAAAACTCTACCAATATATATGTTTGATGTGGATCTCGAAACTCTACCATAAAAAAATACGTCTATGTATCATATTTTGAAAATCTTAAATAAACTATTTGACTCAACAAATAAAGCTAATCTAAATACCCCTAAAAAGTACGTTGTGTGAAATCAAAAGTTATTATGTGTTTTTAGCCCATATTTTCACTTACACTAGAAAAAATTAAATAAAATGATTGAAATTTGATTTTGAACTGAAGTTTGAACGAAAGTATAGCTGAAGTAGCTGAATTTTGAGCGAAAGTATAGATGCAAAAAGAAATATAATAACCTATAAAATTATACTCTCTTCGTCCCAAAAAACTAACATTTTTATTTATATGTGTTCCAAAATTATTGTCAATTTCTAAATATGTATATTAAAAATATAGTAACTTTCTAATTTTATCTTTAAATATTTTTTAACTTTTCAAACTCTAAAAGTATATTTAACGTCTTTTGTTGCAAGGTCAAAATAGATGATCTTATGAAAAAATATTTTATTAATTGCACTTATCTTATTTGGATAGTTTTTTTTTCACACATTGTTTTTGGACTAAGTCTCGAGGGAGTATATTTTGATTGATTTGAAGGGTATATATGTAATTTTACTTATCCGATACAACAAAAATGCTCATTTTTCTCACTTATTTGTTCACGTTAATAAATAGTGTTAAAATTTTTATCAATTTGTTTATATCTGAAAATATATAAAAATATTAATATTTAAAAGTGTAAAGAAAATTATGAACTCATAACAATTTGTTACACTTAAAATTGTGGAAACAAAGTGTTCACACTTCTAAGAATCAATAAATATAAAATTAATATACAATTGAAAATGTGGAGATTAATTTATGACACCCAATTTCTTCACGTGTAAAGAAATTAGATGTGATAAATTGGTTTTTCACTTTAAAATGTAAACAAACTTTATATGTTTACACGATTTTAAGTGTGAATTTTGTTTTCTACATATATAAGTGTGAATTACTTAAAATCTTATCACATTTTAAAATGTTGAGATGTTATACCAAAAACTGTGAACAATTTAATAATTTTTTTCCCAGACTTTTAGAAGTGTGAAAATAAAATGTGAATAAGTGATATATTTGTGGTAGTAATTATAATTCCAAACCAGTTAAATCAAACAAAGACTATGAAATTTCTATGTAGAAAACGATAATTTTAAACTCTATAAGCCTCGCTAAACTCGTACGATGGTTCGTAATAAGCCAAAGAAGATAAAACATCGTAGATGGATGCCTTAAAAATAACAACTGATTGGGAATGGTGGGCGTATACGTGTCAAAGAGCAAAGAGAAAAATCAAGAAGGCTGGTGGTTTACGAATATGTAACAAAGTTTGGTGATTGTCCTACTCACCACATGCAAATCGACCCATTCAATCTCAATTTAATTTTAATAGTACTTACTATTTTTAGATATTTATGCCACCAATATCGTTGACAGGGCATATTAGGTGGTATTCGGGATATCTTTAAATATCGGTGGAATTTTTTCATCTAATATAAAAAGAATAGAAAATTTCAACTTTTTTAGTTTGGATATTAATATTTTAAGTAGTAGATATTCATTAAAATTTTAAAATAAGGATATCTAGAGTAGTTAGGGGTGACCAAAAAAACCGAGAACCGACTAGAACCGAAAAAACGGCCCGCATTTGGACCGGAACCGAACTGGACCGACTATGATGGTCCGGTTCTCGGTTCTCAAAAATACTCAAAAAATAAATCCGGTCCGGTCCGGTCCGGTCCATGGTTAAACCGGCGGTTCACCGGTTCGAACCGAAAAGTTAACCTTTTTTTTTAATACATATCCTAATTTTTTTAATATCGGGGCCAGTTGAACACATATGTGTATACACCTATTATTTTTATTAACTCTGCAAATTTAAAGCTGTAAAGGCGATCTCACGTAAAGATAATGTTATGTCTTCCTATCATATAGTTTTATTGATTTTCAACTGTTAATCTATACAGTTTTTTTTTCCATCATTTCTTAACTTTTAAATTTTGGTTACTTTTTTTTTTTTACGTGTATATAGAATCTGACGTGAAAAAAAGTTATTTAATAAACATACTAGTTTCATTCTTTACGAACTCATCAAAGGTAATTAAAAAATCCTTTATCATTTGGTTTCGTTTTAGTTTTTTACTATGCCTATTACGTATTTACGTTTATGATTAGTAATTCGATACGATTATTTTTTGTGTTGCTTATCGTTTAACCTATTTTTTTCTTAATCTTTGCATGACTATTTTTTCCTTTTTAAATTGAATAACCTTTTTTATTACTATGTTGTGTATTGTGTGAGGTATTAAAACCGAAATGAACCGAAAAACCGAAGAACCGACTAGGAACCGAACCGGAAATGAAACGGAAAAAGCGGTCCGTTCCTCGGTCCACCGTTTCTTGATTTTTTTTGTCTCGTCCGGTCCGGTCCGTGTCTTTTGAACACCCCTAAGAGTAGTGTTAAGAAGAAACTACTTTTATAGTGGAGACTAAAGTTCAAATCTTAAGAACTTTATTTTTATTTTTTATTTTCTTTCATTTGTTTCGGATATCGATCATTTTTTTCTGACTCCGCCACTAATCGTTGATAAGGATGATAACAACATAAATTATATTGCATCTGTGAAAATTATGTAATATGTGAAAATCATAGTATCTATGTGTAGTTTAATTGTTTAAAACATCAAACATGAAACATGTATTAAATGTGAATTATAGAATTATGAAAGGTTAAATAAAAATCTTAAATGTGGTGAAAATGTGATAACATTTTTAAAATAACATTTTCAAACAATTTTATTTAAATAATTTTTCACCTTCTTAAATTTTTATAACTTTTTTCAAATTTTTTTATCTTCTTTGTTTACAGCGATGAAAATAATCACAAAAAATAAATCTATAATCAAATTTAAATTTTAGTGATTAATTAGTTCAAATATGTGATTGTAAAAAAAATAGGTGATTTTCTGCTTATAAAATCTGATTATCTTCACTAGTGTAAAAAATAAAAATAAAAATTTGATATACAGGTTTTTAAATAAGATTTTTCGAAAAATATTTTTGGTAATGTTGCGAAATACGATTACTACCAGTTGTATTCAATAAATGATTTGTTCCTTCAGTGAAAACTGAAGTTAAATACTTACTGCGCCACTCATGAATACTTAAGATATTTGTCTGGTCAGACCCAAATAAGTCAAGAACTGTCTCAACTGTATTAGGTAATCTTAAGTGATTCGCGAATTGAGAAACAGAAGTTAAAATGGAATGACTTTGATCCATCTCCAAGTTTTAACTAGAGTATCTATAACAAAAAAGATATGAACCAATCATAGACTCACATTGATTTTGGCAAAACTCCACTCGTGCATTTATGGGAGCATTGATATGTTGTTATACGTTAATTAATGTTATCATGTTTGTTTGGAAATTATTCAAAAGTAGGAGCTGTTGGTATTTGAATAGTTTTAGCAAATGTGTGTCCGTAAATGCGTGAGCCTACGGGGTTGCACACATTGACATTTAGACACGACTATACGTTTATTATTTACTAATTATCACTTAAATGAGTTAATTGTAATAATTAATAAATGGGAGGATGTGTTATGTAATTATGGATGTTTCCTAGTTATAATACAACTTGTTTTCCAAGACATTGTTTTGATATATAAGGAACATCAAGTCCCTTATTTTTCTTACACCAAATCGATTATGCTTTCACCTAAATCGTTTTTTCTGCTTCTTTTCCTAGTCGATCGGTCAAGCACCCAAACAAGGGTTTCGGTTTGTTTTGGAGTTCGAACAACAAGGGTTTCGAATACCTAGGAGGTGTAGTTCGAGCATACGGTTTAAGCAAGCAAGCTAGACAAGAGTTGTGGTGATTATAACGCGTAGTAGCATACTTGTCTGTTGCTAAAGAATGTGTCGTGTACAAGCCTGTAGATGGATTTCACTATAAATCCTAAACGAGGTAAATCAACAACAAATGTACAATTCTTAACTTAGTTAATATTGATTATGTGTTTGATTTTAATTTTGTTTTCGTTGCATGTTGTTTGACAATCTGATTAGATGCATACCTATAATTAGTCCATCAAGGACCAATCCATTTCCTGTTGTAGTCGTTTTTATTGGTTTCCCCCACCCAAAATCAACCTTATAGAAGGAAGACCTGACCATGCTTGTACTATGGCTATATTTTTCCATGTGCTCGTCAAAATCCCAGTGGGACTAAAAGAGTCTGAATATTTTTTAGTAGATGCTGCCACCGCGCATTGATAAAGTAGCCAAGTTAAAACTTCAACACGAGTAGTGTTAGTGATGGTTTGTCCCGATTCTGAAATCATGGATGCACTTTGAGTTTAAGGTCGTGTGAGGAAAAAAATGTAGTTTGTATTTTGAAAAGAAATAAAGTGCGGGTGAGTACTTGGAGATTTGGTTTAAAAAATGTGTTAAGCTATTACCATGTGGGATAAAGCTACCTATCCACATTGAAAATGGTTAACTTGAAACGCCAATGGGGTTCAATTTGTTACTCCATATTCGTCTGTTGTGATTTTTGGAGGAATGCTTCATCTCCATCACCATTACAATCTACATACCTAGGCGATAATATTTGAGAAAACGACTTGTTGAGGTCAGGCCAAAAATGAAAGCGGTTTCTGAGATTTCAGTTTTCTAGTTTTTGGCATCTTATATAGCCGTAATTCTTCCATTATCTTTTGGTATCTTGTTTAGCCATTTTGAGATACCGTATAGTATCAAATATCACGAGAAGCTGGCCATATGGTTTATATAAATGACATTGTCTCGTCTCCTAATACTAGTATAAAGAAAAATATTGAACTGATTCACAATATCATTTGTTTGTTTAATAGGATAAATGTTATAAAAACATAACGAACATCGAGTGGCAATGTGTTGGTAACTTGAAGCATTCGGGTAAAGGAGTCGAGGAAAACAATCCTACAACTCTTTAAGCGATCTACCACATGGAAGGATGATTAAAACCAACAAACATGACAACATTAAATGGATCAAGTGCCCTCATTTGTTGCTGATTAGTATCATTCAAGAAGAATTGCAATAATAAACAAATTACAATCAAGAAAAGAAGGGACACTTGTCACCAAGCACTCCCAATTCGATCCTTACGCTATTAATTCTCTTTATACTTGGCTTCCTCTTCACTCTTCAGTGCCTTGAGTTTTCTGTACCCGGTGTCGGTACCAAATAGCCTGACAAAAGAGTATCGTTATTATAAAAGAAGCTCCATAAACAGTACGAGATATGTGATCAAACAGCATCTTTATTGCATCCTAAATCTAATTTATTGCCTTCAAATCAACTTAATGGATACTTTACCATTAAGTGTCTTTTAGGTTAATTACTTGGCAGTTCCCAACCCATTCTAGAAGCCGAAATTTCAACGCATACTTAAAAAAGGGTCGATTCGGGTTTGGGTATTATTTCTAACAGATCAAATCAAAATACTAAACTTGGAAGGAAACGAGTCAAATGGGTCAAAAGTCTAACAACTGTATTACCTAATATAATTTGTACTCGCATTATAAAAACTAAACTTTTGGGACACGTACCAACAATTACCCATTTTTGCACCTCTAAATTTATATATTAACACATGCTAATTAACAAAACATGCACAAACAGTATTGCATTTTGTGTGTAGCATATTACCAAAACACACATGAACTTTACTAGCATGACAGATGAAGAATATTAAGATTTCAGGCTCACGGATGAATGTTTCTTCTATAGAAACCCAATTTTTTTTTTTTGAGTAAAAGTCTAACAAGTGTATTTGATAATCTTACCAGTCCATATAGACAAACGTTGACGAGTAGTTTCCAGACTTGGTGTAGATAAGTCGGTGATGATAGTCGTGAAAGTCAGAACTGAAATTTTCATAAAAAGAGGGATATTTGACACCAACACAACATAATGTTAGCAAATATGCAAATAAAGTCGAATCGTGTTATCTTAAATTAATAATGCATAATAGACTAACCCGCCATATAAAGGAAGGAAGTTTGAGGGGCTCCATGGGAAATGATAACCACAATGTGCCTCAACTGTCTCGAGAACTCTCACAACCATCCACAACCAAAGTGTTATCAGATGAGGCCCCGTGATGGCCGGACCGAAAATTGTAGCGAAACCAAGAAATAAAATTTCAGCAGGGTGAGCATATTCTGAAGTCAATCCGAACGGTGTTGCATACCTGTAACATATAAATGGGTTAATTTTAGTGCTGTTTTATTTTTAACGGGTCAAATGGGTAGCACATGCCAACCAGGCGGAGAGTCATTTAAAGTGTATTCAAATGCATTACGATTTGTTATAGTATCGTTTGTAATTAGATTTAACACATAAATAGAAATAGTGTTTGAGGGTCAACCCCAACCGGCCAGTCACATTTTGAACTGCCTTATAAGACGATCGTAAGTGCTTACTCATGATGGACACTGTGGACATGCTTATACAGCCATTTGGTATGTAAAATTCTGTGTCCCCAGTAAAATATAAAATCCTCGACAATGAAGTAGAATAGTATCTGTGTTGACATTACTTTCCTTCACAGCAAAAAGGAAAAGAAATAACAACAAAATGAGTATAACGAGATAAAAATAGATTACTTTATCAAAAGAAAGTTATGGCAAAAATAAAACTTTCAAAGAGGATGTGGTCAATCCAGCGGCAACTGAAAGGTTAAACAACGGGTCAACAAGTAAAGATGTAGCACATAAAGAACCTGAAAATACCAGGATGGTAATGGAAGACTACTTCGCATTCCCATGAATCTAAAGACGGGATAGGAAGCAATCATAACAGGCAGATTGACGCAAAAATGATACAATAGTAGGCGAGTAATGCATTTATCTTGCGCTTCAGTGGTGTTGTTTTTCATCTGCACAAAAAATTTTCATTACTTAAATACATTAAACGAGACGTGTCTGGTGAGTGGTGACACTAAACACAAAGGATATACATTTACTATGTAAGACAACAACTCATTCACATAGTTTTAGATTTAATTTTTTACAGATATAATGCTAATTAAGCTTTAACCAGACTCGAGCCGAGTTCTAATTTTCCCGCTTGTTGAATGGTTCAAATAATAATATTTCAAAAGCCGAGTTCTATTTTGTGTGAACAAAGACATTGCCTAAACTGAAAATTTGGTCTAGAAATGTATTGCTATTGTAGGAATTTTCCCCCTCTTTCACTGTGAATTTGATGGAAGTTATGGACTGCCAAACTTTGGTACGGTCTCCAACACGTCAACCAAACTCCAGCCCAACTTTGTATAATTCTAAGTAAATAAAGGCCGCTAGTGCAATGCATATTGAAGGCGACATTAATTATCCACTTTCTTGAAAAATATTTTGTTTGTTTAGAAAAATGACTTACGGGCCGCAACTTTTACTGGATGTGACAGTGTAACTCTTTTGTAGAACTTATTGCATTTACATGTTACCTTGCACATGGGTTGCACCCCACATTGTAGTACTCTCTCATTACCCAACTATTTTTAATATATAAACAAAAGATTAGAGTATAACAATCATGTTTAAGATCAGGTACCAATTTACTTGTCACTTTATTGAGCATTCTCGGGTACAACAATTGCTTTTAATGTTTGCAACGTTCTTCTTGATTAACTACAGGTCGTTGTCAATTATCAATAGTCAAATATGATGATCTCAAGCATTAAAGAAAGTATTAAAACCTCTATAATAGTATCCGGCTGCAAGTACAGAGTCTGTTTTTCTCTAGGCTAGGTAGTTAATGGATATTCATATAATGCACGGTTTTATAGTAATAAACTTGGGACGGTACTGATAATCAAAATTTGCCACTGTAGTTTATAGTAAGAAAAAAGTTGAGGTCAAGAGATTGTTAAACCTGAATTTTATATTTGCTAAACCATCCGGCCCTTTCTAAGTAGATGAAAGGAAGTCCGGATAAGAAAAAGACAGATTCATGAAGGAGAAAACTTCCAAGGCACGCAAGCTGAAAGTCACTGAAATTAGTGATCAAATACTGCAAACAGAAAAAAAGAAGATAAAGTTAGTCCCTGTCTTGGACGATTTAATAAGTTATACTACAAAATAAAATAAAAAAATGTTCCTACATAACAAAATAAAAGAAAATAGAAGTTAATAATATCCTTGCAACCACGAGTATTTATCCCAAACTAGCTGGCATAGTGTGACAACCTGCAAGACGTTGTTCCCAGGTTTCACATAATTCTACACAAGTCTTGAAGTGTCCATTAATATAGTCACTAAGCGTGTGTAGGACATTCCGTTGAACAATCAAGTAACGATGTTTCTGGATTTTATATTTGAATCAATGATGTCTTTTCTAAAACCAAAATGCTTTCGTGAAAAAGCACGCTGTTCAACTAAGGATTATGAAACTGATATAACCTAAAGCTAGTAATCAAAGAATCCACATTATTATAAACTAAAAACACTTGTATCCTATTCCGGTTTCTGTAATCGCAAACTCCACTATACTAACTAACCAGATCTCTTGACATTCACACTCCTTGAGAGTTCATTAATCATAAAATCAAATACTAATTTCCAGCATATTTTAAGTTTATTTAATCATAAATCAACAATGCTATACAGATTTATTAGGGCAAATGAAGAAAACAAAACACATAGTTAAGAGATGATGATACATACCGTCCACGCAGATTCGATGATGGACGCCATGGAAATGAATCTCAGAGCATCACTTTGTACTTGTCCTTTAAATAATCAATAATTAATTTTTTTTATTTTTTCTTTTTATTCCCTCCCCTACATGATAGTGTGTGTTTTGAGGAAATATTATAAAGCGTTTTTTAATATTTGACTACTAAGAACCATAATCTTTAAACTCGTGGTTTATTAGTTATAGTATTAGAAGTGATAATCTGGTTATGATGGATTGTTATGGTCACACTAGTAAAATATCGTAAATTTTGGTTGTGAAATTTTGGTGAAGTGATAATCCGGTCATGGTAGATTGATAATTTTTTTCTTTTGTTTTAACCGTTGCAAATAAAAAATAACAAAACGAGCACAATAGGTCGTTAGCCAGACGACGAAGCCTAGCACAAGAACGAGAACAAGATAGGCCAGAGTTGTAACGAAGCCACCACCTCGGTGTGGGTGAGAACAAGGCTAAGCAAGAGTACCACTTCCGGTGCTCTTATGCTAATTTGTTCATTAGATTGTTCCTTTAAAATTTTAAATACTTAAAACATGTTATCACTCTTTTTCATTATTAAAAATTCAATTATTAATATTTCTTGTTTCAAGACTTGAAACCTTTTGATAAATGGATCAACTCACACTCACGTAACATAGATTATAACAATTATATTGTACATATATTCAATTTTCATTGTAATAAATAGTATAAATAGAGCCCATATCTTTTAATTTTAGTTTTGATCCTTAAAATTTATTATTTTTCAATTTATACTCATATCTTTAATATATTTTCTATTTGATTATTAGATTTTGTTCATGTTTTAAAAAATTTGTCTGTATATATATATATATTTATTTTTAGAACCACTTATCTCATACATAAAATACGGGTAAATACAAACTTCTTGTAGTTCAATATTCATTATGAAAACACCTCTATGTCAAAGGTTAACACATATATAATATAACATGTTCTTTTAACTTTAAAATAGATAAATACAAGATGAAATAGATTATTTAATATTTTTGAAAAAATTGCTTTGTTTTGATTATAGAATCAAAGTGTTGAATTTTCTACTATAAACTTTCAAACTTTTTTTTTAATGTTATATATAGCCAAGGGTCCATAAACGTGTTTCATGGAAAATAGTTTTTGTATGTCTTCAACTTTGACATGAAATCCTTTTATGTACCTCGTATTTTCAAAATTCTATTGAGGACCAGTTAAACCTCTTTCGACTTCTTATACTCTATCAAGCTTTATTAGTTTTTGTAGAGTTTGTAATCAAACTTGTTTATGAATTTGACCCAAACATATGCCTCACTTTGTTTAAAAATAAATCTCGTTAATAATGACATGGACTCACGTAACAGTTTTAGATTCCAATCATAAATTCCTTAATTAATATATCAATATTGAGTCAAATGAGCAACTAGCCGACATATTCACAAAAGGGACTTTCTCCTTACCAACACAACTATTTGTGTAAAAAGTTGGGATTGTATAATCCTTTTGAAGTTAGGACTGAGGGAGGATGTTAAAATGACATTATCGAATTCAGTCCTAACTTAATCTAAATCGTTTTACTAACTTGATTTGGTGTTATGCAGATTAAGTAGAGGGACTGAATCTGTCATGTTGTGAAAATGTTGTGTTTGTTTAGTTCATGAAGTGAAGAAATAGAAGTCAAAGGGGCTGATTGTTCAAGCTGGAAGTCTGAGGGTTCTGCAGTAATATTGAGACTATATAAACTTCCTTATAGCAATTTAGGGTTCACAATACTGCATTATTTCTCTCTCTACCCGATTTTAGTTCTCTCTCTAAGAAATATTAGGGTTTCATCTTTTAACCCTAATTTTAGTATTTGTATTAGTCTTTCAATCAATAAATTGATTGAGTATTTGTATTGTGAGTATAATCAGTGATTCGGTATTTGGAGTTAATAAGAAGCTGTGTTGTTTTGTCTTAGTCTTGTTCATATTATCGTTTTGTACATGGTATCAGAGCACCGTGGTGCTCTGAATACTCCGATCAAGATCACGGTGTTCATCGGTTTACTTGAATCTGTTCCTGTTCGTCGGGTTGTCATCGGTATTGTGTAGACGAGGTGTTTTGAAGCTGTTCGTCTAGATCCGTTGGTTATTGTGGTTACTGGATCTTTTCCGTCGAGGTAAGTTTCTAGTTCCGTTCATCCACTCGATTGTTGAGGTAAATCTCTGAATTCGTTATTTGAATTGTTTGATTTATTTTCGGCATAGATCGGGTAACTGTTGTGGTTTGTTGGTGTAGATCTTGATAGATCTAGTGGTTATTGTGGTGATTTCTTATTCGGTCACTGAATCTGGTAGATCGGTGACTGGATCTTGATAGATCTGGTGGTTATTGTGGTGATTTCTTATTCGGTCACTGAATCTGGTAGATCGGTGACTGGATCTATTAATTTTTGACTGTTTTTGTTTAGATCCAGTGATTATTGGCTATATCCGGTTGTTTTGTGGTGTTATTCGTTGGATCCGGTGACTATTCGGTTGAATATGAAGTTTTGGTTGGATTCAGTTGTCTGTTTTGTTAGTCGTGGACTTGATCGATCTGTTCAGGCTAGATCTGGGTTAGTTGCTGGCTGTTAAGTTCCTTGGCTGTTCCAGGAGCGTGGGCTAGCTGCTGTTGGTTACATCTTCTCTTCCGCTGCTTCCTTTTTATTTTTATTTTTTCTGTTTTTATTCATTCATTATTGGTCTGTATTATTCTTTTATTTCTTTCCTTTATTATTTTGTAATATTGCTGCTGGTGCTCCTGCTCCCACTGTAAGTCCTCGCTTCCTTTCTCTTTTACTTTACTGTTTTGATTGGTTGATTGTGGTTGCTTGTGGTGCCAGAGGATTTAAGCCCGGTGTTTGTTGGTTGTGATCTGTTGGTATTTGTTGAATTTTATTGTACTAACGTTTTCTTGGTAGAAGAGAAGCGTGCTGTTGAGCCCCTGCTTAGTAGACCTTTGAATCGAACAGTATAGGGTGCGATACACAGTATTGTCTTTTAGGGTTTTTTATTCTGTTTTCATATTCTTGTGGTGGTTGCTGGTTATTTGTTCTTCTAGTGTTTGTTAATCAGCTTGCTTGTCTGTTTTGTGCCCTTGTCTGTTATTATGAGTGCTGAAAAATCTGGTGCTAGTAATGATACTAAAATGACCCAAGTTAATAATTTGGACTTTAGTGACCCTTTATTTTTGCATGCTAGTGACACTAACACTACGTCCTTAATCACATTTAAACTTAAGGGAACTGAAAACTATAATGTGTGGAGTTGTGCTATGTTACTTGCCTTACAAACCAAAAATAAAACTGGATTTATTGATGGTAGTTTAAAAAAGGATGAGTCCGATGCTGTATTAGGTAGACAATATGATAGATGTAATTCTGTAGTACTTTCATGGATACTTAGCTCTATTTCTGATGAACTTTATTTGGGTCAAGTTTTTTCTACTTCTGCCTATGTTGTTTGGAATGAATTAAAAGAAACATATGATAAGGTAGATGGGTCTATTACATTTAATCTGCATCATAAGATAAATAGTTTAACTCAAAGTGGTAGTTCTGTTTCTGATTATTATCATAAGCTTAATTCCCTGTGGAAACAATTTGATGCCTTAGTTAAACTTCCTGTATGTTCTTGTGATGGTGCTAAAATGTTTTGTGACCATAATAATTTGATAAAACTGATGCAATTTTTGATGGGCCTGGATGACAACTACTCTCTCATACGTAGCAATATTTTGACTACTGAACCTCTTCCATCTGTTAAAACTGCCTTTGCAATTGTGTCACGAGAAGAATCTCATAGAGTTTCTTCTCAACCCTCTTCTTCAAACAAAGGTCAAAATAATGCCTTTTTTGCAAAAACTTTTGAAAATAATAAAAGTTTTAACAATAATAACAACAATAATAAAAAGTTTGAAAAAAGAGGTCCCAACCCAATGTACAAAATGTGGAATGATTGGGCACACTATTGAGCGATGTTATGAGATAGTTGGTTATCCTCCAGGCTGGAAAAAAGGTTTTAAGAGTAAGTTTAACAATAACAATGCCTTACTTGACAATGTGGCTTCTAGTGGTTCTATGTCTTTTACTAGTGACCAAATGGATAGAATTTTGAAACTAATTGGATACAAGTCAGTCCCGGGGGGTGTTCATGCCAATATGGCAGGTATTTGTTTTCAAAATAACAATGTGTTTTTTAATTCCAATATACAAAAAAATTTTTGTTCTAACTCGCACCTAAAATCTGCTAAGTTCCGCAATGGCTGGATCCTAGATTCAGGGGCAAACCAGCATATGACGCTATCAGATGAACATCTGGATAGTGTTATTGATATTGCTGGTTTGAATCTGAAAGTAGGACATCCTAATGGAACTAATGCAAAGATAGTTAAAATTGGAAATTTAAAACTAAATGATAACATTGTTCTTTATGATGTCTTAGTTGTGCCTGAATATAATGTAAACTTACTATCTGTGTTCAAATTGGCTGAAGATAGTGACCTTTCTGCTGTGTTTAATAAACACCTTTGCTTAATTCAGGACTCAACTCTAAAGAATACCCTGGGGACTGGTAGTGTTTCTGATGGTTTATATTATTTTGACATGGTTAGTAATAATAATTGTGCCTTTGTGAATAATGTGCTTAATTGCTTGTCTTTTGATTTGTGGCACAATCGACTTGGTCACCCTTCTGATCAAGTCTTAAATGTCCTCAAATCTTCCTTAAATGTAGTAGGAAGTTCTGAAACCGTACCTTGTGATGTTTGTCATAAGGCCAAGCAAACCCGAGAACCTTTTCCACTAAGTGACCATAAATCCAGTCACTTAGGAGACTTGGTTCATCTGGATTTGTGGGGTCCTTATAAAGTAACTAGCAAGGAAGGTTTCAGATATTTTTTAACTATTGTCGATGATTACTCTAGGGCTGTGTGGGTGTATTTGCTTAAAACCAAAGATGAGGTATTTAACAATATACTTGACTTTTATAACTTGATTAAAAACCAGTTTTTAGAAGTGATAATGGTACTGAATTTGTCAATAATAAACTGTCTGACTTTTTTAATCAAAATGGAATTGTTCATCAAACCAGTTGTGCTTATACACCACAACAAAATGGTATAGCTGAGAGAAAACATTGACATTTGTTAAACGTTTCTAGATCTCTTTTGTTTCAAGGGGGCATTCCCCTTTATATGTGGCCTGAGTGTGTTCTAACTGCTACCTATCTTATTAACAGGACTCCATCCTCTGTGTTAAGTGGTAAATCCCCCTACGAATATGTCTATGACCATAAACCTAATCTGTCCCACCTTAGGAGTTTTGGCTGTCTTGCTTATGCTAATGTGCTTAATAATAATGATAAGTTTGGCAGTAGGTCTCTTAAATGTGCGTTTATCGGCTATTCTAACTCTAAGAAAGGCTATAAATTGTATAGTTTTGATCAGAAGTGTGTAATATTTTCTAGAGATGTTAAATTCTATGAAAATGTATTCCCTTTCAAATCCACTAATGATGATCATCTAAACTTGCACACTGATACCACTACAAACACTTTAAATTTTTTTGATAGCATGTATAACCAACTCCCAAAAAGTCCCGATGATGAAGGGATGGATACTGATGGTGAAGGTAGTGGGTCCAATTCTACCTCACATGACAGTTTTCAGGAGTCGTCTCCTGTGAATGAAACTGTTGTGGAGGAGAACACCACTGCAACACCGATTGATGAAAACACAGTAATCCCTGAGGGCAATGTTTTTCAAAATCTGGATGAATCTGTTCTTAATGAACCTGCTAACTCAAGAAAATCGTTCAGAAAAACAAATGTCCCAAAAAAATGGGATGACTATGTTTTAGGGGGGAAACACATATATGGAGTTGATAAGGTCGTTAGTTATGCTCATTTGAAAAATGATTTTGCTTGTTTTGTTGCAAACTTGAATAAAAGTAGTGAACCTAAGTCTTTTGCTGAAGCATGTTTGGATCCTAACTGGGTAAATGCAATGAACACAGAAATGGAGGCATTACTTAGAAATCATACTTGGGATGTCACTAAAAGGCCTGAAAATAAAAATATTGTTGACTGTAAGTGGCTTTTTAAGATTAAATATAAGGCTTCAGGAGAAATTGAGAGATATAAGGCTCGATTAGTTGCTAGGGGCTTTAGTCAAAAATATGGCATTGATTATGAGGAAACGTTTTCTCCAGTAGTGAAAATGGTTACTGTTAGATGCATGATTTCTATTGCTGTTTGTAACAATTGGTCCTTATTTCAGCTTGATGTCAATAATGATTTTTTATATGGTGATTTGGATGAAGATGTTTATATGTCATTACCTGAGGGTTATTTTGATAAGTCTGATAGTCGTGTTTGTAAACTGAAAAAATCCTTATATGGTCTTAAACAAGCCCCTAGAAAGTGGAACGAAAAATTAACAGCTAGTTTATGTGAATATGGTTTTGTGCAGAGTAAATCTGATTACTCACTGTATGTTTTAAATAAAGATGAGATTCATGTGCTGTTACTTGTTTATGTTGACGATATTATTATAACTGGTAACTCTAATGTAGAAATTGATGCTGTAAAACAGTTTCTGAATTCTAAGTTTATGATTAAGGATCTTGGTGCTTTAAAATACTTTCTTGGAATTGAGTTAATTGAAACTGATTTGGGGGTCTGTCTATCTCAAAGAAAGTACTGTCTAGAGTTACTAGATGAATTTGGGCTGTTAGGTTGCAAGCCTGCTACTACCCCGTTAGATGCAAATTTTTCTGTTTTGCCTGATAAAGTGAGTAGTAAATCTAGTGATGTGTTGACCAACATTTCTGTGTATCAAAAGCTTGTTGGGAAATTAATATACTTAACTCTTACCAGACCAGACATTAGTTTTGCTGTACAGAATCTGTCCCAATTTATGCATGCACCAACTCAGCAACATTTTAACTTGGCACTAAGATTACTTAGATATCTTAAAACTGCTCCTGGTCAAGGAATACAATTATATAGGTCTAATAGTGTTAAGTTATCTGTATATGTTGATTCTGACTGGGGTAGATGTAAAATTTCTAGACGTTCTGTTACTGGCTTCTGTGTTTACATTGGAAATTCTATTGTGTCGTGGAAAAGTAAGAAGCAGCCAACGGTCTCCAGGTCTTCTGCAGAAGCAGAGTACCGAGCCATGGCTGCTGCTACTTGTGAAACATTGTGGTTAATAAACTTGTTATATGATATGAATATAAGTGATTTAACTCCTGTTGATTTCCACTGCGATAACAAAGCCGCAATGATGATTGCGAATAATCCAGTATTCCATGAGCGGACTAAGCATTTTGAGATAGATTTGCATGTTGTACGCGAAAAAGTATGTTCTGGGGTGCTGAAGTTAATTAAAATTGAGTCAAATGAGCAACTAGCCGACATATTCACAAAGGGACTTTCTCCTTACCAACACAACTATTTGTGTAAAAAGTTGGGATTGTATAATCCTTTTGAAGTTAGGACTGAGGGAGGATGTTAAAATGACATTATCGAATTCAGTCCTAACTTAATCTAAATCGTTTTACTAACTTGATTTGGTGTTATGCAGATTAAGTAGAGGGACTGAATCTGTCATGTTGTGAAAATGTTGTGTTTGTTTAGTTCATGAAGTGAAGAAATAGAAGTCAAAGGGGCTGATTGTTCAAGCTGGAAGTCTGAGGGTTCTGCAGTAATATTGAGACTATATAAACTTCCTTATAGCAATTTAGGGTTCACAATACTGCATTATTTCTCTCTCTACCCGATTTTAGTTCTCTCTCTAAGAAATATTAGGGTTTCATCTTTTAACCCTAATTTTAGTATTTGTATTAGTCTTTCAATCAATAAATTGATTGAGTATTTGTATTGTGAGTATAATCAGTGATTCGGTATTTGGAGTTAATAAGAAGCTGTGTTGTTTTGTCTTAGTCTTGTTCATATTATCGTTTTGTACAGACAGGCCACGTTGGCCTTCTATGGCCATGTAAAAATGGGTCGGGATATAAATTGAAATGTATATTAAAGATGTAGCTAAATACATAGTAATTTTATACCAAATATGGAACTTGAAACTTGATAAGTACCTGAAAAGATTTTTTTGTATTTGAAAAAAATTCTTTAAATTCTCCATTATAAAACACAAAAATTCGACGATTTAAGGGGTACCTTGCTATGGTATGACAATATTTAAATAAAAGATGGACTTAAAATGTCATATGACGAATTAAGGTCCATTTGATAGGTTAACTTCTTTGATTTCAACCGTTAAATCAGATTGATGATTTCATCAAATAATATTTTTATTTTACATCATTTTACAATACATAATTATATTGACTCCTTCATTCCACCTCAACTTAAACAAAAAACATAATTATAATTACTTATAAATCACTCAATTGGATATGATTTAACTTAGTGCTACTCTAAAATATTCTAATACAAAATATCGAAACATGTGTATAAACATAAAAGATGGATAATTTACTATTATATAAAGGATTTCATACCTTCTCTCATATTTAATTTAAAAGTTTCAACATTCAACATTTTACTTTTTAACCCTATAAAATCAAAATAATTAAAATAATATCCATCTTTTATTATTTTTTCCAAAATTTTATTTTGAAACAATCACACAATTGATACAAAATTTAAATTAAAAGGAAAAATCAATAATATTGTTTGTTACACATGGTGTTTCTTAAATTCTATGTCTTAATATTTGAGCCTTTTAAAACAATAACATGTTTAAATTTTTAATTTTTAATTTTAGGAAAATATAAATGTTTTATATTACTTTTTACATGTTTTTCTCAAATGATGTTGGTTTATTGTTTTTTCATTTTTTTTAAAGAGTAGAAAATTAAAGAAAAATGAAAAAATAAAATTGAAAAAAATTGAAAAACTTATGCTCGAAATTTAAAAGGTTATTTTTTTTTATAAACTAAAGAACCAATCAAATAATTATTGTTTCAAAATTAAAAGATTGGGTTACCGTTAGCAAAATACTACCGACTTTGTGACATTTGAACTCATGATTTGAAATGACACTTGAGATCGTGGACATAAATAATTTACATATATGTGAACTAAAAAGTATCGGTAGATTAAACTTGACAAAAATATAAAATAGTTAAAACATGCAACTAAAAATCTAAAAACGAAATGGAGTTTTTATGAAAAACATGGTTAATTTCAATTGCCTAAACGAGCTTAATAGAGTCAAATGGCCCGAAACAAATTAAATTTCGTTCAACCCAAACAAATATTATTTATCTTTATGTCCCGAAGACATAATTTGAAACCATTAGAAATAACAATAGGTAACTATTTTTAGATTCTGAATGACTCAAATAGAATATATAAGCTATTACATGTAAACGCTTCGTTTTATTATGGCAATTAAGAGGGGACGAAAATTGAGAAATGATTATTATTTAATTCGTTCTATAACCAATCGAACAATAAAACCTTACTTCATAATTACTTCTAAGTCCTGAAAGAGCCGAACTATTAACTATTATAAACAACATATATATTACGCGATAAATGAGTAACTATCATCAATTGTTTCATTAATAAAATGTATTGCGACACTAATTTTTTATCGTCGCTGCATCACGCGAGTTCTATACTAGTATAAAAAGAAAACTTTTAAAATGTTATGGATTGAAAATAAAATATCAAAGTGTAGGGTTTAAAATATAAATTTTTAGAAAAATAGTGTGTTTCACTTTTTTGAAAGTTAATATTATTGTTAATTGTTAATGTTAATTGTTTATTAATAATTTTAAATTGAAATTTTTTAGTTAAACAGATGATATATATTAGTTAGGGGAAAGATTCTTTAGTTATGATAATATTATTTAAAGAAATATTGACTAAATTGATTAAATATCTAAAAAATAAAAGTCCTAAATTGATTTACTAAATCAATAGAAATGATAAAATTCTATTGGTTAGTAACATACTACTATAGTATAGTGTTTTTTAAAAGGGAAAATTGCCAAATAGGATACTATAGTATCACCATATTATCACTTTAGGTACCCATTTTTTATTTCACATATACAAAGGACTATATTTGGACCCCCGTATTGATGCTTATATCGCTAACATGTTTGGTGAAATGAGGGTATGCAATGGAAAGTTGTTGATCGAGTGGTTACATATCATGGTGTTGATGAAGTGCAAGCTGCTGATCTAGTTGAAGTTTCTGATCAAGATGGTTGACGGTGAGCAAGTGGTGGTTGTTGAACATGAGACTACTAGATAACACATGGAACTTTTCAAATTAGTAACACATGAAACTTTTGGGATCAATCTTTTGTGGTTATATATGTCCACTGTAATATGTTATCAAAACTTTTTATAGATAACATAACTTGTTTCAATTTAGTGGAACATAATATTATCTTCTACTCTGGCTATTTATTTATAGTTTTTATGATCTTTTGTATATTCACACCGTTTGATATGTCAATGAAGAATATATATATATATATATATATATATATATATATATATATATATATATATATATATATATGCTAATTTATAAACTAAGTGTATAGATATATGTGTCATTCGTAGTCATATTGTAATAAATAGTGAGCTTCTGACATATCAAATTAACCTACTATATCAAGTGGGTATCCAAATTATAGAATTTTATAAAAGATGATACCTTTTATATGTGAAATAAAAAAATGGTACCTAAAGTGATAATATAATGATACTATAGTATCTTTTTGGCAATTTTTTCTTTTAAAACAGAATTAAAAAAAAGTTAATTTAATTTAGAAAATGAATACCTTTCAATATGGAAAAGGAAAAGGAATGTGAAAATTGTTTTGATAGTTAACGAAAAGAAAAGTGGGTTCTTATTAATTTTTTTGCAAATTAATGGGTAATTATTAATTTTAGTGATTGTATTAGTTAAATAGTGTATATATATTAGTTAGAGAAAGATTTTTAGTTATTATTATATTGATTAGGAAAAGGCTAAATTAATTAATTATTTTAGAAAATGACTAACTTGATTGAAATGAAAGTGCTATATTAGTCAATATGACCCTACATATTGTAATTGTATTCTATTGTTATGTTAAACTTTATTAGTGTTTATTAAATATGTTGGGGATTCCAATAACTATCATTTATTCTTTTAATATTTAGTAAGTTAAAAATGTCTATTTAATAAAAATAACACTTACGTATTATATACATCAAGTAGGAGGTATTATACAAATATACTTTTATTTTAGTGGCAAACCACTCTTTTCAAATATTCATTTCATTGTGTCATGGGTTTGAATCCCTTTGCCTACATTATTTCTTTTGCTTTGCATACCAACAATCCTAAGTTTATACAACCATTATTTTTACTAACAATCCATAAGTTTATATAACTTTATTTATTTTAATAAATTGTTATTTCAAGCTTAAAAAATTTATAATTTCAAGGACTCTTTTGTGTTTTTTCTATTTTATTTTATTTATTTTGTTATTACCGTTATTTTTAGTTTTATCACAGTTTATATACTAACTCTATATTATGTAACCGGATTTTTTTATCACGTCACAACGTGCGAGCCTTAAAATTCTCGTTAAAACAACATTAACCAAAAAATATTTACCATACAATACTGGGTTCGTATAAATCTAGCTTTCCGGTTCGGTTTAAACCCGCCCGACTCACACCCAATTAAAACCCGACCCAATTTCGGTCTAAATATTTGTGATTTCTCGGTCTCGGTCTGGTCCCGTTCCGACCCCAACCCGTGCCAGTTAACCAGTTTTGCACAACGCTGTATGTACTACTTAAAACATGCATGACACCTATTAACAACAAATATATTATAATTCAAAAGAAAACATAACCAAACATTTGGAATAGAAATCATTTTCTTTTGATATATTTCTAGACATAATTAAAATGATGCAAATGTCATTGGACAAGCAAACACCCTAATAAAATGTTCATGGATAAACACATCGGCAATATCTGTCTAAACACATTGGAAACGTTGTAGGTAGGCAAAAGTTTAAACAATCCGGAATCCTTCTTGTACAATAACGTCTCTCATTAGATTGGGCGATAGCTGGACGTTTCGACAATCTAGAATCTTCAACATCGATACCAATAGGTTTAACCGGTTTTTCAACTTCAGCTCGTAATACTGCAATTAAATAAACACACATACATATTGAATACATGTATCGAAAATAAATTATGAACGTAATAAATCTCAAAATATAAGGTGAGAAAGAGAATAACCAACCGCAAGGAGTGAACACTAGTGTAGCAAGAAAAACAAATTTGAACAAAGCATTCACCATATCTCCGAATTGTTGTGGCGGATGTGTTCGAGTCGTGAACTCAAAACAACTATCTACCAGGAATTTATAATCATGAGCTGTGCATTTTTTTTATATGCAATTAATAGCATTTAAAATTTTCATTTATTTTTGAGTCCCAATTCATTAATTTGTGTTACGAAAGTCAATACAATTTGTTCCTATGCGGCTTTGTTGTTTTTATTTTATGTTTTTCTTATGCGTGTGTAAATACATTGTATTAATTGAAACTAAAAGTTTTATAAAAGTTAAGTAATGATTCAACACATGCAAACATTTGTTTTATTTAATACTTTCTTCCGTTCAAAAATATTTGTTTAAAAATAATAGAGAACTAAATAAGATAATGTCAATTATAAAAATATTGTTTCAAGTACATTACTCATTTTATCTATTCATTAGTGACAATAAATATTGTTTAGGTTTGAAATCTTCGTTTAGGTTTGAAATCTATGAAGGACAAAATAAAAAATTATTATAAGATATATTTTTTGGATACGTATAAATAGAAATACGCAAACTTTTATCCGGACAGAAGAAGTATATATTTCCTATATTTACATTTAGGAGTATTGATATTTACGAGTATTGTTGGTGACGTGATGAATAGTCTACCTATATTTACATTTACGAGTATTGACGGTGACGTGATGAATAGTCAAGCTCGCAGGCAGGCTGCTCCAAGTAGCTATCTTGCGTGTTTAATTTTTTTTTATTATTTTTTTCTTTATTTTTCGATTTATTTTTTCTTTTTAAATTACGCTATTAAAAAATATTAATATTCGTTTAGTTCGAATATATGATATCATATCATATCAATCCATACGAACAAGTCTTCAATTTCTTACCACCTTATATATACATAGTTGCTTACGATCGACATATATAGAGAGCGAGAGAAGTAAACATTGATATCCTTTGCGTACTAATCCTTTGAGTTGCCTTTGATGGGGACAGGTGCTGATTTTGTTTTAGGTTATAGTTAAATTATGTTTTCTGGGCAAGTATTCTTCCCATTTAGTTAGGTTTAATTTGTTGTTAATTTTGTTAATTAGGTCGTTAATTTACTTATTTGTGTTTTTATTTGATTTTTTTTTTTAAAGGAGGCTGTGCTTAGTGGTTTCTTCCTTGGAGATTCAGAGAGAAGAATATAGCAAAATCCAATAGGTGAGGGATGGATTTGGCCTTTGGGAGTTTATCGAGGCGGGGTTTTGAAGTGAGGCGACAATAGAGGAAAGTCGGAGGGTTCGGTTAATCATTTGAGTGATATTAATGGTTCAGAACAGTCGGTGAGTTTCTTTTTGATGTAATTAAACCACTGGAAGTAGTTGGCCTTCTAGAAAACATGTTGTTGCGTGTGCTGCTGTTTGTAAATCTTGGAGGAGTATGTGTAAAGAAACCCCGAATCATGTCCCTGAACCAGGTATATCATCTTCTATATTTATTATTTTTGCATTCCCAGTTTTCTTTATTATAAACTTTATCTTTTTATTGTTTTAGCCGGGATCTCATGATAGTACCATTCAATGATTCATCTTTACCTTTGTCTTAGTCCAGGTGAGCACTGATGTGTACTATTTGGTACTGTGTAGCATTGGTATTTGTTGATCTATTTACTTAATAAAAGGGAGATTTATGTTATATGTTACCTTCTGCAGATTAGTTGAGTTACATTTAAAAACTTGGCTAAAGTTAAAGCGGGTCGAATGGTTTAAATCACTCAATAGATGTCCAAATTGAAATGAAATGCGGACAGGAAGACAAAGACAAACAACAAAGACAAACCGACCCAGCCGGACAGATTGATTGTTTTCCTAAGCAAAGAATCAATCGATCGTGCTCCTCACCTGAGGATCACTTACAAGATATAAAATTGTTTTCTTAAAAGAAATCAGATCATTATTTCGTCGAATAGTTTTTTTAATTTTTCTTTACATATTAGTTATTTATAAGAGTCGAAGAAGACGGACCAAAAAAAGTATTTGCAGGATTAATAGCTACCTGTTTTGACTCACATTAAAGTTGCCCATTTTCAATGAAACCCGTTTTGACCGCTTTATTTAACACATACGTTTTGCCACCTCTGTCAGTATGAGAGTTGCACCAAGTAAAATGAACAGCAATATACGCTTAACTATGTACAGTATATTGTTACGCATATATCACACACACAGACGTATAAACAGACTGCAAAAAATGAAATATGTATCCAAAACTCTTAGTTTTTTTATTTTTAAATCTCATAAATTTGAAAAAAATTGCTATACGATATGAGGTATGTTAAACCCCACGAATCCTTATGTTGAAGTTTTGTTATGCAGCTCCTTTGCTTGTAGAAAACGGAAAGTTCTTGCTCTCTGCAAAAAGAACACGAAGAACTACTTGCACCGAGTATGTTATATACATGGATCCAGATAACATATCCAGATCAAGCAGCACTTTCATTGGAAAGCTAAGGTATGGTTTCAAATAACTCCGTAAATCGATTTCTTTTCCGTGAAATTAGTATGGTGATTCTTGAATGAATATAACTATTTCATTACATTTATGTTTCAGATCAAATTTTCTTGGGACAAAATTTATAATATAAGACACACAATATTATAAATTTTATAATATACGACACACAAAATTTATAATATACGACACACAAAATTTATAGTATATGAATCAGGTTGAAAACTTTTCCGGGGAGATCAAGCCGAATGAATCAGCCTTTTGTATTTCTAAGGTAGACATAAGTAGCACCACGTTTTGTAAAAAACATCGACTAGCACGAGCAATATGAACAACGTCTTTTTTATTTACGTGGTAGGAAGACGAAACTGAATCAACAGCCGCGGAAACTGATATACCAAAAACTGGAAACGCCAAACGACTTCGAAGTCGTGCTCTAGTTAATTGATGAAATCTTGATATAAATCTACAATCTACATTAAGACGCAACGTAATTATACTAGCAATCAATTTTATTTTTTTTATCTTTCATGTTTTACTTATCTTCATAATGCTATCATTTTGTATTGCTCCACCCGAAACATCTTGTATTATTATTGAACTTATATCACTAATGCCCTTAAAAACGACATTGAACTTTATCTCACCGGTAAAAATGACTTGACATAGATGATGACAATCAAGGAAACCGCAAACTTGCTTCCAATGAAGAATATGACTGGGGGTACGGAATTGTATTTGGAACGTATTATCTAGGCGAATTTTGGTGGTATGCATCATTTAGTATACATAATTATGACATTTTTAGGAATTGTTATTCAAAACCTTATATGGTTCAACGATGTTATTGGTTACTTAAACGTCATTATATAATTATTTTTATAATAATATGGCCCAAGATGAAAACTTGTGATGAGATCTTGTAACCATTCTATCATTATACGTACAAACTAGTAAATATAAAGATGATGAAAACTTACTTGTTAAAACAACAATTTATGTATTTTGTTTTTCTTTTGCTACATTTATTTTATATTTGCAATTGTGTTAGGATTTCTGTTAGAATTCCTCTAAAGGATAAATATTTTAAAAAAATACAAGTTTTAGTAAAACACTACTTCTCATTTTCTATAATTAGAACACTATATAGAAACACCGATTATTGTCTAGTTATATATAAAGTTGCGATTACATAAGGGTGAAAGATAAACAACTTCAATAACAGGGACTCAACGGAAATTCTAAAGAAGTAAAGAACATTGGAGGCAGTTTGGGAAATAATTCCTATAATGACTTGTGGCAAGTCGTGGTGTGGCCTACATGTTATTTTTTGTGAAAGATTAAAGCATTCATGAAGAAAGATAGTAGCAAGAAAAAAAGATAGAACTTTCGAGTGGATTTTGAGGGGGTCACGGGAAGGTGTAATTCAGTGGGATTCATGGGAGATGTCGAACTTGATAATATAATTTCAAATGCTACATTTGTTCGGTTTTATACTAAACGTTTGGTTTATAGAATATGTACGATTTGGTTTGTCATCACCATAAAACACTTAAAAAAAGAGCATCTAATAATAAACCACAAGTCATCTCAATAAAAAATAAAACTGTTTCGTAAAGAATAAAAAATAAAAAAGATAAGAATAAAATAACTCATTTTAAAAAATGGGTAGCTAGCTTATAAAAAATGGGTAACTAGCTTAATAATGGATATATGATATTAAAAGGGTGTTTGTGTTAATTTATAGAAGAGGTTATTAGCTTACGCAAAAGAGATAAATCTATTTTAGGTGTTTGTTTGAGTTTATTAACTTATTACTTATATGTTTATATAAAAGTTTTTTCATAAGCTACTTTTATATAACTTATGGACTTATCAAATATTTTTGTGTTGTTATAAACTAATAAACTCATAATCTCATAAAAATTTAAAAATTTATATTTTATAAACTATAAACTCGTTATAAATTATGTCTTAAAATATAAACTTACCCAAACACCCCCCTGAATCGACCCTCAACGAGTCTTTTAGCTTGTTATATTTTCTGTCATATGTTTATATATAAATAAGGAAACGATGACCCATAGCCATACCCGCAGGGGCGAGTTTAAATAGGCCCGGGCAGGTCCGAGGACCTACCTAAATTTCAAAAATCATATAGAAACGATGTCGTAAATTTTAGTAAAATTCGAAAAAATCCGAAAGGACCTAGGTAAAATGTTTGTTTTACAATTTTTAACCAAATAGTAATCTTGGTAGACTAGTTTCCATGTCTTAGTTTGGAGTTTCAGTTTTATTCAACCAGGGTTCAAATTCATTTTAATTTTTAAGACTTACAATTTTCAATATACATTTTAACACTTTCATATTAACATATTTTACTAATAATAAACCCACCTTTTTTATCTTTATTTTCAATATACATTTTCACTTTCATATTAACCTATTTTACTAATAATAAACCCACCTTTTTTATCTTTTTTGTCGCCCAAAATTAAAATCCCCTCTGCCGCCCAAATCGACGCCCAATTCCTAAATCGCCGGCGGCCACCCACCGACGCCCTAATCTCCGGCGGCCACCCACCGACGCCTCGCCGCCCTAATCTCTGGCGGCCACCCACCGACGCCTCGCCGGCGCTGCTGCTGAGCCGCTGAGGTGAGGTCTTTTTTCTGAAACTCCAAACTAAGAAATTTGTGAATTACTAGTTTTCGATTGTGTGTTATAAGCTATGTATAAGGTTTTACTCACTGAATATCTAGTATAAGCATCCAATATAATTTAGTCTGTTATGATTGTTTGATGATTATAAATGACTTATTCTTTGGTTTTGTAATTCTACAGTTACGTATGATTGTTTGATGATTATTGATGAGATGCATTGAAAAATGGGTAACTAGCTTAAAAAAATGGGTAACTAGCTTAATAACGGATATCTGATATTAAAAGGGTGTTTGTGTTAATTTATAGAAGAGGTTATTAGCTTACGTGAAAGAGATAAATCTATTTTAGGTGTTTGTTTGAGTTTATTAACTTATTACTTATATGTTTATATAAAAGTTTTTTCATAAGCTACTTTTATATAACTTATGGACTTATCAAATATTTTTGTGTTGTTATAAACTAATAAACTCATAATCGAGTCTTTTAGCTTGTTATATTGTCTGTCATATGTTTATATATAAATAAGGAAACGATGACCCATAGCCATACCCTGATACCCGGTGAGTAAAGTTGGATTGCAGAAGTGAGGAATTACAGACTAACGAAACGAAGAAGAAGAAGAGATGGTACAACATAAGGCTCAGATGAAGAAGCAATCCAAACGTGGCGGCGGCGGTGTAGATTTTAAAGTAATCATCTCTCTTTTAGTTGATTGATTGATTGATTTGAACTGCTTAAATTGAATGTGTTTGCTTTGCAGAAAATTAAACGAAAAATTGGAAGGAAATTACCGCCCCCAAAAACCACTACCAATACTGAAGTCAAATCCAAAGGTACCTATTAACTTTTTTAGATTACTTGTTTCATTTTGCTAATATGAGTAGTATGTTGCAGCTATTATATTACCCGAACAAAGTCTTGCTTCAGACAAGGATGGTCTAGCTGTCAGCAAAAAAGGTTTAACTTTAAAAGAGCTTCTTCACCAAACTTGTCATCACAATGCTAAAGTTTGCAGAGATGCATTGATCGGTATTAGGGATATCTTCCTCAAACATCCCGAACAACTCCAATTGCACACACTCTCTGTTATAGAAAAACTAAGAGAACGTATGAGTGACCAAGATAAAGTTGTTCGTGAGACCCTATATCAACTTTTGAAGACGGTCATATTTCCCGCCTCTAAACAGGTACTTCCTTCTCTCTCTATGTATTGTCGTCTCAGGTAATGTCATCGACCAGTTTCTTATTCTCTAATTTCTTCTTTTTTATATTGTGCAGGATAACCAGGGGACTTTCATTGCTTTGATGATGGCGTATATATTCAATGCAATGACGCATTTGTCAATTGATGTTCGTTTGATGGCTTTCAAATTCTTTGACCTCCTTGTGCAACACTACCCTCTCTCGTTTTCTATGTACTCCGAAAAGGTATTTGTTATAAGATGAAACATGTTTATGTGATAGATGTATATCACATTTCCATTTAGTGGTGTGAAAGTATCGGGAGGCATTGCTATAATATGTTTAGGTGCATTTTTTAAAAAGTGATTAATTTTTTTCATCTACAGATCATCCAACATTACAAAGAGATATTACAGAAGAACCAGTTTAATTTTCATGACAAGGGAAAGCTTAAGAGCGTTCTTGCTGGCCTCGCATACTGTCTCTCCCTGTTGCCCAGGAATAATAACTTGTCACCTCATAATGTACTTGCTAACCTTTATTGCTAGAATTGCACTGCTTAATCAGTTATCGTAATAGTTGTGTTATTTGCTATTCGAATTTATAGTTGTTCTTCCCTCACCTTTTCCTTCTTGCCTTGCTCTTACCAATAGGCTGTTGCTGACCGAAGAATTTTGCATGCTTATGAGTCTGAAGTGCAGGAAGATCGTTCTGGTAAGTGAAAGCAACTGCAATTTGATATTTTCTTTTCTTAACGTATGTTTGCATCTACTATTGTACATGGATGATGTTAAATACTTTTATTACAATCATAGATAACCTGTGGCATAATGTGAATGAAGGAACAAAAAATATATATTAATCGAGGACGTGGCTTACACAAAAATTTTCTGTTCTTTTGCTTTGTGTCTAATTACTTGATTTTTCGAGTTATATGTTTGGTTTTTTCTTTCTATATAAATGTTTACACATTGGTTATATCTTCCTTTTCAGCAGGGTTTGTAGTGACTGCAAACGAGTTGAAGGGACTTTTACCTATATTAGTTGGTGGTCTCCAAGATTTTATGCCTTCAATTCTGACAATGCCTACTTTGGAAGCCCAATCATTTGATTGCGTGCTTTCCATATTGAAAAGTATAGATCTTGTTGTCACTTTTTTTGTTTACGGGAAGGGCGTAAGTGGACAACAAATAAATCCCTTACCACCTTCCAGAGATCAAGATATGTTGCAGATACTTTTGAAGAAGCTATTTGTTGTCTTTCCCTTGAATCCGACGAATCAGTCGTCAGAGAAGGTTTATAAATTTCCTTTTTGCTTTATGTGTTGTTTATTATATTTGTTGGTATTTTTGTATTCATCATCTAATTAAATTGCTTGAACTTTCTTTGTATCTGCAGGACGATAATAGGTATTTTATCTTGAATGTTATAATTTCAGAGATCTTCTTTTGCTTAATTGATTGGTCAGGTCCCCCGTCTGTCTTCTTGGATAAATTCCTAGTGTTCATTGTAGATGCATTATCTGAGAAGGTATGTAATTCGAAACATGTTTATGATATTATAAGCATTTTGTGGCCCTGTTGTAAATTAGAGAAAAAGACATAGAAAGTGACTTGATATGTACAATTATTCAGGTATGCAGCAATATGAATTCCGGCAAAGCTTTTTTCCTGAAGCATTCACTTCCGCTTATTCCTTTCATCCCTAAACTGATCATGCAAGTAGATCCTACATGGAAATCACATATTCTTCAGGTTTGTCACATTCTTTTTCTTCTTGTATAGTTGTATAAAAAGATACTTATTCACAACCAATCGCCATTGTATTATTTATTTGTTGAAGATGTTACTATTGTTTACTTTTTTAATGAAGATTGCCAATGGTACTGATACATATTTTAGGCTTTTACAGAGGTTTTTAAGAAGTGTGATCCAGAGTCTTCAATGAAGCTAGTGTGTCTTTCAGCAATTGAAGAGATGCTATTTCCTGTGAGTTTTTTCGCCTTTTTTTTTTATCTATTTCAAAACCTTGAACTATTTCTTATAAAGCAGCCACTCTGGTAAATTACACCGTTTGTTTACTCATTTTGTTTGCAAGAACATGGCTTGATATTTCCTCCACATTACAGAAAAACACCTGGCTATCTCCAAATACAAGTGATTGTGAAATCATAGAATTTCAGATAACATGGATAAGGGAGATTCCTTTGTTGCTAACCCTTTTGGGTGATAAAAGTCCATCATCGTCCAAGGTATGTGCTCAATCACCACCTTCCAACAGAAGAGATCAAGATATTTGTATATTTTTGTAACTCTACCTTGACTATTGTGATTTTCTGCAGGCTGTACTGCGTCTTCAACTTCACTTAGGACAATGTGCTGTTATGAACTCTCCTCTCTCTCAGGAGCTTGACAACATTCAGTACTCGTTGAGAGAGTTTTACACTACATTCCAAGATGGTAGTAGGAAATATCATGCTTGATCCAGAATCTAAGTGATTATTAGGTAGCCCAATGAATATTTTTTAATAGTCCTTTTTCTTCGGCAGGAGATATTTCGTATGGTCCTTTTATGAAGCTTTCCAGGGAGATTCAGGAACTTTCCATTTGTTGCCTGTATTACTTCTCCTTCATGGACCCATCTCTCCTTCAGTCCCTTGCTGCTTGTTGCTTGAGTGAGTGTTTCAGTTTTCCTCTATCAGTATCATTCACCATTTCTCTTTAAGAAAGTATTATTCAGCAATCTAAGTGCTAAAGGCGAATAGAATAAACCTACAACTAGTGTAGACAAACACATCCCTTCCTGAGAAGTTTTGGTAAATGCTGATGATTTGCAGGTCAAGATCTGGAGCCATTTATTTTGTTTCGCTTCTTGGAAGTGGTGAATTCTTCATATAGAGCTGGACACATCCAGATTGCTGATTATATTAGTTTTCTTATCACGTTGCAGTCTCGATATAAAGTTAATCCTGGTATTAATCTTCTTTTTCTTCTTACTTTGTTGCCAATTCTTGCTACGGACACATATGCTCTTCGTTAGAATTCTGACAAAGCACAAGTAATTCCTAAACGCTTTAATTTGTTTATACATTTGTTCAACAGAAGGCAATTCACTTGCTGTGGGGAGATGTGGGAAGTCAAACTCTGGGTTGTTTAGGTCTGTCACTAGTGCTGTTTGTTGTTATCTATCTCAGATCGGGGACGAGCATCTTGTTTTTAAGATGCTAGAGGGAGCAGTTGTTGATCAAATTGTAAGTTGGCTAAAACCCTCCCGGCCTGATCATACTTCTGGAGTTTGGTTTGATTGCTTATTTGAGAAGTTATCTGCATTCACGATCTTAACGTCTTAAATATTATTTTTTTCCCTCACTTTCAGTCATCTAAACTACCCTTGGAGAACACCTGTGCATTGCTTAGAACGATCCTTACACTTGATTCAAAGCCCACAAAACTTTCTGAACCAAGCATTTCCAAATTAGCCAGCGTCCTTCCAGGATACTTGATAGAAGTTGTTTCAGTAAGTGCTTTCCATGCCCTATAGTTTCATGTCATTTTGTATTTCTACTTTTGTCATAGGGATTATCTGTCTTTTACTTTTTGAAAAGAATCATATGATCTTCCGTAGTACTTTTATTTTTATTATGTTTCTCCGGTCATGCATGATATGATTTACTTTCGTCTACTTAGCCTGATTGGTTTCCAACTCATTATTTGTCAAATGCAGAGTCTTCGAGAAGAAGATTGTGGGTCAAGTAACACCATCCGTACCAACAGAAGCCGTTACTACATTTTGCCTTGTTTTCTATTGTTCTATAGGAGTGAAAAGATTTTAAACCATGTCCTGAATGTGATGACATCTTTCATCTCGGGAAATAAGACACCAACTCTTGATGGTCAAAATGGTCAGGTTACGATTGACCATTCAAGCAGGATAATTGCAGTTGTCCGTGTTCTCTTGCTAATGCATGAGGATGTAAAGGTTTGCCACATATTATCGTCTTACAAGAAAGAGATTGACAGCATGCTGGAGAATTTACTCGCAGTAATGGTAGTCCCTTAAATCTGAAACATCCAGTTTATTATCTCATTAACTTTTCAATTAGAACACCATCCCAAAAACAATGGCAACACCTTATTTTTGAAAATTGATTTACATTGCTTTTTTTTTTTTTTTTTGAAGTATTAGTGACCGACTTCCCTGATATTTATTATGATTATAATGTTGTTGTACAGTCTGATGAAGGATACAGTTTGAACATCGGAGAGAAGCACAAGATACAATGTGCATATGATCGATTAAAGACTCTCAGCGGTAGATGATATGGTTAGAAATGTGAATCAGCAGGCGTTTTTGAAAGGAACTCTTTCATTCATTATTGCATCTAACTTGTAACAAAGTTGGCTGTTGGTGTCCGTGTTAGGGTTGTACCTCCTGCTACTGATGAATATGAGTCCTGGCTTCCGTTAATTATCTTTGCTTCACTGAAAGTGACAGGTATATTATTTTGGGAAATGTTATTTGATGATGCATCAAAGCTTGGCTTGCAATTTTAATTGTTCTGTTTTGTCAGGCATGTGTCCCCGTAGTCTAGTAATGTTATATAATGTAGCGTGAAACATGTAGTAAGGTTGCATATGCGAATAGTTCTAAAGATGTCGTTACAAGTATAGTTTAAATTGATAGCTCTGCCATCTATCTGACTGTTATTTTTGCTGTGACTAGATCCAATGGCCAATGTATATACTAGTTTAGTCCCACATTAAAACCCCACTAAGTAACATAACAAATCAAAGGGCTGAGAATACATGGTTTTTGGAAAACTAAATTGTAGCATTTGCATAAGACTCTTTAAGATGTTCAAGTGCTTGTCGGATGGAAGTGGAATATTTTAAGCATATGAGACGCTCGATATGCCTTTTGAATACCTTCATATTGCTCGTAGTTAATTTCCTTTATCTTCACTTGCTATTTATAACCAAAACAGAAACCATAACAGTTAATAAAAATATGTAATAAACAGTCCCATAACCCTTTTCTCATATCTGAAATAAAGCATTTTTATCACGTTGTAATGGAAAGATTAATCAAGTTGAAAAAGTCAAAACCAGACTTGAGGTGATTTTTCTGGCAGTTTCGATAACTGATGTTGGCAATCCAGCCACTCCTGCTAATAGTAGCCCATAATGTGGAGCTCAAACTGTTTATGTGAATCAAGAAAAATAGAATGCATATATATGTAGCTGTTACTTTGGCAATTGTAAATACATAAAGTTAGATAGATACCTTAAAATCCAATCGATTGTTTTTTACTTCAACATCAAAGTCACATTTGGATATATGGAGGCTAGTTCTGATATGTGTGTGGCAAATATGGTGTAACTGAAACCAAATGAAACCAGTAGTGGAAATAACAGTCAATTCCAAAATATAGTTTAAGCATGGAAAAAAGGAAAAAGATGTGCTTTATATATGTAGAGTTGCTCGTCGTAAATACATTCTTTATAAGGATTGTATGGCTAAGTAGTTACGCTTTGAGTGGTAATAGTGTTTCACAGCAACTCCATGCAATCGCAAAACCATCACAACAAGACTCCTGTTCATATTCAAATAATATATGTTACATAAATGAATAAAGACCCTGATTGTAATGCGGGTATACCTTTCAAAGATATTCTGCAAAATAAAAGCCTTCTCTTTCATCTCTGTCATGAACTGCACATTCAAACTTCTTGCATATGAATAAATCATCATAAGTTCATATACTATAGGTATCTGCATGTCACTGTGATGGATGTACTATGGAACTAGTGTAAACTGAAGTGATCGGGAGTGAATTTAGTCTGTACCGTACTGGAGTTTGATTCAAGGTTATCGACTGTGCCCATCCTTGTGCAAAACGGGCAGGAATGTAGCAACCGATTTGAGCAAGGATAACAATTAGACATATTTGTTGAAGGTATGTACTTTTTCCACTCCTGAACAACGCAATACATTGTTATACTTGAGCTCTAGGCTGTTTCGAAAAGTGGGCAGGAGACATTCAAGAATAAACTAAGCCATATACATTCATTTATCTCCTGGTTCTTTATAATCAATCATTTTACAAAGAGGGAGATAGGAAAATAAATTTATTCTGCAGAACAACACTCTTTTGTTTGTGCAACATGAACAAATTACTGTAAAACAAGAAATATTGAAGCAAACAATATGTTTTCAGCTCAATCAGCCCAGGTCACATATATTTCCTCATAGATGGAAGATTATAAAAGGTTTGTACAAATCAAACTAAATTCAACGCAAGGAGATAATCCAAGGTTCTCCTTTGGGCTCAAGGCAGGGTCGTATACATACAAAAATCCTTTGAAAAAATCAAAAACTGATGGTAGCAACGATGATAATACTCACAATGTATACTGTTCCCATGCTTGATAACCTGAATTTGTCTCAAAAGCATATACAAACATTAGCAGAATTACTAGAGGACACTTTAGATCTGAACAAGTTCCACCTTTCCCTGTATGTCCTTTTGAGGAATATTGAAGTAAAACCCATGTCTGTTGTTTGCAAGGCTGTGTATAGCTGTAATCATCAACCAATTAGATTCTTAAATTATCTAAATTGGTGATAGGTACTGAAAGATGCAAACAGCTTTCTTCTTGGAAATATATACAAATCTGTATGCACCTTCGAGAGAAATATCCAGAGCTGTTTTAAGAACAATAATGCTAGAAATTAGAACCTGGCTCTTTCTAGCATTATCAATAACCAAGACTTCATTAGTAACTTTCTTTGGCTTGAACGAAAAAATGAATAAGTATGTTTGAAACTAATGTAGCATATACTTTAGGCTTTCTACTACATGCACTAACCAGTTTCTTTTGGAAACTTTCCAAGAACCCATAAAACAGCTTCTCATTGGTCATTAATTCATCCTAAAGGTGAGCAGGTATTATCAAGTTAATAGATTATCTATTGCATTATAGCTAATACGTATTAATCGTTTTAAATTACAAGTAGAAACAGGCAAACAGCCAATGAGAAGAGATTAATATACTAGTTGGCGACTGAACTTTCTGGTTACTATCAGACCTCATGTTCTATACAAAAATTCTATAGCCAATCAATCCACCAGACCTCATAAATATACTCCATCATATAGCTAGATTTCCAGATGAATCATTCACTGATATAAAATGAAAATGGCCGTTTCTCAAGATATGTAAAATTTTTCCCCTTAAGAGCAGACTATGGACTTCCTTTATAACTGGTTGTTAATCAAACTTTGAAACTATTATAAAACTAAAAGATAATTACATGTTTAGAATGAACATGCTTTGGGAACACCATCATAAAAGATAAAATGTTATATTTACAAATTCGATGCTTTAAACTAATCTAAAAAACACTATAAAAATTCAAAACCATATAAACTACACTAAAATTCCAACTGCTAACACTCTTGTTACCATTCTTTAACTGGGCTTCACATAATCTTCTTTCATTGTATTCTTCATTCAGGCCCATCATATCCATTTTGTTACCAATCTTGTGCTTTAACAAACAAAGCCCACCATTCCTTCCAATGAAGCAGTAGTCATCTTTTTTATCCTTGCAGCCCAAAAGATGAAGCCCACTAACGTTTTCAATCCAGTAGCATAAGCCTTCAAAAAACTTAAACGTGCTAACCATTTTCCTTCTAGTGCAAGTGCTCCAGCCAACTATTAACCATTTCTCCAAGTATTTCATATGCTTTAAAATCCAGCAATTTACAAGACAATGAGTATCAATATTCCTTTCATGATTACCACAACCATACTTCAAACAATTCCACAACCAAGCATTAAACCAAAGAAAAGTAAACAAGACCAAGATAGTTTGAGAATTACAAAAGACATTATCATTACATAAGTGTTTAGTTTTGACATTATAGTAGCCTAACTCAAACCATGGTCTCTTAGACACCTGCGACCCCTTCATATTGTAAAAGATTCTTCTACTCCATCTTTTGACAGGAAGCCTCCACCATGGTCCAGTTATCTCACTATTCAAACAATCACACCAAGGCTCAAAGTACTCAATTCTAATTGGATAAATGTTTAAACAAAAAGACTCCAACCTTATAACTCCCATTGGGTTCCTAATTGTGCAAAACTCCTGCACTTGAAAGCAAAACACCACACTAAACATGAGCTGATCTTGAGTGAAAGAGAAAGAAGACTCAAATAAAAAGACACCCAAAAACAAAGAAACACCCAGACTGTTGTCCCAAGATCTGCTCTCTACCCCTCTCCCCCTTATTTCCACAACCAAGCCCACCCCATTTCCTACCTCACAACTACTCACAGCCCTCCAAAGAAAGAACCATAAAATGTTCCATGCAAAACTCACAACAAATATCCAGACCCCAGCTTCCACCCAGTCCCAAACCAACCCATCACTCAATATTTGGTGGCTACCTATTCTCTCATAAAAACATTCCAAGCACCAGCACCTAACAACATAATCAAGAAAAGACAGACTCTTACTGTAATAGCTAGCTCCCATATTGTGTTTCATACAATCCTGCAACATCACCTTAATGTAGGGAGAACTTCTACTCCTCTCCCTCACAGAGATTATCAACATCAAATGGTTTAGCTCATTACACAAAGAAATATACCAAGGCTCAAAGACAGTTAAGGGTATGAGAATAAACAAAAATAAAAGACCCATCCTTATATCTCCAAGAAAGTGTTTCACAGTGTTTATCCCAAACACATGCCTAATTCCCACTAAAGCTAGACTCTGGGTACTTGAGACAGAAAAGACTAGAAACAACATTAACAACCATTTTATCAGCAACTTTAAACCAGAAAAGAAAGTACCCCTTACCCTGCTCCCCCTTATAACTCCATACCCATTCCCAAAATTCCTATCCTCACATCTACACACAACACTCTTGGAAAAAGGAAAGAATCTCACATTCACACCACCATCCCCCCTTTTAATCCCATTCCCATCTCTCAATTGAAAGTGGCTACCTAACATAAAAAACTTATTGTTTTTAAGCTCCAATTCCATGCTGTATCCCCTGCACATAGAAGAATAAAACCAAAAATCCAGCAAATTCAATAGACTGTTAGTACCATGAAGATTTTTATTCAAAAGGTTTTGAAAGCCAAAATTGTTATATAGGATCTGTAAAACCAAAATAAAAGGATAAAAGTATTTTGAGTACATTTCCCTTTTAGTATATATCCCTCTATCCCTGTTTTCCTGGAGATTACCAATAAACTCTTCAAACATATCCCAAACCATCCTACCACATTTCTCAATAAAATCAATCTTCATTTAAAAACTTTTGACACATTTTCCATAGTAGTACCTTTATTCAAATGAAAACACCATACTCTTGCAGCCTCTTCAGACTGTTTTGACACAAAAATTTTCAAACCCATAAGTTTCAATCTTACAGTGTTTTTAATGATTAAACATAAATCATCCACTGTTCTTTTTTTATTCTGAAAAGTTCTCAAATTTCTTTCTTGCCAAACATAGTAGACCATGGCACCCAACACCAATCTCTGAATTATACTCCAAATTGATTTATTGATTGGAATGGACTGCATAAAATCAATAATTTTAGGCCAATTGTTGGGTGCATGATCAAGCCTAGCCATTTCCTTCAACTTGTCCCAAACTTTATTGGGAAACTCACATTCAAAAAACAAATGTGAATGTGTGTTAGGTTGTTTATGACAAAAAATACATTTCAAATCATTCTTAGTTTCCCACACTCCAATTTTATCTTGAGTTTTAAGTTTTTCTCTAATAGCAAGCCATACAAAAAAGGAGTGTCTAGGAATACATTGATTAAACCACACCATTTTAAACCATTTAACAACTTCCTGTTCTTCCCTAAAATCTAACCACACATTTTTAATTGAAAAATTACCCACTTTCCCGTGTTTTGATTTCCACAATACCACATCTTTTTTATCATAGATAAGAGTAGGAGGTGGGATATTAAAGAGAAAATCAAATTTTTCAATCCATTCCATGGGCAAAAACCAATCCCCACTAATAACCCTCTCAGAAACTGTGTAGTCAATATTTAAACCCATCTCATATATATTTCTCCTACTGAAGGAATTGTTGGAACGAACCAGGACTTGAGAAGCTTCCAAATGATATTGGAATATATAAAAGCATTGCCGGTAAGGACTTGGGAATCTTCCAAAATATATATCTGTAGAAGGATTGTGAACTGCCACTCGTCAATCTCAAGACCGGTCTCACATTACAGAGCATATATATGTATAAGTATGTAGAAATATGTTAGATTAAAGATAGGGAATTAGGCCCGCAAAATTCATATTCAAGTTGATTTTCAGGTTTGCTCTTACTAATACTTTATTTTATACTCTCAGAACATTAATTTACAAAAGGCTATTAATGAATCGCATCCATAGACTTGAGGCTTTATTGTATAGAATAACAACTTACTGTTTATTGCAAAAGACTTTTATAAAGAGTAGGGTACCATACTCAAACAATGTTATTCATGCAAAATTTTGTTTTATCTAGCATTCACACACAACAGATTAATATTTTCCTATTTCTCGGTTTATCTGCCTATCTTGTACATTTTTCAACCAGAATTTAGTATCTGAATAACAACCCTTTTGCAGACGGGACAAGAAACAGACTTCATTTTAGTCTCATGTACATGATCGGGAATTGAAACTAGCAGAAGGGAGCAGGTTCTGAGAGCCAAGAAGGTGTTTTTTTTCTTGTATATTTATATGTAATATCATGATACATCAACTAACTTATCTCTGCTGGTTGAGATCTCTATAGGCCGGAGAGGATTCCCTGAGAAGATCAGGCCTTGGGTACACAATAATTCGCCCTGGCCCGTTAATGGTGAGTACTTCACAGCTGCTAGTTTTTAGAGTTTATGTGGGTATGTAACATACATGTATACCTACATGCATACATATGTGTATTACGACAATAGTGGTGTGTTCAATTTACCTGGGCGTTATATTGTCATTCGTCAGTTGTTAATTTATCAAATATTGTGTCAGTTTTTTGGGTCTTGTGAAGAATTACCATACCTACAAGGAAGCTTTTTTTAGTCACTTTATATGAATTTTTACTAAAAACAACCTATTGGGTTAAATTATCAGGAAGAACCCGGGGGACAACGAGCTCTCATTTTTGATCAAGGAAACAGAATATCTCAGGTGGGAATAGTGATAGCTAACTAATAAATAGTTCGTCATTAATGATATGCTGCTTAAGCTTAATTAGCCACTTATTACTTGTAGGGGATCAGTTGTGCTGACGTGGCTGATATCTGTGTAAAGGCATTGCATGACTCAACTGCAAGGAACAAGAGCTTCGATGTGGGTAACATAGTATCTACTTTACTCCGTAATGACTTTTATTGAATCAAGTGATATAATCAGATTATGAACAGGTATGCTATGAATATGTTGCTGAGCCCGGGAAGGAGTTGTATGAGCTGGTAAGACGATAAAGTTGATCTCACATTACTTTATAAGTTTAATTAGAAGAATACGCACTTTTATTTTAATATAGTACCAAGCTGCATGAGGATATTCTAACACTGTCTGTTTCATGTATTCCATTTGATAATATTCGTTTCTAGGAAGAAAGCCGATGCTTATATGTGTTTCCTTGCGTAGGTGGCATATCTACCCGACAAAGCAAATAACTACCTCACACCAGCATTATCAGCTTTGGAAAAGAACACATAAACCATCAGCTGACTCGGGATAATGTACATACGTCTTTTACTACTCGTAAGACGTGGGGACGAAACTAAATCCCCACCCCTGATGATTTTGGCTGTAATATCACGTGAATCAACAAATACAATTTTTTTTTCTCTTTGGCTTTTATACTTGTTTGATTTGGGATGAGGTATACGAAAATGCTTGTTAAACTTGAACTTAAAAAGAAACAAATAGAGCAACTCACACCTGCCAGTGGCCATTATGTTTCTGTGTGTTTGTGTTAATAAATACAGAAACTTAATATTCCTTACTAAATTTTTTATAGTGTTTTGTAGATGTAAGAAAAGTAAACTTAAAATATTTGTTGTAGACTAGGATGTAATCGGTGACAACCGCGTTGTTGAAGTACTAATTTGGTGTTTTATTTGTTCTTTTATTTATCCATGTTTTTGTTTTGAACTCGTTATTATCTGTTTTTCCGTTTTTCACGCGTATTTGTTTAGTCGAGTTTATATTATTTAACGTTTTGTCCTTCGTGACGGAAACATTTTAATACCTAAGTGCCTAGTAGATATAAGTATGCTCGTAAGATAAGTTAGGGTGATTTATGCCTTCGATTATACGATTAAGATTAACGTTAAAAATATTTTACAAAATTGACTTTTAAAGAGGTTAACGTTAAGTTCATCATTGCAAATTCAATCCTTTTAACGAGCAGTTAACACAAGTTAACGGGCAAAGGACTGCGCCGCAATCATTATGGAGTTTATAAACTTATGTCCTTAAATGAGTCATAACTTTATTTTGATAAATCTATAAGTCCAATAAAACGATTTTAGACCACTCATAACCGTTGTCTCAATTAAAACGGTCCGTTTTTACACATAATAAACTGAAAACCCAATAACAATCAACCATGGGCAACTGTCAAATATATTCATTTGCAAAAACGAAATGTAGAATGTTTTTTTTATCCAAATAATAATTAACCAAATTTAGTTATGAAAGCGAAAATCATTTCCACCAAAGCCTCATTCAACATACAAATAATCAATCAATTATTAACTTCTACAACAAACAAACAAAAAAACTTTATAAACCCTAATATTATTCACAAATTGAACCTCTGATGTGAAGCTAACCTTATACAACAACAACAAGAAACCTATATATACACCAACATCAAATAATATTAAAAATCCTGAAATTGGTTAATAAAATATTAATAGGTAACTAAGACTATGTGACACCTCATCAACTCTCTTCCTGAGTTTAGTAGAAGTGAAAAGAAAATAATTTAACTGAAAAGAAAGAGAAGAAAGGAGATAATCTTTTTAAAAATGTGTTCCCGAGTCGAAAGTATTTGGAGAGAAAAGAAAGAAAAAAAAACTCATATAAAATTTAATCTATATTCAAAGATACAATAGATGAACTTTATAAACACTATTAAAAAAAGAGAAAAAAAGAGTAGCGCCGAATAGGTTCTCCCACACACGATCTGTAAAGAGTAGCTCATCGTTGACCATGCATTCCTGAGAAAAGAAACCCCTTAACTATAGAAACGAGTCAAGGTGGATTGGCCTACACTAGCACTTCCGCGCAATAATTCTACCAAACTTACTAAATAAAAAAAAAGGAGCAATAGCTTCCCTCTTGTTTTATCAAGAGGCCGTTTGATGGTAAAAGACGAATTGAAATCTAAGTAGCGGTAATTCCAAAGATTTCCCCTAAAAACATCCGAAAGTTATTCTTTGTGGCGATAATTCCAAAATATCAAGTCGTCTTAGTCGTCTTTAACCCGATCAGGAAAGAATAAGTAGCTCTACTTTGTTACAATAGTTTGTAAAGTAAGTGAAGTTCTCCTATCAGCTTAAAAAGGGCTTTCTCAGGTCGACCTTTCTTTAGGTTAAATTTGTTGTTGTTGTGACACCTCATTAACTCCCTTCTTTATATAACACTCAAAAGCTTTTTTTAGGAGTTTATGAACTTATCTCCTTAAATGAGTCATAACTTTATATAAATTTATATGTCCAATAAACGATTTTAGACCACTCCTAACCGTTGTCTCAATTGAAACGGTCTGGTTTTACACATAATAAACTGAAAACCCGAAAACAATCAACCATTTGCAACTTTCAAAGATATTCATTTGCAAAAACGAAATGTAGAATGTTTTTTATCCAAATAATAATTAACCAAATTTAGTTATAAAAGCGAAAATCATTTCCACCAAATCCTCGTTCAACATAAAAATAAGCAATCAAATAATTCTACCAAACTTACTAAATAAAAAAAAGGGAGCAATAGCTTCCCTCTTGTTTTATCAAGAGGCCATTTGATAGTTAGAGGCGAATTGAAAGCTAAGCAGTGGTAATTCTAAAGATTTCCCGTATAAACATCCGAAAGTTCTTCTTTGTGGCGATAATACCAAAATATCAAGTCGGCTTAGTCGTCTTTAACCCGGTCAGGAAAAAATAAGTAGCTCTATTTTGTTACAATAGTTCTTAAAATAAGTTAAGTTCTCCTATCAGCTTAAAAAGGGCTTTCTCGGGTCGACCTTTATTTAGGTTAAGTTTGTTGTTGTTGTGAAACCTCATTAACTCTCTTCCTTATAAAACATTCGAAAGCTTTTTTTAGGAGTTTATGAACTTATGTCCTTAAATGAGTCATAACTTTATTTTGATAAATTTATAAGACCAATAAAACGATTTTAGACCACTCCTAACTGTTGTCTAAATTGAAACGGTCTAGTTTTACACATAATAAGCTGAAAACTAGGGGTGTCAAAAAAACCCGAACCCGATTGACCCGACCCGACCCTAACCCGAATAAGCTTATTAGGGTCGGGTTATTCGGGTCTAGACTTTGCGATCGGGTTATTCGGGTCAACCCGATTAACCCGAAACTTATTTAGGGTCGGGTTTCGGGTCTTTTTAAGCATCAATATTCGGGTTCGGGTCAACCCGAATAACCCGAATAAATTTTTTTCTTTGTTTTAATCCTTTTACTAATAAGCTTAATAATATTTTATACAATTCATTAATGAATTGATAAGTAAAAGGTCGATCCTTTCTCGAAATAAAAACGTTACATATGTTTCTTCTTACTTCCTACTCTTTGAAAAGTTAATTTTTTTGTTTTACAAAACATAACTTCACATTAAAGGTTGTAATCGAACTAACTCGTAAATTTTATATAGTAAATGGTTGAACCTTTTTTTATGAATGTTTGGGGTTTTTATATGTTAGTAGTCAAATAAATATTTATAAAATTCATGTAAACAACTAATAGTGGCGAAAATATGTTACGGTAAGTGCATTATTTCTTTTTTGGATTATATTTTTAGCATTTTTTGTATATAATATAATTGCAACATTATATATTTCCTATTTAATATTCATCATAACTTTAAAAGCATTAAAAATTTTGTTTGGTCCCTACTATTTTGCTCCTTAAGAAATCGTTTATTGGAAATTATTTTGCCCATTCATGAACTAATAGCTATCTACTAATTTGGACAAAGTTTATTATACATTTTATTTTCATCCAACCCGAACCCGAATACACCCGACCCGAATAAACCCGAACCCGAATAGACCCGAACCTTATTAGGGTCGGGTTGCGGGTCATGTTTTGAGTTTTAAAAACCCGATTAGACCCGACCCGATTAAGCTTATTCGGGTCGGGTTAACCCGATTAACACCCCTACTGAAAACCCAAAAACAAACAACCATTGGCAACTGTCAAATATATTCATTTGCAAAAACAAAATATAGAATGTTTTTATCCAAATAATAATTAACCAAATTTAGTTATGAAAGCGAAAATCATTTCCACCAAAGCCTAGTTCAACATACAAATACGCAATCAATTATTAACTTCTACAACAAACAAATAAACAAACTTTATAAACCCTAATATTATTCACAAATTGAACATGTGATGTGAAGATAACCTTTATGATTCCCCAATTAGAAATACAACAACAACAAGAACCCTATATATACACCAACATCAAATAATATTAAAAATCCGAAAATGTGGTAATATAATATTAATCGGGCCTGAATTTAGTAGAAGTGAAAAGAAAATAATTTAAAAGAAAAGAAAGAGAAGAAAGCAAATAATTTTTTCAAAAATGTGTTCCCGAGTTGAAGGTATTTGGAGAGAAAAGAAAAAGAAAAAAAAAACTCATATCAAAGTTTAATCTATATATAAAAAAACACTCATAGGGTCACGCGGTAGTGCTGGTCGTAACTGAACATTCAATCCCTTCCCAGAATAGGTAACTACTCCCATATCCCGCAAAAATCAGACATCGATTGATTTCATCTCTGGCTCCTCGTGTAAATTCTGGACAATTACCCTACACTACCACTTCCGCGCAATAATTCTGCCAAAGGTACTAAATAAAAAAAAGGAGAAATAGCTTCTCTCTTGTTTTATCAATAGGCCGTTTGATGGGCAGGGGCAAATTGAAAGCGAAACAGTGGTAATTCAAAAGATTTCCCCTAAAACATCCAAAAGTTCTTCTTTGTGGCAAAAATACCAAAATATCAAGTCGGCTCAGTCGTCTTTGACCTGGTCAGGAAAAAAATAAGTAACTCTACGTTGTTACAATAGTTCTTAAAGTAAGTGAAGTTCTTCTATTAGCTTAAAAAAGGCTTTCTCAGGTGGACCTTTCTTTAGGTTAAGTTTGTTGTTGTTGTGACACCTCATTAACTCTCTTCCTGAGTTTAGTAGAAGTGAAAAGAAAATAATTTAACAGAATAGAAAGAGAAGAAAGCAAATAATTTTTTCAAGAATGTGTTCCCTAGTTGAAGGTATTTGGAGAGAGAAAAAAGAAAAAAAAACTTATATCCAAGTTTAATCTATATTCAAAGATACAATTATGAACTTTATAAACATAATTAAAATAAAGAGAAAAAAACCCTTATATAACACTCGAAAGCTTTTTTTAGGAGTTTATGAACTTATGTCCTTAAATGAGTCATAACTTTATTTTAATAAATTTATAAGGCTAATAATACGATTTTAGAGCACTCCTAACTGTTGTCTCAATTGAAACGTTCTGTTTTTACACATAATAAACTGAAAACGCAATAACAATCAACCATTGGAAACGGTCAAATATATTCATTTGCAAACACGAAATGTAGAATGTTTTTTATCCAATTAATAATTAACCAAATTTAGTTATGAAAGTGAAAATCATTTCCACCAAAGCCCCGTTCAACATACAAATAAGATATCAATTTTTCACAAATTGAACCTGTGATGTGAATCTAACCTTTCTGATTCCCCAATTTGAAATACAACAACAACAACAACAAGAAACCTTTATATACACCAACATCAAATAATATTAAAAATCTCAAAATTGGTTAATAAAATAGTAATAGGTATACTAAGACTATGTGACACCTCATTAACTCTCTTCCTCAGTTTAGTAGAAGCGTAAAAAAAAAACAATTTAACAGAAAAGAAAGAGAAGAAATCAAATATTTTTTTCAAAAATGTGTTCCCGAGTTAAAGGTATTTGGAGAGAAAAGAAAGAAAAAAAATCATATCAATCTTTAATCCATATTAAAAAAAACTCATGGGGTCTCGCGGTAGTGCTGGTCGTAACTTAACATTCACTCCCTTCCCAGAATAGGTAACTACCCCCATATCCCGCAAATATCAAGAATCGATTGATGTCATCTCCGTACAGGTTTTCCATAATCAAATAACATAATTTTTAGTTTACACATCTTTTTGTCTATGCTCGTGCATAGATATTCACGGGTTTATGTGATTTCCTTGATTTTACCATATATTTCTCGTACGGATACCGATGGAGATAATTCAATTAGGGAATGAAATTAGACACAAAGAGCTACAATTTACAGGTTTTCCATAATCAAATAACATAATTTTTAATTTTCACATCTTTTTGTCTATGCACGTGAACATGTATTCACGAGTTTGTGTAATTTCCTTGATTTGGCCATATATCTTTCTCGTACGGATACCGATGGAGGTAATTCAATTTGGGAATGATATTAGACACCAAGAGCTACAATATACAAGTTTTCCATAATCAAATAACATAATTTTTATTTTTCACATCTTTTTGTATATGCTCGTGAGCAGGTATTCACGAGTTTGTGTGATTTCCTTGGTTTCGCCATATTTTTCTCGTACGGATACCAATGGAGGTAGAATCAATTTGGGAATGAATATAGACACCAAGATCTACTATATACAGGTTTTCCATAATCAAATAACATAATATTTATTTTTCACATCTTTTTGTCTATGCGCGTGAACAGGTATTCACGAGTTTGTGTGATTTCGTTGATTTCGCCATATTTTTCTCGTACGGATACCGATGGAGGTAGAATCAATTTGGGAATGATATTAGACACCAAGATCTACTATATACAGGTTTTCCATAATTAAATAACATAATATTTATTTTCACATCTTTTTGTCTATGCTCATGAACATATATTTACGAGTTTGTGTGATTTCCTTGATTTGACCATATTTTTCTCGTACGGATACCGATGGAGGTAGAAGTAATTTGGGAATGATATTAGACACCAAGAGCAAGTATATACATGATAATATTTATTTTTCACATCTTTTTGTCTATATTCGTGAACAGGTATTCACGAGTTTGTGTGATTTCCTTGATTTGGCCATATTTTTCTTGTACATATACCGATGGAGGTAGAATCTATTTGGGAATGATATTAGACACCAAGAGCTACTATATACAAGCTTTCCATAATCGAATAACATAATTTTTTATTTTTCACATCTTTTTGTCTCTGCTCGTGAACAAGTATTCACGAGTTTGTGTGATTTCCTTGATTTGGCCATATCTTTCTCGTACGGATACCGATGGTGGGAAAATCAATCTGGGAATGATTTTAGACAGCAAGAGCTAATATATATAGGTTTTCCATAATCAAATAACATACTTTTTATTTTTCACTTCTTTTTATTTTTGCTCGTGAACAGGTATTCACGAGTTTGTGTGATTCCGTTGTTTTGGCCATATTTTTCTCGTACGGATACCAATGGAGGTAGAATCAATTTGGGAATGAATATAGACACCAAGACCTACTATATACAGGTTTTCCATAATCAAATAACATAATATTTATTTTTCACATCTTTTTGTCCATGCTCGTGAACATGTATTCACGAGTTTGTATGATTTCCTTGATTTGGCCATATCTTTCTCGTACGGATACCGATGGAGGTAGAATCAATTTGGGAATGATATTAGACACCAAGAGCTACTATATACAGGTTTTCCATAATCAAATAACATAATTTTTATTTTTCACATCTTTTTGTCTATGCCCGTGAACAGGTATTCACGAGTTTGTGTGATTTCCTTGATTTCATCATATTTTCTTGTAAGGATACCGATGGAGGTAAAATCAATTTGGGAATGATATTAGGCCCCAAGAGCTACTATATACAGGTTTTCCATAATCGAATAACATAATTTTTTTTCACATCTTTTTCTCTATGCTCGTGAACAGGTATTCATGAGTTTGTGTGATTTCCTTGATTTGGCCATATCTTTCTCGTACGGAAACCGATGGAGGTAGAATCAATTTGGGAATAATATTTGACACCAAGAGCTACTATATACAGGTTTTCCATAATCATATAACATAATTTTTATTTTTCACATCTTTTTTTCTATGCTCGTGAACAGGTATTAACGAGTTTGTGTGATTTCCTTGATTTGGCCATATTTTTTCTCGTACGGATACCGATGGAGGTAGAATTAATTTAGGAATAATATTAGACACTAAGAGCTACTATATACAGGTTTTTCATAATCAAATAAAATAATTTTTATTTTTCACATCTTTTTGTCTATGCTCGTGAAAAGGTATTCACGAGTTTTTGTGATTTCGCCATATTTTGCTCGTACGGATACCGATGGAGGTAGAATCAATTTGGGAATGATATTAGACACCAAGATCTACTATATAAAGGTTTTCCAATATCAAATAACATAATATTTATTTTTCACATCTTTGTGTCTATACTCGTGAATTCACGAGTTTGTGTGATTTCCTTGATTCGGCCATATTTTTCTCGTACGGATACCGATTGAGGTAGAATCAATTTGTGAATGATATTAGACCCCAAGAGCTACTATATACAGGTTTTCCATAATCGAATAACATAATTTTTTATTTTTCAAATCTTTTTGTCTCTACTCGTGAACAAGTATTCACGAGTTTGTGTGATTTCCTTGATTTGGCCATTTCTTTCTCGTACGGATACCGATGGAGGGATAATCAATTTGGGAATTGTTGTCACACCCCGCTAAAGCGGAAACACGAGATGTGAAGAGCAAAGAATCATTCCACGGATTATACAAAATTCAACGGTCCAAGTCATTTAGATTAAAAATGGAAAAGTACTAAAGTTCAAAAGATACAACCAAGATTCAATGTTAAGACAACAGTACAATAATAAAATATTTCCAATAAAAATTCCCAAAAGATAAAAGGTCTCATTCCCGGATTACACTTCACATAACTGGCTTGACCCGCCTGAGCAATGCACTTCATAACTTACGCTTAGTTCCTGAAACATGAGATAAAATGTCAACTACGAAAACGTAGTGAGTGAGTTACAGTTTATAAGTTGACCAAAGGTTTCTAATAAAAGTTCGACAAGTATATATATATGTACAAAGTTTTCCAAAAGAAGTAAGCGGATAAGCAATCGCTTAAAGGTAGTTTATATACTGTCGTAATAGTTCAATTCAAGAGTTTAATGTTCATAAAAGTTCGTGAGAAGTTCAAAGTCCCTAAGAGTTCAAGATCGGTTCAAAGTTCATAAAAGTTCAAGATCAGTTCCAAGTTCAAGTCGCGTAGCAAGCGGTAAAAGTGCGTAGTCATTACCTCAGCGATGGATTAATCCACATGTGTAAGACGGCAGGTAGTCGTTACCTCAGCGGTGGATTAATCCACATGTGTAAGACAGCAAGTGTAAGTAGTCATTACCTCAGCGGTGGATAAATCCACATGTGTAAGACAGTAAGTGTGAGTAGTCATTACCTCAACGGTGGATAAATCCACATGTGTAAGACAGTAAGTAAGCATATGCGTAAATAATAAAGACCTATGATTCTCGAGTTGTACCAACCACTAAGCTTAATATAACGTAAGATTTTGCACACTAATCCGATTCTGGTCCGAACACGCCCCTAGTTTCAGTCTAAAGATCTAGTTCATAAGAACTTAGTAATATGTACTCAGGTTGCTACCCATAAGCAAGGAGTGACCGCTCCTAAGTATCGATACCCATATTTACTAACGCCTATTGTTAATAGTGTGAAGGGAGTAGTTTCTAAAAGAGTGCAGGGCACTTTGTACTTCTGTTTCTAAAAATAGGTCGTTTGTACTTACGGCGTTTATATTCTCACCCAGGGTTTGCTCCAAATACAATCAAGCTATCATCGTCAAATCAAATATCCAAAAAGGCAAACCTAAGTAGTCTAAAGTAAGCCAATTCGGACAGATGATATCGTCTACGCATATTAGTTCGCAAAGTTCCAAAATAGTCCAATAGTTCTCAAAGGTTCCAAAAGTCGTACAGTTGCAAAGTTCGTAAAGGTTTCCAAAAATTTTCGCAATAGTTGTACAAGTTCATAAAAGTAGTAGAGGTTCATAAAAGTAGTAAAGATCCAAAAGAGTTTCAAAGACAATTAGCTCATAAGCATCGTTCGCAAGTTTAAGTGCACAAAACAGTTTCACAAGCAAAAGTATCGTTCACAAAAGGTTTGATCTCATATTTCCCCCAAAAAGAGTACTTAAAATGTAATAGTATAGAAGGGTGTAAATCACGGTTTGCGAAGAATAGCACAATAGAGAGAGAGCGGTCGGAACGGGTCGAAATGGGTCGGAATCACGGAACTCCTATGGTAATACCAAGATTGAATGAGTATGAATGTTTACAAGTTTATAATGTCATTAGTTAACGAAAATGCGTTTAATATAAGTGTTGGTTTTTAGGTCTATCGAAAACCGGGCAGCGCTTCCGCGCCAAAATCTTTAAATCCAATTTTTAAACACTTTCCCGCTTAACAATTTCCAAAACATTTCACGTATGTTTACTAATACAATGTCATATAAAACTTGTTCATTTAGTCCTTTTATATGTAAGTTACACTCATTACAGATTATAGTTCATAAATTTAGTTTTGAACATAAGTTTAAAGCATCAAGTTTAGAGTTACGCTCAATAACGGCTTAAATAAGGTTTTGTAACAAGTCTGCACCACGACCGCCTCGCGGTGGAGGGACTGCGCCGCGGTCAGGAGTCACCACGACCGCCTCGCGGTGGAGGGACTGCGCCACGGTCATAGGTTCACCACGACTGCCTCGCGGTGGAGGCACCGTGGCGCGGTCGCGAGACAAATGCTTTTCCCAAAAATCGTTTTTGATGAAATTTGATGTTTTTAAGTTGGATTTTGACATGCAACCAGAGATACACCTAAATAATGGATGTCTTATAGTTTATTTAGTGTTTTTAACCACAAATATATAGATCTAACCATACATTTTGCAAAAACCCGTTTTTGTTCATAAATGGTCAAAAATCTCCATATAAACTCATTTTTAGGTGTTAGATGATACATGCAATGAGTATAAACTATAAAGACAGAAGTTTTGAAGGATGTATACCGAGAGTAAAGTGGTTTGAAGGTGATTGGAGTGAACCCTTGATGATTTTGACCCAAAAAGCTTAGAAATGAACTTTTGACCCAAATATATGCAACCCCTTTCTTCCTCCTTGATTGATGAACGATTTGGTGTGTTTTTATGCCTTTTGAGAAGTTGGGGTTTGAGCTACTTAGTCGGTAAAACAAGGAAGAAAGGTTATATTACTGGATTTTTGAAGTGAAAGTCACTGGAAGTTGATGATGTGTGTGTGTGTTTTTGAGAGCTAGTAGAGAGAGTATTAGTGAAGTGTTTGTTGTGTGTGTGTTGTAATGTGTTTGTGTTGTGTTATGGTAGCCATATGAGATATTTACTGGACTTTTAAAAAGTCTTGGGCTCTAAAAAAAAAACCTAGAATAAATCGTGGGTTTAAGTTTGAGTCCAAAAGGTTTAGCTTTTAAAAGTTAACAAAAATGGTTGTCTGTGCACTCCACCGCGGCGCGGTTGGAGGACAGATTTATGCCTTTTTCGTTTTTCGTTCGTTCCATTGTTAAGCGTTTTCGTTAGTTGAGAGTTTCCGGTTATTTTAAATAGGAACTTAGACAAGTCCCCTAGGTGTTTTCTTGGTATTAGGATTCATTTATGATTCCGATTTCGATTCCGACACACACACGTTTACGAGACAAGTAAGGATAAAAATCGATTCATAGTTAACTCAAAGATAGAGAATGCGGTTTTCACCGGAAATAAGACGGTTGTCACATTCTCCCCGGGTTGAAAAGAATTTCGTCCCGAAATTTAGTTCGCCTTATCGGGAGGAGGAATCTCTGGAAAAAAAATGTGGATACTTCTGACGAATCTGTCTTCACATTCTTATGTGAATCCGTGACCATGTCAAGAATTTCCACCGAAGCTTGATAATAGATGTACGACTTTGCCTGGGTTGTTTGACCTCTCGGTCCACAATCTCAAGTGGTGCATTAATGAAATTGAGTCTGGCATCGATTTTGACCTTGTCTAGAGGGATGACGACGGTCTTATCGGATATACACTTTTCTAGTGAGAGAAATGGAACATATATGAACGTTTAAAGGAATCTGGGGAAGTTAAAGACGGTAAGCAATTGGACCGATATGTCCTAAGACTTAGCTTGAACCGGTGTACTTAGGGCTCAGTTTGCCGCGTTTCCAGAAACAGGCTACCCCCCTTTCATGGCGATATCTTGGGAAGTACTTTATCGCCATCCCGGGAGTCGAGGGTTTTTCTTCTGTTTGGTTATGTAGCTCTTCTGCCGGGTACGAGATGCTTACAGTCCCTCACGGGTAGAGGGAGACGTCGGACCTTGCAAGTTGTCAATCGTCAGCTTCCAGCCAACATGGCGGTGATCGACACTTGCGCCCATATAGAGATTGAAGGGTGCGCACTTAGTGCTGGCATGGAGGCCGTTGTCATAGGTGAACCCGACCAAAGGAAGGCGGGTGACTTGACTTCCTACGAAAGAAACTTATATATGCTCTCAACATTTCTCTAAACAATTGGGTCGTCTTTTCATTCTGACCGTCGGTCGTAGGGTGGTGTGAGGTGATGAGGTCTAGTCGCGTCCCTAGCGATTCTCAGGAGGGCATTTCGAAGAGAACGGGACGTAGATCGACTATCCTTATCGGAGATGATGGAGAGATGGGTTTCGATATTTCGCCTTGACCTTGGAGCAAGAGGGGCACTTGCTATGTGCAAGGCAACATCATTTTTCATGTTCGGCCACGAACAATGTTCTCGGGAATCCTTGTACAACAAGTCGGATCCCGGATGAATGGAATAGCGAATTCGGTGGCCCTTGACGGAAATGGGTTTACAAAGACCTTCGGATTTTCGAACTCATGCTCGGAGCTTGGCGTAACGGGTCACGTTTAGCCTGAGTTCGAATTCCTTCTAGGTTGACCATAGAACCTGGGAAACGTACTTCTCGGGGTCCAAGTTCACGCTTCGGGAAGTTGGGCGTACGGTTCCCGACCGCTGGGAAGTTCGAGAATGAGTTTAAGGCGTCTCACATGGTCTTCCTTGAGTAGGTGAGAGCGTTAACCATGAATATGGTTACTAATTGTCTAAGTACGGCCTACACACTTTGTTCATTAAGTCCATGAATACCGTTAGTGTGTTGGTTAGGCCACTTGACAGAGGGGAAACTCGCATTGTTCACATCGAGTTTGGGATGCGGTTTCTTTTTTTTTAGGAATGGCGGTTATACTGTCACGAATCTGGTGATAACCCGAACGGAGGTCGATTTTTGAGAAGCAAGTTGCATCATGCAACTGGTCTAATAGGAAGTCGATTCTTGGGGGTGGTTATCGGTTCCGGACGGTCAGCTTGATAGGTTCACGACGATCGGTATACAAGCGGAAGGGTCCGTCTTCCTTTTTGGTAGGAAAATTGGGGCTTTCCATGTGAAAGAACTTGGGCGGATAGAACTAGGGTCTAGAAGTTCCTACAGCGGCCTTGGCATTTCGGGTGGTGCTAGACGGTAGGGTGTCTTGGCAACCGATGCTGTGTCAGGAACGAGGTCTATTCGGAATTTTCACTTGTCGATTCGGCGGTAGCCCCGACAATTTCTCAGGAAAGACTCTGGGTGGTCCTTGACTACATGATTATCTCGGACTCGGCTTTCCTCAGGTTTAAGCTCGACGACGTGGGCGAGGGATGCATCGCAGTCCTTCTCGAGGCACTTGCGCATTTTTCAAGGGATACATGTTGTGAAGTTGTCATCCAAGTTTGTCCTCCTGAACGACGGGAGTTTCATTTCCTGAATAGGAATACGGGCGAGTTTGTCGAAACGGACTGTCCTGGCTCGGAAGTGAGATAACCAGTCCATCTCAACGATAGCGTCAAGGCTTGATGGTTCGAATGGGACTAGATCGATAGAGAAAGGTTTTAGGCCAAAGATGTATCGGGTATCCTAAGATTGTATTCGTAGCTTCGTCTATTGACCGCTGGCATATTCGATAGAAAGCTATCTGTCATAGCTTTAGGTCCTATGTTGATGAGGGGTCTAATTTCTAAGGAGGCAAAGTTTCTTTCAGTTCCTGAATCAAAGAATCATTCCACGGATTATACAAAATTCAACGGTCCAAGTCATTTAGATTAAAAATGGAAAAGTACTAAAGTTCAAAAGATACAACCAAGATTCAATGTTAAGACAACAGTACAATAATAAAATATTTCCAATAAAAATTGCCAAAAGATAAAAGGTCTCATTCCCGGATTACACATCACATAACTGGATTGACCCGCCTGAGCAATGCACTTCATAACTTACGCTTAGTTCCTGAAACATGAGATAAAGTGTCAACTACGAAAACGTAGTGAGTGAGTTAAAGTTTATAAGTTGACCAAAGGTTTCTAATAAAAGTTCGACAAGTATATATATAAGTACAAAGTTTTCCAAAAGAAGTAAGCGGATAAGCAATCGCTTAAAGGTAGTTTATATACTGTCGTAATAGTTCAATTCAAGAGTTTAATGTTCGTAAAAGTTCGAGACAAGTTCAAAGTCCCTAAAAGTTCAAGATCGGTTCACAGGTCATAAAAGTTCAAGATCAGTTCCAAGTTCAAGTCGCGTAGCAAGCGGTAAAAGTACGTAGTCATTACCTCAGCGGTGGATTAATCCACATGTGTAAGACGGCAGATAGTCGTTACCTCAGCGGTGGATTAATCCACATGTGTAAGACAGCAAGTGTAAGTAGTCATTACCTCAGTGGTGGATAAATCCACATGTGTAAGACAGTAAGTGTGAGTAGTCATTACCTCAGCGGTGGATAAATCCACATGTGTAAGACAGTAAGTAAGCATATGCGTAAATAATAAAGACCTATATTCTCGAGTTGTACCAACCACAAAGCTTAATATAACGTAAGATTTTGCACACTAATCCGATTCTGGTCCGAACACGCCCCTAGTTTAAGTTTAAAGATCTAGTTCGTAAGAACTTAGTAATATGTACTCAGGTTGCTACCCATAAGCAAGAAGTGACCGCTCCTAAGTATCGATACCCATATTTACTAACGGCTATTGTTAATAGTGTGAATGGAGTAGTTTCTAAAATAGTGCGGGGCACTTTGTACTTCTGTTTCTAAAAATTGGTCAATTGTACTTACGGCGTTTATATTCTCACCTAGGGTTTGCTCGAAATACAATCAAGCTATCATCGTCAAATCAAATATCCAAAAAGGCAAACCTAAGTAGTCTAAAGTCAGCCAATTCGGACAGATGATATCGTCTATGCATATTAGTTCGCAAAGTTCCAAAATAGTCCAATAGTTCTCAAAGGTTCCAAAAGTCGTACAGTTGCAAAGTTCGTAAAGGTTCCAAAAAGTTTCGCAATAGTTGTACAAGTTCATAAAAGTAGTAGAGGTTCATAAAAGTAGTAAAGATCCAAAAGAGTTTCAAAGACAATTAGCTCATAAGCATCGTTCGCAAGTTTAAGTGCACAAAACAGTTTCACAAGCAAAAGTATCGTTCACAAAAGGTTTGACCTCATATTTCCCCCAAAAAGAGTACTTAAAATGTAAGAGTAGAGAGGGGTGTAACTTACGGTTTGCGAAGAATAGCACAATAGAGAGAGAGAGAGCGGTCGGAACGGGTCGAAATGGGTCGGAATCACAGAACTCCTATAGTAATACAAAGACTGAATGAGTATAAATGTTTACAAGTTTATAATGTCATTAGTTAACGAAAATGCGTTTAATATAAGTGTTGGTTATTAGGTCTATCGAAAATAGGGCAGCGCTTCCGCGCCAAAATCTTTAAATCCAATTTTTAAACACTTTCCCGCTTAACAATTTCCAAAACATTTCACGTATGTTTACTAATACAATGTCATATAAAACTTGTTCATTTAGTCCTTTTATATGTAAGTTACACTCATTACAGATTATAGTTCATAAATTTAGTTTTGAACATAAGTTTAAAGCATCAAGTTTAGAGTTACGCTCAACAACGGCTTAAATAAGGTTTTGTAACAAGTTTAGAGTTGCGCCACGGTCAGGAGTCACCATGACCGCCTCGCGGTGGAGGCACCGTGGCGCGGTCGCGAGACAGATGCTTTTCCCAAAAATCGTTTTTGATGAAATTTGATGTTTTTAAGTTGGATTTTGACATGCAACCAGAGATACACCTAAATAATGGATGTCTTATAGTTTATTTAGTGTTTTTAACCACAAATATATAGATCTAACCATACATTTTGCAAAAACCCGTTTTTGTTCATAAATGGTCAAAAATCTTCATATAAACTCATTTTTAGGTGTTAGATGATACATGCGATGAGTATAAACTATAAAGACAGAAGTTTTGAAGGATTTATACCGAGAGTAAAGTGGTTGGATGGTGATTGGAGTGAACCCTCGATGATTTTGACCAAAAAAGCTTAGAAATGAACTTTTGACCCAAATATATGCAACCCCTTTCTTCCTCCTTGATTGATGAACGATTTGGTGTGTTTTTATGTGGTTATATTACTGGATTTTTGAAGTGAAAGTCACTGGAAGTTGATGATGTGTGTGTGTGTTTTTGAGAGCTAGTAGAGAGAGTGTTAGTGAAGTGTTTGTTGTGTGTGTGTTGTAATGTGTTTGTGTTGTGTTATGGTAGCCATAAGAGATGTTTACTGGACTTTTAAAAAGTCTTGGGTTCTAAAAAAAAAACCTGCAATAAATCGTGGGTTTAAGTTTGAGTCCAAAAGGTTTAGCTTTTAAAGGTTAACAAAAATGGCTGTCTGCGCACTCCACCGCGGCGCGCTAGTCTCACCGCGGCGCGATTGGAGGGAAGATTTCTGCCTTTTTCGTTTTTCGTTCGTTCCATTGTTAAGCGTTTTCGTTAGTTGATAGTTTCCGGTTATTTTAAATAGGAACTTAGACAAGTCCCCTAGGTGTTTTCTTTGTATTAGGATTCATTTATGTTTCCGATTTCGATTCCGACACACACACGTTTACGAGACAGGTAAGGATAAAAATCGATTCATAGTTAACTCAAAGATAGAGAATGCGGTTTTCACCGGAAATAAGACGGTTGTCACAATGATATTAGACAGCAAGAGCTAATATATACAGGTTTTACATAATCAAATAACATAATTTTTATATTTCACATCTTTTTGTTTTTGCTCGTGAACATGTATTCACGAGTTTGTGTGATTCCGTTGTTTTGGCCATATTTTTCTCGTACGGATACCGATGGAGTTAAATCAATTTGGGAATGATATTAGACACCAAGAGCTACTATATACAGGTTTTCCATAATCAAATAACATAATTTTTATTTTTCACATCTTTTTGTCTATGCTCGTAAACAGGTATTCACGAATTTGTGTGATTTCCTTGATTTCGCCATATTTTTCTCGTACGGATACCGATGGAGGTAGAATCAATTTGGGAATGATATTAGACACCAAGAGCTACTATATAAAGGTTTTCCATAATCGAATAACATAAATTTTTATTTTTCACTTCTTTTTGTCTATGCTCGTGAACAAGTATTCACGAGTTTGTGTGATTTCCTTGATTTGGCCATATTTTTCTCGTACGGATACCGATGGAGGTAGAATCAATTTGGGAATGATATTAGACACCAAGAGCTACTATATACAGGTTTTCCATAATCGAATAACATAATTTTTATTTTTCACATCTTTTTGTCTATGCTCGTGAACAAGTATTCACGAGTTTTTGTGATTTCCTTGATTTGGCAATATCTTTCTCGTACGGATACCGATGGAGGTAGAATCAATTTGTTAATGATATTAGACACCAAGAGCTACTATATACAGGTTTTCCATAATCAAATAACATAATTTTTATTTTTCACATCTTTTTGTCTATGCTCGTGAACAAGTATTCACGAGTTTGTGAGATTTCCTTGATTTGGTCATATCTTTCTCGTACGGATACCGATGGAGGTAGAATCAATTTGGGAATGATATTAGACACCAAGAGATACTATACACAGGTTTTCCATAATCAAATAACATAATTTTTATTTTTCACATCTTTTTGTCTATGCTCGTGAACATGTATTCACGAGTTTGTGTGATTTCCTTGATTTGGCCATATCTTTCTCGCACGGATACCGATGGAGGTAGAATCAATTTCGGAATGATATTAGACACCAAGAGCTACTATATACATGTTTTCCATAATCGAATAACATAATTTTTTATTTTTCACATCTTTTTGTCTATGCTCGTGAACAAGTATTCACGAGTTTGTGTGATTTCCTTGATTTGGTCATATCTTTCTCGTACGGATACCGATGGAGGTAGAATCAATTTGGGAATGATATTAGACACCAAGAGCTACTATATACAGGTTTTCCATAATCAAATAACATAATTTTTATTTTTCACATCTTTTTATCTATGCTCGTGAAAGGGTATTCACGAGTTTGTGTGATTTCCTTGATTTCACCATATTTTTCTCGTACAGATACCGATGGAGGTAGAATCAATTTGGGAATGATATTAGACACCAAGAGCTACTATATACATGTTTTCCATAATCGAATAACATAATTTTTTATTTTTCACATCTTTTTGTCTATGCTCGTGAACAAGTATTCACGAGTTTATGTGTTTTCCTTGATTTGGCAATATCTTTCTCGTACGGATAACGATGGAGGTAGAATCAATTTGTGAATGATATTAGACACTAAGAACTACTATATACAGGTTTTCCATAATCAAATAACATAATTTTTATTTTTCACATCTTTTTGTCTATGCTCGTGAACAGGTATTCACGAATTTGTGTGATTTCCTTGATTTGGCCATATTTTTCTCGTATGGATACCGATGGAGGTAGAATCAATTTGGGAATGATATTAGACACCAAGAGCTACTATATACAGGTTTTCCATAATCGAATAACATAATTTTTTAATTTTCACATCTTTTTGTTTATGCTCGTGAACAGGTATTCACGAGTTTGTGTGATTTCCTTGATTTGGCCATATTTTTCTCGTACGGATACCGATGGAGGTAGAATCAATTTGGGAATGATATTAGACACCAAGAGCTACTATATACAGGTTTTCCATAATCAAATAACATAATTTTTTATTTTTCACCTCTTTTTGTCTTTCCTCGTGAACAGGTATTCACGAGTTTGTGTGATTTCTTTGATTTGGCCATATCTTTCTCGTACGGATACCGATGGAGAGAGAATCAATTTGGGAATGATATTAGACAGAGAGAGCTAATATATACAGGTTTTCCATAATCAATTAACATAATTTTTATTTTTCACATCTTTTTGTTTTTTCGTGAACAGCTATTCACGAGTTTGTGTGATTCCGTTGTTTTTGCCATATTTTTCTCGTACGAATACCGATGGAGGTAAATTAATTTGGGAATGATATTAGACACCAAGAGCTACTATACACAGGTTTTCCATAATCAAATAACATAATTTTTATTTTTCACATCTTTTTGTCTATGCTCGTGAACAGGTATTCACGAGTTTGTGTGATTTCCTTGGTTTGGCAATATCTTTCTCGTACAGATACCGATGGAGGTAGAATAAATTTTGGAATGATATTAGACACCAAGAGCTACTATATACAGGTTTTTCCATAATCAAATAACATAATTTTTATTTTTCACATCTTTTTATCTATGCTCGTGAAAGGGTATTCACGAGTTTGTGTGATTTCCTTGATTTCACCATATTTTTCTCGTACGGATACCGATGGAGGTAGAATCAATTTGGGAATGATATTAGACACTAAGAGCTACTATATACATGTTTTCCATAATCGAATAACATAATTGTTTATTTTTCACGTCTTTTTGTCTATGCTCGTGAACAAGTATTCACGAGTTTATGTGTTTTCTTTGATTTGGCAATATCTTTCTCGTACGGATAACGATGGAGGTAGAATCAATTTGTGAATGATATTAGACACCAAGAGCTACTATATACAGGTTTTCCATAATCAAATAACATAATTTTTATTTTTCACATCTTTTTATCTATGCTCGTGAACAGGTATTCACGAGTTTGTGTGATTCCTTGATTTGGCCATATTTTTCTCGTACGGATACCGATGGAGGTAGAATCAATTTGGGAATGATATTAGACACCAAGAGCTACTATATACATGTTTTCCATAATCGAATAACATAATTTTTTTATTTTTCACATCGTTTTGTCTATGCTCGTGAACAAGTATTCACGAGTTTATTTGATTTCCTTGATATGGTCATATATTTCTCGTACGGATACCGATGGAGGTAGAATCAATTTGGGAATGATATTAGACACCAAGAGCTACTATATACAGGTTTTCGATAATCAAATAACATAATTTTTATTTTTCACATCTTTTTGTCTATGCTCGTGAACAGGTATATACGAGTTTGTGTGATTTCTTTGATTTGGCCATATTTTTCTCGTACGGATACCGATGGAGGTAGAATCAATTTGGGATGATATTAGACACCAAGAGCTACTATATACAGGTTTTCCATAATAAAATAACACAATTTTTTATTTTTCACATCTTTTTGTCTCTCCTCGTGAACAAGTATTCACGAGTTTGTGTGATTTCCTTTATTTGGCCATATCTTTCTCGTACGGATACCGATGGAGAAAGAATCAATTTGGGAATGATATTAGACAACAAGAGCTTATATATAAAGGTTTTCCATAATCAATTAACATAATTTTTATTTTTCACATCTTTTTGTTTTTTCGTGAAAAGGTATTCACGAGTTTGTGTGATTCCGTTGTTTTGGCCATATTTTTCTCGTACGAATACTGATGGAGGTAAATTAATTTAGGAATGCTAT